>CM076582.1:673493091-673868423 GCA_034641835.2 Pinus albicaulis | reverse complement strand
AAGAAATGCCCCTCCTCCCGCCACACCTCCAAACCCAAAAAGTAATGCATCAAGCCGATGTCCTTCATCTCAAACTCCGCCGCAAGATCTCTCTTGCAGTGCTCTATGAGTCTCTCTGCACCTATAATGACTAAGTCATCCACATACAACACCAGAATGAGAGGCTCCTCACCTATCACAATATATTAAAGGTTCGGATCTGCCTCACTCTTTGTGAAACCCATCCCCTGCAAGTATGTATCTATCCTGGAGTACCAAGCTCTGGGAGCTTGCTTCAGGCCATAAAGGGCCTTCTTCAGTCTGTACACATGGGACTCCTTCCCATGCACCTCAAAGCCCTGTGGCTGCTCAATGTACACCTCCTCCTGTATGAAGCCATTGAGAAATGCGGTCTTCACATCCATCCGGTGGATCTTCCAACCCATCTCTGCTGCTATCGATATAATGGAGCGAATCGAAGTATATCGAGCCACGGGAGCGAAGGTCTCCTCATAATCAACTCCCTCTACCTGGGAGAACCCTCTAGCCACAAACCTCGCTTTGAATTTCTCAATGCCGCCATCTGCAGCATGCTTTACCTTGTAAAGCCATCTGGAAGTAACCACGGATTTGCCCTCAGGCCTCGGCACCACCTCCCAAACATCATTCTTCATGATAGAAGAATACTCCTCCTGCATGGCCTCTCTCCAGACCTGCTGGCTAGCTGCCTCCTCATAGCTGGAAGGCTCAGAGTCAAGGATGCTGGTAGCCATTTCCATATAGCTACAAAACCTCTCAGGTGGTCTGCTCTCTCTGACCGGCCTCTTAGGCTCAGCAACAGATGTGGCATCTCTCAAGGTGTCCTGAAGCCACTTGGGCTTCCTCTTCCCTGAGCACACTTCTCCCGCCAGAGAATAAAACTCCTCCTCCTCAACATCAGGAGCCTGAACTCCTGACTGTCTGTCTGCTGTCCTCCTGCCTGCACCTGAACCTGTAGATGCTGAGGTACCATGTGAACTGTCCATCAGTGGACTCCCCAGTGAACTGCTCTGTGGACTGCTCTGCGTGCTGCCCATAGCACCACCCCTCTGACTCTGCGAGCCACTCCCCACTGACGGACCTGACATCGTCATAGATGTACCTCCGGATCCTCCTGATCCCTGCCCACTGGATCCCTGCGACTGACTCAACTGCTGCTGAGGGTCTGGCTGATCCAGATATTCTAACTCCCGTGACCTCCTAAAGGCCCTGTCCTCCTCGAACTTCACATCCCGCCCGACAACAACTTTCCTCTGCGCAGGAATGTAAATCTGAAAGGCCTTGGAGGTCTCACTGTAGCCCACAAAGATACCCTTCTCTGCGGTGGGCTCTAGTTTGGTCCTCTTCTCCTTGGGTATGTAGGAGTATGTCATGCACCCAAAGATACGAAGATGACACATATCAGGCTTCTTCCCAGAAAAAGCCTCCTCCGGAGTCATGTGCCCCAAGGCACGATGCGGACTCCTGTTCTGCAAGTAAACAGCTGTGTTGCAGGCCTCTGCCCACAAAAACAATGGCAACCCCTGATCATGTAACATGGCTTTGGCAACCCCTCCGATGGATCTGTTCTTCCTCTCCGCAACCCCGTTCTGCTGGGGGTTGTAAGGAACAGTGAACTCCCTCTTAATGCCTGCCTCCGCACAATAGTCAACAAACTCTCCAAGGGTGTACTCTCCCCCATTGTCCGACCTCAGGGACTTGATCTTCCGACCTGTCTGTGTCTCCACAAGAGCTCTGAACTCCTGAAACCGCTGGAAGACCTCACTCTTGGTCTTCAAGAAATAAATCCAGGTCCTCCTGGAGTGATCATCAATGAATAACACATAGTACTCATATCCACTCAAGGAAACATGAGACATCCGACGGTCACATCGGAATGAATCAAATCAAGTATCCCAGTCGCTCTGCTGTCACTGCTGGGAAAAGGGGATTTGGCAAACTTGCCCATCGCACATCCTCTGCAAGTATCAAAGTGATCAGTACTGAACTCTGGCACACCTGTAGTGATCTCCCGCAAAGTCCTCAAGGCTCCATGATACATGTGCCCCATCCTGCGGTGCCAAATCTCACACAACTCGGAACTGCTAGCTCTGCTGTCGGTGCTACTGCTCAATGCCAAAAGGGACTGAAATGCAAACTTGTACACCTTTGCATGGCGTACACCTATCACTTTAGCTGAATCAGCTGGAGTGCCCCTGGGATACATCAACACCTGTCCTCCCTTGAATAGTATCTCATATCCTCTGTCCTCCAAAGCTGAGACGGATATGAGGTTCTTCCTCATCCCTGGCACATAAAGAACATCTGACACCTTCAAGGGAGGTTTAGACTCCCTCTGAAATGTCAATGTTCCCACACCGACTGCTCTAACAACTTTGTCATCACCGAGTACTACCTCTATATCAGTGCCACTCTCTGAAAGCTCTGAGAAGTACTCACGGACTCCTGTCATGTGACGTGAAGCCCCACTGTCCACATACCAGATACCCGAAGATGCTCCGCTAATCGAGGGAAATGCATGCTCCCTCTGAACCTCTATGGCAGATAATCCCGCACTAGAAGACTCACACGCAATGAACCCAAACTCCCGGTCAAAGCGATCTGCAAAGTCCTCAACCTCTGCTGAAGCTGCCATACTCTGGTTCTTCCCCTTCTTCTTCTTCTTCTCCGGACACACAAC
Organism: Pinus albicaulis; assembly: GCA_034641835.2. Classification (NCBI taxonomy): domain Eukaryota; kingdom Viridiplantae; phylum Streptophyta; class Pinopsida; order Pinales; family Pinaceae; genus Pinus; species Pinus albicaulis. Next base: position 673,865,725 of record CM076582.1, on the reverse strand, counting down.
TGCATAGTGTCCCATCTTCTGACAATTCCAACACTTCACTTTGGAATAGTCCTTCTGTGTGTTATCCCGTTTACCTTTACCTTTGCCTTTTCCCCCACCATTGCTTGTGGAAGCCTGCTTCTTCCCTTTGCCTTTCTTGCGTCCTGCCAACAGTGCTACATCCTCATCCTGCTCAACTGGCTTGGCTGCCCCAAGCTGACCTTTCCTGATCTCTATCTGAATGCAATCATCCCAAAACCTCTCCCATGTGGGAAGGGGTCTCACGTGCACAAACCCCATCAGCAAAGTTCATCCATGAACGGGGGAGGCCATTCACTGCAATCCGCACCAACTCAGTGGGTGGAATGGCCTCTCCAATCGCTGCCAACTCATCTCTCACATTAGTAATCTTTGTGAGATATCCAGCTGCACTATCAGTCTTAGCCATCTTAATGTTCTTCAGCTTCTCCTTCAGGACCATTTTCCGGTTCTCATTGGTAGTCTGGTAGAGGTTGGTCAATGCTGACCACATCTCATGGGCATTTCTCTTTCCTCTCACATGAGGAATGCAATGGTCCTTGATTCCGTCTAGAATCAGTCTCTTACCCTTGTTGTTCTTTCTGTTATATGCTGTCAACTGAACAGGATCAGTAAGCACATTAACAGGCTGCTGTGTGGTATGAACCATGATATCCCAGACTTCCGCCTCCTCAAAGATACTTTGCATTCTCTCCTTCCAAACACTGTAATTTGTATGCCCATCCAGCCTATCCTCCACCCTCAATCCCAAAGACATCCTGCTGTCCTAAAACTGAAAAATAACACTGCTGTAGTAAAGGTAAAAAATCTGCTGTTTGTGAAAAATCAGCTTGCTGGAATTTTCTGAGTGAAAAATCAGCAGGCTGTAATTTTCCTCCTTGCTGTCCCAAACTGCCCTTCAGCACTCAAGCTCTGATACCATGTAGAAATTTATAGTTTCCCACCCCGGTTTTCATTTTTCACCTTATTACTCCAAAATAGTTAAATGCCCTTTCCCATATCCATACATTTAACAAACTGGAAAATAAATTTTGCTGAAAACACAAATTCTGGAAATTTTTCAGAATGCTGGAAAATGCAGAATTAAAAATCAGCAAGCATAAAAACAGTTATTCACACATTTGACACAGATATTTTTGGTCAACATGACCCTGGAAAAACCCCCTACAACTCTTGGGGAAAACCAGTTCGAAAGCTCCTTCTTATTTCTGGAAAATGCTTTTTACAGTGAGAGAAATATTCAGCAAAAAAATCAGCAAACAGACTTTACAACTTATCTCATTTTCCGTGCTTAACCACCGCCTCGGAAAATGTGCAAACAGCAAAAATAGAACAGCAATAAATGTTGTAATGCCTCTCGATTTGCGTGTCTGCAAATTCAATAAATGCAACTGCACAGCCTCTCCTCAAAATCTCGCAGGTAAACAAGAATTAATGTCGTCGTTAAAAAACCTCGATTTATGCCAAAATCGGCTGCAGAAAACTCACAGAGGCGCCTCTACGCCGATCATGTCTAATATTGTTATATGCCTAGCTGTATCGCCTCTCTCGCCTAGAAAACCGTGCTAAAAATCTGATCATTGCTTACAAATCCGTTGTGTTTATCTTGCCGAAATGTCGCTTGGACTCTCACCTGCCGCCGCCTCCTCCTCCTCACGCCCGTAAATCTCCCTTGCTCTCCTTCTCCTCTTCTCTCAATCTGCTCATGAAAGAATGAATGACCTTTTCCTCCTTTTCCTCCTTTAACCTAACCCTAAGTGACTTTTGGGGGATCCCTAAATCCAATGGCTAAAATAGATTGAGATCTAGGGTTGAGATTAAATGCTCATTTAAATCTCACTTTCTATTTTTTAATTCACCCCACTTTAATAAAGACCCTCTTAGTCATTTATTTCCAAAGTCACTTTTCACTTTCTAATTTCACATTGACTTTATTAAAGTCACTTTAAAATTAGACTTAGTAACTTTATCACGTAAAGTCACTTTTAAATTAGATGACTTTATAACTTATAGAGTCACTTTAGGAGAAAAAGTGAAATACATTTGGACACTTTTCCCTAGGCCAAAGATCGAAGCCTTAGGGAACCACCTGTCCTCCCAAGTATCAAATTTCAACAAAAAAATCTAAATTTTTGTTCTTAAAACCCTAAAAAATTAAGCTTTTTTTGCATTTTCTTCACTAAAAAAAATTAAAAAATCAAGGTTTTTGAACCTAAAAACCTTAAAAAAGTAGTTTTTGAACACAAAAAAACTATAGAAAAATAGATTTTTCCCAAAATCATCTCTAAATTGACAGAATAGAAGGAAAACTAACCTTTGAAATGCAAGAAGCTGCTGTCACCAATGCCAACACAATGCCTCCACACAATTACGAATAGCAACACAATGCCTCCAATGCCAATGCAATGCCTTCACGAAGTTACCAATGCCAATGAAACACCTCCACAAAATTACCAATAGCGACACAAAGCTTCCAATGCCAATGCAATGCCTCCACGAAGTTACCAATGCCAACGCAACACCTCTAGAAATTTGCTCCAACAAATACCAGAAAACTTGATGTGATGTGATGAATAGAAACAATCATTCCTTTTAAATATCGTATATTGTCTGATTGATTTACTGTTTAATGAATGTGGGATTAAAATTTCAAATTTAAAATATTTACATTTAATTTATTATAGTTCATACTATAGTTAAAATACTTATTATTTGCATGTAGTTATCATAATTAATATTTTATTTAATATTTACATGTACTGAATGTTGAATAATTCAAATATAATCTCAGATTAAAAATTAAAATATGAAATACTTACATGTAATTAATTATATTTAATATTATAGATAAAATAGTTAATATTTGTATTTAGTTATCATAGTTAATATTTATATGTAATCAATGTTTAAAATCATGCGATTAAATTTTAAAATCTAAAATATGTACATGTAGTTAATTATAGTTTAAATAGTTAATATTTACATCATGTTATTTTTGTAAATATTTACATGTAGTCATTATAGTTAAAATAGTTAAAGTTTTTCGCGAATTTTTTTGGAGGGAATTTTTGGAGGGAAATTTTTTCGCGAATTTTTTGGAGGGAAAATTTGGAGGGAAATTTTCAGTCTTTAAGCTATATATTGTAAGTGGGAGAGGAATTTGTATCATTCAACCTATTCTTGTTGGAAGCCATGGTTTATTCTGATAACGAAGTTTTTCTTTCTAGAACATCAACATCTTCGTCACGCAACAACTCTATTCAGAGTGATGAATATAACGAGATTTCATTCACCATGAATAGAGAGTCAAAAAATCGAGCGCCAATTATACCACTTACCCTTAATCCTAAGGATTATGAAAGCAACAGTGATGAAGGGCATGATGAAGAAATTGCAGAGTCAAAAGTTTCACTTCGTCCTAATCCCAAGGATTATGAGGACACCATTGATGAAGAGGAAGATGAAGAATATCCACTTCAGCTTAATCCTAAGGATTATATGAGAACAACAAATGAAGAGGGGAATGAAGAATCTGTAGAGTCAAAATATCCACTCTGTCCTAATCTTGAGGAGTATGCCAGCACCACTGATGAAAAGGGGGATGTAAAATTTCCAGAGTCAAAATATCAAATTCGTCCTAATCGCAAGGATTATGCGAGCACCACTGATGAAGAGGGGAATGATAATGTTTCAGAGTCAAAACATCCACTTCGTCCCAATCCTAAGGATTATGCCAGCACCACTGATGAAGAGGGAAATGAAAAATTTACAGCGTCAAAATTTCCACTCCGTCCTAACCCTAAGGATTATGCAAGCACCACTGATGAAGAGGGGGATGAAAAAATTCCAGAGTCAAAATTTCCACTTTGTCTTAATCCTAAGGATTATGTCAGCACCACAGATGAAGAGGGGAATGAAGAATTTGCAAAGTCAAAATATGCACTTCGTCCTAATCCTAAGGATTATGTCAGCACCACCGAGGAAGAGGGGAATGAAGAATTTGCAGCGTCAAAATATCCACTTCGTCCTAATCCTAAGGATTATGCCAGCACCACTGATGAAGACGGGGATGAATTTCCAAAGCTAAAATTTTCACTTCATCCTAATCATAACGATTATAATTTAACCACTGATGAAGGGGGGGATGAATAATTTCCAATAAATATAGATTCAAGGCATTCACTTATTCCCAATCCTAAGGACTATGAGAGCTTTAGTGAGGAAGGGGAGGGGCAAGGTGAAGAAATTCTAGTGAATAAAAATTCAAAGCTTCCACTTATGCCTAATCCCAAGGATTATGAGAGCGCCACTGAGGAAGGGGAGGATGAAGAGTTTCTTGCAAATGATAATTTTAAAGGCACAGATCTGAATATTGCATTTTCTCCAAGTGACCATTTCAAAGACACTCATGGTGATGAAGAATTGAATCCTCCCAGGGAAGAATTTGAAAGAATGGGTCAAGATGGTGAAGAATTTCTTTTGAGTCAGGGTTACAAAACTGTCGATGATTCTTGTGAAATGTTTTCTTCAACCGATGATGGTAAAGAAAATTTTCCATGCAATGATGTTGATGAATTTCTTAACTATGTTGAGGATGATGATAGTCGGGATAATATTCCTTCTAATGGTGATGAAACTACTTTTACAACGGATGATGGAATGATGAAGCCATTGCAAGAAAATATTGCAACTAGGAGTAGGAGTAGACCTTTTCATATCAATCCAAGGCATTCCAGTTATACAAGGGCGAGGACAAAATATCTCACGACAAAAAGTTCTGTCGTTCATTTGATTTCAAGTGCATGTTGTCGAAGGGATTGCTTGAAAAATATGGATTTCAACTTTGCTTTGCAGAAAAGGAAAACATATATGTCAATGAATAAAAGCATGCAAAATTCATATTTAGTGGGTTGCATGCAATCTACACTAGCAAGTTATGATTATCATATTGGGAATGTATTGCTTTGCAGAAAGGCGTTCAAAATGTTGTATTCAATTGGTAATTGTTGTTTGTCAAGAATCCAGGATATATTGGAAAAGGATCCCACATATTATTCAGAAGCACGTCATAAATGGGAGGTGGGGCCGTTTGCAAATACTGCTAAGACATGGATGAAAGACTTCTTTTCAAATCATGGAGAGTGTATGCCAAATAAAGACACAATACATATTCCAGATAATTTTTCGAGACGAGAAATATTCATGTTATACAAAGATTATGCAGAAGTTGTTGAAGGAATTGGTAATTTTATTACATATTCTTATTTTACAAGGATATGGAAAATTGAATTCAACAATGTTCGTATTCCTAAGAAGACAAGGATGGGGATTTGTAGCACATGTGCTTCTCTTAAAGAAAAAAGAGATAAATGTCAAGGGGCGGAAAGAGGTATGTGTTCAAAACATTGTTTTTTAAAATTTGATACTTATCAACTATGAAAATATATTTATTCATATGTTTCTTTTATTTTATGTACAGATTCTGTTGTCAAAGAACTTCAAGACCATCACAATCAGCAAACAAGTGAAAGAAAAAGTTGTATAAACATCGAAAGAAGTGTTATGATCATCCAAATAAATATCTGGGAATGATAATTGATGGTATGGACCAAAAGAAAACACTTCTTCCACATTTTGTCCGCACGCCAAAAAAATTACAGGAGGAAAATTTCATTCATTTTCACTTGGTTGGTTGTATGGTATTTAATGAGAAGATGTTTCCAAGAGTTTTCTTCACAACTCCAAATATTCACAATGATGCAAATCTGACCATAACTATAATCCATGATGTGGTTACTCATTGGTTTGGGATTCTTCTTGAAGTTTTGTATTTACAATTAGACAACACAAGTCGTGAGAACAAAAATCATGTTCTTTTTGGGTATCTAAACATGCTTGTTGAATTGGGGATTTTTAAAAAGATAAAGGTTGGTTTCCTTCTTGTTGGGCATACTCATGATCATATTGATCAAATGTTCAGTCGTTTTTCAGTAACATTGAGGAGGAAAGGTGTTGGGAGCCTTCCATCATTAATTGAATGTATTAAGAAATCGTATATTCCAGAGCCTGTTTTTCATGTGTTGGAAGAAACTATTGACATGCGAAGGTTTATTTTTGGATCGCATGGTGAGGAGAAATGCATTGAACAACTTAACGACATTAGCTTCCAACATCAATTTTGTATCAAAAAAATTGATGGGATAACACTTATATGGGGCAAGAAGTATTCAACTATTGAAGAATGGGGACCATCATCAGGTTTAGCATTTTTGAAGTTCATTCCAGAGCGTCCAATGTTTTCATCAAAGATATTGTTATTACAGTCAGTTTCTGAACTCCATAATGCACGAAGGCAGAAGAGAGATAAATTATTTTGAATGTCTAGAGGAAATTAAAAGATTTATTAGAGATACATATGAATACTTCGATGTTGTTGATTCAGTTTGGTGGGAGTCTTTTTTCAGTAATCAAAGTGATATGATTTCAAGATCAGTAAATGAGGATACGCTTTTGAAGACTCCTTTTTTTTGGCCACAAAATATGCCAAATGAACATGAACATCAAGAAACACACAATGTTGAACAACAACAACCTCAAGCTATTATTAATTTCCCACAGGTAGAGGAAAGAGAAATCTATATTGGTTCTAGAAGATCACGTGCACAACGTGAAGCCATGGAAGACCTTTACAGGGGTTCTGTGCAGGATCTTAAGGAGGGTTGCATGATAGCAGTGTTAGCAGATGAAGATCCACTTGGCTATCCATTCCGGATTGCCAAGGTTATAAAGGTCATTAATGAAAATGAAGAGATTACAGCTGTTGATGTACATTGGTATGCCACAAGTACCCACCCTTTCAATGGTGTGTACAAGCCAGAGATGGTAGTGGAAAAAAGAATTGGCAGAAAGAAAAAAAGAAAGGGCACAAATATAAATCGTCGCCGTACAGATGTCTTAAAATTGAGGATGTTGACATACTTGTGTATGACTTCAATTTGACAAAGAGAGGAACTCTTCAGTTGCAAACCATAAATATTTTGAACAAATTGCTACCAGAACAATTACTGTTGAAATGGGACTCTGCAGAATGTAGACGTAGATCTACAAGACTTTTGAACTCTGAAATGGTGGGCATGCATGTTGACTCAGATGGAGCACTAGTTGATGAAAGAGAATAATATGGATCATCTTCATCTGCATCGAGCCATTCATCTGAAGATGTAGATTATGATGGTGTGCCAGAACCTATGGCTGATTTTGAATAACTATCTAAGACACTTTTATGTAATTGATGTTTGCATGGTAACTTGAAATAAAAATTTTTACTTCCATCTCATTTTTCATGAAGTTCTGAGACATTTCTATGTTTGTTGGATTATACGCTTTAATTATGAAGAATTCATTTCTTTAGAATATCGACAATGTAACAATGAATTACAAAAATAATTTATGTTATATTCAATGTACCAATGTTGATATTTTAATTATAAGTAAAATAGAAAATAGAAACTAATGTTGAATTTTTAGATTATGCAGTGGTATTACCATGATATTATGTATTGTTACCATTTGGTATAAGATACTTTTAAAAGTTTTAATAATTATATGCGTCATTGAAACAAAACACTTTGTTTTGATGCTTGATTTTTAGGTTTTGGTTGAAATTATATTTAAATTTGTCTTATGCTAATATTTGAAAAAAGATAAGTTTTTATTCTTTAAAATTAAAATTACTCTTACTTGTTTCTGTGCAATGATAATTTTTTCATTTACTTGTTCATTTTTTTAAATTGTTAAGTCTTATATTTTCTCCATAATTTCATTGTTCAAGTATGTTGAACACTTAAGATTGAAAAACTTTAGATTTACCTTTATCTTTAAGGTTATGGTTGAAAATAATTACAAATTTGGGGTTTTTTAAAGTCAAGATATTTTATGTTTAACAACATGGATGAAAATTGTTCAAAATTATAAGCCCTTCAGACATGTATTTGTTTATCTTTAACATCATCTATCAAAAATGTTAGAAATTTACGATTTTAAAAAATGTCCTAATATGTTGTCTTTAATTCCATTGTTACAAGTGTCAAAATTATGACACAATTTTTTTTTGTTATTCCAACATCAACTGGTTTTGTTTTGAGGGTGTTTTTTCAATCCTTTTTTCAACAAACAATTTTGTTTTTAGCATAATTTTATAAAATGTTGAAATTTGATCTTAAAAAAAAAACAAGTGCGTTCTGGAAGACACACTTTTTTTTTGGGGGGTGTTTTTTCAATCCTTTTTTCAACAAACAATTTTGTTTTTAGCATAATTTTAGAAAATGTTGAAATTTGACCTTAAAAAAAAAACAAGTGCGTTCTGGAAGACACACTTTTTTTTTGGGGGGTGTTTTTTCATGTTTTTTGAGAGTTTTTGGGCTAGAGTTCCCGTTTTGAGGTTAGGTTACCTATTTCAGCTTCGCACCATATGAATTTCAGATTCTGAAACTTCGTAGAAACGTCTTTATAGCGAAAATTCCACGATGACCTGTTTAGGAGCCTGAAAAAAGACCAAACTTCCACAGATCATATCTCCGAAAATATTGCGAACCAAGCTCTGAAATTTTTAGACAAACTTCCTCAAGATTTAAGCTTCGCACCCTAACAATTTCAGCTTCTGAAGCTTCGTAGAAAAATTTTTATAGCGAAAATTCCACGATGACCTGTTTGGAGCAGCGAAACCCTAGAATCCCAAAGCTCTGATACCAAATGTTGTGTAACCAGCTCCAAAAAGAGAAGAAAAGAGATATGAATGCCTTAGAAATAAGCCACTTCGAGGGGGCAACCTCCAATACATTACATAAATGAACAATTCTTGGATGATACAATTTACAAAACCTCCTTTCTATATATAGGAGTCCATGGGGCCATAATGTAATCCTAGTGGGCCACAATGTAATCCTAGCCGACCCAACAATAATAATTTAAGGGCACAATAATAACAAAATGGGGGTTACAAGGGTACAATAATAACAATAAAGGGGTTACACTAACAACAATAAGGTACTATACTAGTAATATAGGGACCTAACATAATGGAGTGAAAGTGAAGTATGACTTGTGAAATGGAATGAAAATGGCATGAGATGGAGTGAAAGTGGAGTGAGATGGAGTGGAATTGTAGAATGAAATGAATTTTGCAATTTCTCTCAAATGGTACATCAGAATTCCCTGAAATTTTCTGAGGTTGTTACCAATATTATTATGCATCTTCTGATGAAAAATCTCTACCATTGGTTGCACGGATCTCCCAAAAAATGAGAAATGGCTGTAGGTGAAAGTGGCTAATTTCTTGAAGAATACACACTGAAATTTTCTAAAATTTTCTGTGTTTATTCACCCTTCCTCAATGCATTTTCCATAAAAATTTCAAGACCAATGGATGCACGGTTTGAAATTTATGATAAAATCAATTTCTGCCATGTTTCACCCTTCATTCTGCCCAATGTTGCAACAAAAAAAGTACGACACGAACTCATTTCGAGGCCGAATTGAGTGATTCAAAAGGGAAACTGTGTATTTTTACCTTCTCTACCTCCATATTCTTCTAAAATTTCATTTTGATGAAGAAAAGGCGCTGCTGTGCAAAAATATTGAAATCTGTCCTATTCTGTCCATAATGCTGAAAATTGAAAATCTGCTTGAAAAACCCTTCTGAAATGCCCTTAAAAATTTCTTTTTTCCAAATTTTTTCTGCTTCTTACTCAATTTATCATATTATAAGAAAACCCAGAAGCTCATAATTTTTTATTTCTACTCCAATCTCTTGCAACATTTGTGCCAAAACTGCCTTCTGGAAAAAGTTGCAGAAAAAACAAAAATAGGTTGCTACAGCAATAGCTGCAGAAACTGCCACTTTCCGCAGCTGTTATTGAATTGACAAAAAGATGAACATGCTGCTACAAGAAACTAATAAAATTCACTGCTGCAAGTTGTTGTTGATTCCATAAAACCATTAGTCTTCATCAAAGCCAACATTCATGGTACAATTCTTACCATGCGAATAAATGTGTCGAAGTCGAGCATGGGAAGAAATCATTGGATTACCGATCAATAATGAAAATCGTTAACCAATGTGAGACAAATCAACGATAATGTAAATGAGTGTCAAAGTACCTCAGTGCATCTTGACATGGACAAATGAATGTGTCGAAGTCGAGTCGCCTGCAAGATTTGACAATCAAGAGACATTGTTGTATTCCCATTGTTATCAACGAGGAGGCTTGCCATTGATGAATGCAAGCTCCAAGGCAATTCAAATAATCTCTAATCTTGCTCCTAGATAAAGTGTTGAGGTCGATGGGACAAGATCTGTTGGAAGGTGGACCTTAAGGAATTCCACATCATCGAACCCGAGCATAGAACCAAAAATGATTTGAAGAACCATGGAAAATTGAAACCATCATGAAATTGCAGAACTTATTGTGAACTTTGCTAGCCAGTTTCCTAGTTTTCAAGCAAATCTCATGTCCAATTGCGCCAGGAAGCTGGTTTTCACAATAGGACTTATTTTTCTTTTTTTTTTACTCTTTTTTTTTCTTTTTTTCTCTTTTTATTTTTTTATTTTTTATGTCCTACTCTACTTGAAAAATAAAATCTTGTTGAAGTATATGAGTACTTCCAGTGGAACCATGTCTGTAACAAGATGATAGATAAACTCATATGCAGGTTTGATAGATACTCTTTGATATGTACCAGTATATGAGATGCCAACTGTCTTGATTTAGATGATGTCAGAATATATTGAATAATTGAGCATTGGGATCCAATGACTGACTTGAACCAAGATGCAATGTAATATTGTCTTCCTTGTCTTTCCTCTATCATGAAATGCAAGTCTTCGGAGATGTGGTCTTTATTCATAAAATCTGGTGATAGGTATGCATGAGACTTTTCAATCTCTGGTTCCAATAACTTCTCTTTATCAACAGACATCCATGATTCTTGGACCTTATCTGAGTCTTCTTCTTCTATTTGTTGTTCTTCAATGATAGCTGGTGAATCATTTTGCAATACCTCAAAATTGTAAGTTGATTGAGGTGTTTTATTGTTGGGGATATGAAATGGTTGTGGAGGTAGTGGAGTGGGAATGAATTTTTGGGGTGCTTGTGTGGATGATAATGGGAAAGGTTAAATTGAGGTCAAATATTGATGTTGTGGTGGAGGCGAATGGTATGAATAACAAAGATGATGGTATTGAGGATAGAGAGGGAAAGATTGAGGATATGGTGGATTTCCTATATAGGGCCTTTTCCAACTTTGTTGCCAAGATTGGTTTTGAGGTTGGGATTGAGATGGCCAACATTTCCAAGGTTGGTTTTGAGGTTGGGATTGAGATGCCCAAGGTTGCCAAGGCAAGGGTGTTTTCCAATTACCTTGAGATTGTTGTGCATAACCTTGATACTGTGCATAAGGATATTGCATCATATTGGGTTGATGAGGCTACCATAGTCCTCTTGGAGCTACATAAAAAAGTTTCTCTTGTGCTTGATTTGCTCCATTATCCTTCTGGTAAATTTCCTTCAACCCTGGTAATGATGGGAAATCTTCAGTAGTATGTGATCCTGCACAAATTTTACATATTTTAATTTTATCAAGTGGACATTCATGCAAATAATGTTTCTTTCTACATTTAGGGAAAAATATAAATGAAGCAAATTTTTGCTTGTTTTGCATTCTTAGCATGTCATTTTTTTCATTTAAATTACCAAGAATGTTTAGCAAATTGTTAGGTTCAGTTTGACTGACCAATCCTAATACTGACTTACTTACTTTTGCCATAAATGGACCTTGAGGGGATCTTACACACTTTGCTTTTCCTCTTGATATGTTCTTGCATAGTTCACAAATTTCTTGAAATGGTAATTGATAGACATCTCCTTTTCCCACAAGATTAAGAAGATCAATCCATTCATCCTTTATAGCATTTAGTAGGAGATTTTTTAATGCATCTGATCCTAAATTATGCAATTTAGATCTTTTGATATTATAAGTAAATATCTCTACTAAATCTTCTAGGCTTTCATCCTCTTTTTGGTTCATCTTAAAGACTTCATTTCTAAGGTCATGGTGCATGCAATAAACTTTATATTTTTCCAAAAATACTCTTTTCATATCATCCCATGTCCTTATAGAATTTGTTCCTAAAGTCATGAACCATCTAAGAGCTCTATCCTTCAATGTTGCCGGAAACAAATTCAATTTTTGTATGTGCAATGAGTAGCCATAAGATCTACAAATTATTTCAAATTCAAAAAGAAAGGTTTTCGGGTCTTCTGATCTCATACCTTTGAAGTTAGGAAGTACAGATGGATGGATTTTCTTCATTTGAACGTTGATATCAGTTTCTTGAATGGGAAATCCAAAAGGATCTTCCTCATTGTCATCATCTCCATTCATTTCTTCAACCTCCTTTGTCACCTCTTCTTCTACCTGCAAAAATATGAATTCATGATGTGGATGTGTGGCTCTTACTGCACCACATGATATAGTGGGTGTGGTAGGTGATTAAAGTTTTTTTTTTTTTTTTGGATGTAAGAAATAAGGTTACTTAGTTACACTTCCCTAGCAATGGCACCAAAATGTTTGTGCTCAACCTAGTGTACCTAAATTGAGTTCATTAATTGTCAACCAGGGTTGGTAAACAGCTGAAGTGTGGTGCACTATATGTGCCTAGGTATTTGTTTCTCACTACGTTGTGTTTAGTGTTTTCTGATGTTTTTGGTTTTATTGTTTTATGTTTGAAAAGGGAAAGAATTAAATGCTGGTGAAAAGAAGCTATTGGCCTAAACTATGGATGGCAAATAACAAATGAAAATACTAAAACAGAACAAAGCCTAGACTATGGTTGGCAAACAACAAATGCAAAGCTTGATAATGACTTCAAGGAAATAAATCACAACATGAGCTTAAACTTTATCCAATTCATTCATTAAAGATGTGTTGGAAGAGCTTGAGAAACGGACAAGTTAAGTGTGAATGAAGTTCTCCTAACTAAACAATCAAACAATCAACTTACAATGTTACAACATCTCATCCATGGTTTAAAGGTTTATTGGAATATATTTGGAAAAGAACATTTGTAGCATAATAAGATTTCTACTCTAAACTAGCTTCTAATTTTTTTCTGCAACTCAATTTAACACCACTAAGCCTCACTCAAAAGTTATAGATTTCCTTTTTAGAATAGTCTTTGAGAAAAGGCTTGTTTGTGAAATGGTAAAAAGGTTGCAAAATACTCCAGGTCTTAGACTGATACTAGCTTCTGTCCAAATGATTATGTATTAATATGAGTTTGGAACAAAAGAAGTTTTGTAAATAATGAAGACCGTGGTATTTAAATTTAACAACTAATACAATTTAAAATGAAATGGATAGCCACTAAACTTGGAATGTTAATACAGTGAGCTAAGACTAAACTAGAGTGTTACTAGTCTACTTGAAGTGCAGTGAACAGTGTTAAACTGAAAAGCCATTATCAAACTTGAAATGAAATGACAGAGATGAACTAGATGCTTCTACCTCCGGAGTGCTATAACTACATTAACATGCAACTATCCTAAGGAATTCTACAACCCATCTTGTTCAATATGAATGATATTTTGGAAGAGTTTGTGAAAACAAGTATGGCTGTATTATTCAATGCAATTGAACATAAACATAAAACTGAAAGCAAATACAACTAGAATCTAAGACACCACAGCTGTCTCTTACTCGTTGTTAATGATGTTTTGGAAGAGTTTGTAAGAGTAAGACCGGCTGTGACACTTAGTGTAAACAAGCAACTAAAACCTACAATACCACAACTATGCCTTATTCATCATGATGATATTTTGGAAGAGTTTATTAGAGTAAGTTTAACTGTGATAATTAACAAAAGGAAATGCAACTAAAACCTACAGTAGCATAGCTAATCCTTATTCATCGTAATGATATTTTGGAAGAGTTCATTAGAGTAAGTCTAGCTGTGATAATTAATGTAAACAAATATGAACATAAACTTCAAAAACTTTCCTAAGCTAGAAATGAAAACGAGACTAAAATACTTATCTAAAACGTATAAACAAGGCTGCTCAAGAGGCAGGGGCCCTCTACTACCAGAGTAGCACGAAATCTACTTCAATATTGATTCAACGATTTCAAGGAAATGATGCTTCTTTCATTAAAGAGAAATTACTTCAAAACAGAGTGTTTTCGGACTTCTGAAATCTAGCAATCAACCATCAAAATCTAACCAATGTTTCTCGGTCTCCCGAATCATACTTATAATGAAATTACATAACTACTTCTTGAGAAAAATAGGTTTAAGTGTCTTTCCCATTCCTAATCAAATTAAAACTCTTATTGAATGTCTCGTACTTTGCTGCAGATCGTTGTAGAGTCTGTGTCCCGGTAAAAGTCTACCTCTTGGTTTTGGTTTCCCACGTGCATAACCACCTGTAGAATTGTGCTCAGACTTTGTAGGGAGAAAGGAATGATATGGATGAAGTCTAGAATTCGCCCATATGTGCTTTTCTTTGAGACAACACTTGTAACCCATTTAAACACTAAAAGAGCTGCGGAACGCATGATCAGCTACGGAACGCCTGTATTCTGTAGCTATTTTGCAGAAAATTATTAAAACAACAAAAATCATGAAAATACAATATTTTAATCAATTGAATGTAACCTTTAAGCAATCCTAATCATTCTTCATTGATTTTAGGCTTATGAAGTGATAAAAGAATGATGAAATGAAGTGAAGGTTTGTAAAAGAGAAGACAATTCTAGGGCTCAACACCGCAGGTAAAGCTAAGAGAAAGTGCGGTACAAGTGTTTTAAGGACTTTTATGAGATTTTATCTTATTTTCAAGGCTTTATATTAGGAACTGATGTGTTTATACTTGCAAGGGAGAAATGTATGAGTGATAATGAGCTCATACGGACAACAAAACGTGAAGGTGACAATTTTTAGTGTGACACTTCTCTTTCCTTTAGTAGTATTTATGTTTCATTTCATTGCATATTTTTATGGTTTTCAGCCCCTTAGGGTAAATATATTTTTCTCAGAGGGAGACCCAGCCTTGAATGTAGAAAGGTGAATTCCAGTGACTGGAATTGAACGAAAGGTGCATATGAAATGCACTGTCCCTTGACCTGGGGTGCGTTGGACGCAATTTCCATTTTTGTTTCTTGCTGTGTGTCCAAATTTTCCCTAGTTTTTTGCATGAAAAGGATCCTAATGATTCTTATGATTGTGTTTTAGGTATTCATCGGACCAAAATGATGATTGCATGGAGGGAAAGAGAACATGAGGAACATAACGTGATTTACCTTAACAATCCGGGTAAGGTAAGAGCCCTCAGAGACTGCGGGTTGCTAAAGTACTTCAAATTGTGGGGTATGAGGAAACAAAGGGAACTATTATAGTTCCTTGTTCGTTTATGGGATCTAACGATATAGGTTTTTCACGTTGGGGACAAAGTGGTCCCAATGTTAGTGGAGGATATTTATTTTCTCACAAAATTATTGAGGAGAGGTCCACCCTTTTATCTTTCAGGGTTTGTTCTTGGAGGAGAGTCAGTGAGAGATTACATATTGCAGTATTTAAATCCAAAGATTGAACCTAATAAGGATGGGAAAATAAAAATCCACGATGTATGTGATTTTCCTTTGAGGACCATCCTATTAACTATCGCAAATATTACCGGTACCACTACACTACATGTGGCAAACAGATCATACATGGAGTATGCACTAAAGTGCTTGGAACCAACATATTTAACTGGGCTGAAACTATCCTCTTTCAAATGAAAGAACAAATGAAAAAGGAAAAGGAAGGAAGGAAAAATAATTTTATCTATGGTTCGATCATGATTTCCTTCGCCTTAGAGCATATTCCATTGATGCAGCTCCAACATGTTACACTGGGTATATGTGGCCCTAGAGATCCAAGGATGTAGAGATGGGTAGAATTGATGCTAGATAGACATGCTGGTCAATCGACCCTCATATTCTCAACTACATTCTTTTCCTGGTTCAGACAATAGATGGTTGCCATCGATGATTATGCATATGCAGGTGTACAATTCCGAGGAGATGCAGACTTGGTTTTACTAGACGACGCTCAATGGGGTGCAACTGGTAAGAATGTTTTGACCATGTTTTTTTATGTTTCTAAGGTTTATAAATGTTTTTGTATTTTTATGTTTCTGAATACTAAACTAAATTTTTGATGTATGCAGATGTAGGTCGAGTTCAACAAGTGGGTCAGCGAGAGTAGAGAGTAGATGAGCCTACAGAGAGGGTTGTCGAGAGAGCATTCCTTTGGGATTTGGACATGACCGAGACTCTTTCTGAACTACAACAACACATAAAGGGATTGACTCTTGGGATTCTGCATTTCTGGATCGAAGAGTTACCCATGAGACTGTAGTGCCAGACTACTAGAATTCCTAGTCATTGGATGCAGTTATTGTGTAGGATAGCTAGATAGGTAGCTTGTTATCACGAGCATCACTATTTTACTTTTGATATTTTGCATACATTTTTAGGTTAGATGGCCAATGTGTCTTGGGCACAAATTTTGTAAAATCCTATAACTATATATCTATTTGTTTTCAATGTTTTACTATGTTTATTGCACAATCCTATTCAATTATGTGATGTGAATTGAAAATATGTCTTTACATATGTTGAAAATGTCTGTTTATAACATAATTCGCTAAGGAATTGGTTAATGTGTTCAAGTTTCTGGAAATGTGTTAATATTCAATGAAATCAAAATGCCTTTCCAAAAGTCAAACTCTTAGAAACATATGATGCTGTGTTGGATTTCTAACATGTTAAATGCTAGTAAGTTGCAGTACAACAAGTTTTGAGCCTAACCCAATGATGATGCGGTTAATACCAAATGAAATGGAATCAGAGACAAGTTTGATCAATGTGCTATACTAAATGGTATTATTTGTAGATCGACCAATAAAAATCCTGTAATACTCCTAAATTAGCATGCAGCTAATTTGAATATTAATTTATGATTATTTCCTTTAGATGGAAGAATAAGTGGGTAAAGAGACCCTTAAGTCTCTTTAGTAGGAATCAATCAATCTAAATGTGAATGGAGGGCATCAAAATAACTGGATAAAGCACCCCTGTGTGTGAATAATGGATGAATAATGTGGAATGGGTCAACTTTGACCAAATCAACAACGCTCGTATGGATGGGGTGTACAGTCAATGAGGGACAATGAAGTTTTGGAGGGAGATCCTTTTCATGGGAGTAGTGGCTTTAATAAGTGGGACCCAAGGTGAGAAGGCTCACAATGCTTATAAGGAAAGGCGAGGAAGCCATAGAAGACATGTTAGATGATAATTGATTTTGAACTTTTTAGATCTAGAATTGTTAGGTGGCATTTATATGCATGCTTTTGTTTTTTAGAAGGGTCTGCTATATTTTTTAGTATAAGGGTGTTCCCAAGCGGGAATCCCACCTTCATCCTTGGGGGAATTCAAGTGCCTACTCAAGAGAAGCTCTTGAGCATTATTTCCACATTTCGACATTTTTCCAAGGTTCAGCTTTCTTCTACAATGCGATTTCTGTTTAGAGATGTGATGAGTTGCAGGGTGCAGCAGTGGAGGGTTTCAATGGCCCATTTATGATATTTTCTACAGTGGAGGAAGAATTATTTCCATTTTAAGATTAGTAAGGAAGGTTCTTGGGCTTTATTTTATATTTTTTTATCAGGCCAAGTCATCTTCATCTCTTATAACGCAATATTACTCCAAAACTGCTTTATTTTATTGAGAATATCCAAAGGAGAGTTTAGTGCCACATTTGGGAAGCTAGATCTTCATTGGAGGGATCAACCCTTCATTGAGAGTATATTGGAGGAGTTCCATTCATATCTACATTAGTTCAGCCATATCCTTCTATGTGCTTTAGTTACAATGATTCTTTAGCCCTAGGGCTTTAAGTCACCATCATATATTTTGTGTATTTCCAAAAACCCTTCCTCGGTTATATAGGAAAAGTGTGTGGGAGCCTAGATCCCCATTTTTATCCTTGTATGAGCATGGTATCATTAGATCCATTTATATTTATTTCCCAGATCAGTATTAGTTATAAATTTGTGATGTACTTGCTTCAGTGTTTTTTGTAGGAGCGTATTACATGTTTTAAGTGCTTTTAGGCAATGGAGGCTTCTCTTTCCTAGCTTGAGGGACATGATCCCCAAGATATTTTACTCATTTGTTGTTGTTATGCTTAATACCATGGATATATCTTTGGCTCATATGTAATGTGTTGACATTTTCTGCTATTTCTATTATTGTGTGCTATATTGTTTCTTTTCCTATTTTGGAATATTACAGTGGTATCAGAGCATAATATTGGCTCAGTCTGTGAAGAAATTGCATCTATTTTATCAAAAGAAAAAGAATCTTCTCATAGAAAGGAGAAGGCTTACATAAGAGACAAAGGTAAGACTGCATTATTTGGAGAGATGGAGGGAAGGAATTTTTCAAAAATTCTTCTCCAAACTATGCATGATATCAATAGAGAAAGCAAGGGAGTGGGGATGGAAAGACATTTATATCCCTCTAAAGTATTTTCACATGAAGAAAGATCTAGTTCTTCATAATATGGGTGTGAGGATTCAGCTAGACAATTAGATCCACAATGCTCTACCATGCCTATATTCATATCAAGAGTGATGGAGGAAGGATATGCACCAAAGGAGGAGACTCTTGGTGACTATCTTCAAGATTATGAATGTTAATATTAGAGGTTCAAAGATCATCTCAACTTCCAAGGGTTTTGAAAGATCAAGGAGAATAGAAGGCCTAGCAATCACAATAGAATTAAAAGGTGCAAGTAGCATGTTATGGGTATATTCTTTCTGCCTACTTTTGATGGGTCACTTAAATGCATAGCTAGGACTTGGGTGGAGGAGCTAGACACCTATTTGCAACAACATCAAGTTTCAGAAGAGGAAGCCATTAGAGTAGAAACACTACATCTTGATTGTAAGGCTTATGCTTGGTGGTTTTATCAAAATTCTTCCTTGAATCAGGTAAATGTATCTACTTATGAAAAGTTCAATAGGAGGTTGGTGAAAATATTTGATCTAAAACATTCTGAAACATCCTTGGTTGTGCTAGCGAAACAAACAAAACCTTTGCATGAGTTGGAAGGATCCATAAACCCAACTCCATTATAGAATGATATTGAGGGGGTTATAAACTTGCAGAGTACCTTGCTAAAGGCAAGATCTCCACTTCAGAAATAGCTCTCTTCTCAAAAGGGAGACATGGAGATCTCTTTTTCAAAAGAGGATCAAGATAAAGAGCCTCTTAATGATGATGAGGTAACCTCCATTAATGATGAAGGGGAAGAGCAGGCAAGAGGTAACAACGCTATCACATCAGGTGCAAATCTAGTACCTCATGGAGAGGGAGATGGAGAAATTTCTCCAATTATAAGAGCCCTTGTATCTTTGCAAGGAGTTCCAAAGGATCTAACATGTGGAGATCAGGACACAATCAATGAGCAACATGTTCCAACCTTGATAGATTGTGAGACCTTGCATATGGAAGGAGAAGATAGGGAGGATGGCTAGCATCAAGTGATTAGGAGCACACACCCCTATCTATTTCATGAGGTTGGTACACAAAAGAGGCAGACTAATTTTCACAGTGAGAGAAGGGACAAAGCATTCCACTCATATATGTAGTATAATCTTGACATTCATGTCTCATTACATGGATGCATTCCACCTGGGAGACCACCAGATTAGGAGTTGATGAGAGATACTTCACATCTTGTTGCACCACTCATAGATCCCAAGGGGGTGAGAACCTTGGGAGGACTTGACACAACGTAGAGAGTCTTGGGTAGGCTCAAGGAGGAGGGAGAAAATCTCCCAATATTAGTATTACCCACTCTCACCAAGCATCTTGCACTGAGAGAAGATGTTTCAGGGATGGATGGCACCATCATGGTGCAAGGATACCACTCCATGGATTTGGAGAATTAGAAGATAATTCCACATAGGAAGGAATCTTCTAAATTTGGTAGAGGTTCATGGCCACTCATGCCTACATTGGCCAGACTCAGAAAGTTTTTGATGGGTGATAGTTTCTCAGGGAAGGCTATCCTCAAAAAACTTCCACCTTCACTAGAGCATATGCAGCTACAAGAGGAGCAATAGAGGCAAGATTTAAGCATCCCAGTGTATGACTTTGGCATGAGATACTTCAAAGAAGAGAGAAAAAACATGACGTGTGCTTTACATGATAGATCAGTAGTGTTGTCATTATTTAGTACTGACCCTTATTGGAGATCCCAGCTATTGGTGGAATACTCCAATGATATCTTTTCATGCAGGATTCTTGATGGCCAGTTATCATATCAGAGACATGTAGTGAGAGATTGGATCATCTATTTTTAGAGTAGGATATTCTTTACTAGAGCCTCTAAGCTCAAGGATAAAGTACTACATTCAGCATATGAGGGTTTTCTATCCAACCCCACTGGTTTTATAAGAGCATATCGTACTATCCTGGAGGGATTCATTTGGGAAGGCTTCAAAGAGGAGATGCACCATCATATGAGGAGATGCATTGATTGTTTGGAGGATGAGGAGAGAGATAAATCTTTGGTAGAGTTATCACAGCCACTTCCTTTCTCATTGGGAGTGAGAGGAGGCCCATCTATGAGCCACCTTGCTAGCTTGAACCAAGTACATTGTAAGGGTTGCATTTCTGTACATCATGATTCACTTGCTATGTATTTGTATTTCATTACCATTCATGTACATGGAATTGCTTTGAGAGGGGGAACTCTTTATTATAGACTTCATGGTCTACTTTGGGCCATAAACAATGATGATGATGGCCACTCCTTAGGAGATCTTGGGGAGATGATATATTATTCAGGGTGTGATCAATTTTCACCACACATCATACACCTTCTCGAAGCATGTGAGACGATTGAGGTAGCAAACAAGTGGCTGGAAAACCACTCATCATGCCATATTTTGTTACATTTAGGAGTCAAACTGCACTGGTTTCACTTGAGGGACCATTTTCCTTCTCTAGTACTACACATGGCAGCTAGCATGACTTTTATTGTGATCCTATATGTTGATGATGTTCTTATTATTGTTGGGGGCATGATTGGAGGGATGAAACATAGGTTGGATGTGTCCATTGGGAATGAAACTTCACGCACTTATTCATGGTTCAAGGGGAGCATGGGATATTATATGGCTGCTACAATATATCACTTGTTTCATTATGAGGTGAGAAATATGGTTGAATTGGGCCTTTGGTAGGTACCTCTCATGAGCATGTGGGAGGATTTTTTATATGAGTTACCATTTTGGAAGGTGATTCATTTCATATGGATGATAGCTTGGGTTTGGAGCTCAACATGGGAATGAAGGTTCCCTACATTTTTCAGTTCTATCCCTGCAGTTGCTTGAGGACAAGAAACATTTGGAAGGGGAGGATTGTAATATTCCTAAATTAGCATGCAGCTAATTAGAATATTAATTTTTGATTTTTTCCTTTAGATGGAAGAATAAGTGGGTAAAGATACCCTTAAATCTCTTTAGTAGGAATAAATCACTCCAAATGTGAATATAGGGCATCAAAATAGTTGGATAAAGCACCCCTATGTGTGAATAAGGGATGCAGCATGTGGAATGGGTAAACTTTGACCAAATCAACAACGCTGGTATGGAGGGAGTGGACATTCAATGAGGGACAACGCAGTTTTGAAGGGAGATCCTTTGCATGAGAGTAGTGGCTTTAATGAGTGGGACCCAAGGTGAGAAGGCTCAGAATGGATATAAGGAAGGGAAATGCAACCATAGAAGACATGTTAGATGATAATTGATTTTTATCTTTTTAGATCTGGAATTGTAAGGTGAAATTTCTATGCATGCATTTGCTGTTTAGCAAGGTCTGATGTACTATTTAGTACAAGGGTGCTCCGAAGAGGGAATCTCACCTTCATCCTCGGGGGACTTCGAGTGCCTACTTAGGAGAATTTATTTAGAATTGTTTCCACATTTCGGCATTTGGCCAAGCTACAACTTTCTTCTACAATGCAGTTTCTGTTTAGAGATGTGATGAGTTGTAGGGTGCAGCAGTGGAGGGTTTCATTGGGCCATTTCTGAGCTTGTCGACAATGGAGGAATAATTATTTCCCTTGGGAGATAAATAGGGAAGGTCCCTGTGCTTCATTTTATATTTTGGCATCAGGCCAAGTCATATTCATCTCCTACAGCACATTATTAATCCCAAACTATATTATTTTATTGAGTGGATCCAAAGGAGGCTTCAGTGCCACATTTAGCAGGCTAGATATTCATTAGAGGGATTAGCTCTTCATTGAGAGAGTCTATTGGAGGACTGACATCTAGATCTACATCAGTTCAGCCACCTATTCCTAAGTGCTTCAGTTGCAGTGATTCTTCAACCCTAGGGCTTTAGGTCACCCATCATCATATATTTTGGGTATTTCCAAAAACCCTTCTAGGGTTATCTAGGAAAACTATGTGGGAGTCTAGATCCCCATTTTTAGCCTTGTATGAGCATCGTATCATTAGATCCATTTATATATATTTCCCAACTATAGTATTACTTATAAAACTATGTTATACTTGCTTCAGTATTTTTTGTAGCAGTGTATTACATGTTTTAAGTGCTTTTACGCATTAGGCGCTTCTCTTGCCTAGCCTGAGGGACTTGATCCCCAAGATATTGTACTAATTTGACACTGTTATTCTTAATACCATCAATCTATCTTTGGCTCATATGTAATGTGTTGACATTTTCCTCTATTTCCATTATTGTGTGCTATATTGCTACTTTTCCTATTTTGGAATATTACAAATCCATTGAAAATTCACTAACTCGCCGTTCGGAGTGAAAATGGCCCATGTTGCATAGGATAGATTTTGTGTGCTACGACTAGCACCATCAACATACCCAATGAATGGTTCAAAAGATTCAAAAATCTGTGATGAAATGTAAAGTGGATTACTAACTTCAAGAAAACTCTAGAAAAAATAAACTAAGAGAGTAAATGAAAATCAGCAACATATATACAATATAATACAATAGTTTACTATGATCATGCTTAAGCATAGTAACATTTGAGATGAAACCCATTTCGGGGCTGTGCCAATGGAATTCCATCATAATATACCAACTCGTAGACGCCCTTAGCAAGAACTCTTTTGAAAATATATGGGCCTTGCCATAACGACTCAAATTTTCATGTACCTATTACATCAGCTACCTGATCATAAAGTAAGACCATCTCACCCTCTAAGAAGATGTGAGGATGGGAATTTTTTTCGTATTGCACCTTTTTATGTCTCTTATGCACTTCATTAGCCAATGTGACTTCACGACGCATTTCATCATGATGGATGAGGTTAAAAATGCACGCTTCTTTAGTAGAGGTGTCAGGTAACAATGTTAGGTCCCTATATTACTAGTATAGTCCCTTATTGTTGTTAGTGTAACCCCCTTATTTGTTATTATCGTACCCTTGTAACCCCCATTTTGTTATTATTGTGCCCTTAAATTATTATTGTTAGGTCAGCTAGGATAACATTGTTGCCCACTAGGATTACATTATGGCCCCATGGACTCCTATTTATAGAAAGGAGGTTTTGTAAATTGAATCATCCAAGAATTGTTCATTTATGTAATGTATTGGAGGTTGCCCCCTCGAAGTGGCTTATTTATAAGTCGTTGATATCTTTTTTCTTCTATTTTTGGAGCTGGTTACACAACATTTGGTATCAGAGATTTGGATTCTAGGGTTTCACTGCTCCAAAAAGGTCATCGTGTCATTTTCGCTATAAATTTTTTTCTGCGAAGTTTCAGAATCGGAAATGTGTAGGGTGCGAAGCTGAAATCCTGAGGAATATTTTCTAAAAATTTTAGAGCTTTTTTCACAACAGTTTTGGAGATATGATCTGTGGAAGGTAGTGCTTTTTCAGGCTCCTGAATTTCATCTCAAAGAGGTGATCGTGGGAAAAGTTCAATAACTCTCTCTCTGGGCAGTGGATTTAAGTGTCATTAAAAGTGGTCACAAGTACACGGACTGTAGTTTCTTGGATATCAATTTCAGAGACAAAGGACGAAACAGTGACACGTGGCAAGTCCTACAAGTTTGCTCTACTGAACCAGTCCAGAATTAGGTCATTGTGGGAGATTGGACACAACTTTGTCTTGGGGAATCCAAATTAGATCAGACGTGTGGCATTTGAAAGAAGCTTCAGAGAGATACTACAGGGCTGAATTTCAGATATTGAATATTTTCAATTACAGAGATAATTCAATTTCAATATCGAGCTCCTCAAAGCAAGTAAAAGGTGTGTATTTTTTTTTCCGAATTGCATAAGTCTTGTTTGAAGAATCAAGTTGAATTGATTCCAAGGGAATATTGTAGAATAGGTATCAATATTAGATTCTAAAATGGCCCCTAAGAAGAATTCAACACCCATTAAGCCTTCAGAAGGCTCTACCATGACTCATGAAGATGAAGAATTGCAACATGATCTATCAAAATTACAAGAGCAAGTGCAACAAATTTCACTCTCGCAAAGAGCAACAAAAAATGAAATGGAAGTTTTTAAGAAAGGCGTGGAAGTGAAGATGGACGGTTTGAAGAAAGGCATGGAAGCTAAGATGGATGGCGTGGAAGTGAAGATGGACGGTTTGAAGAAAGGCGTGGAAGCTAAGATGGATGGCATGGAAGCTGGCATGGAAGCTAAGATGGATGATATAAAATCAAACATCGAAGATTTGACAAAGTTGATACAAGAAATGTTTCCTAATGGTGAAAAGATAGTAGAAGAACCTCATGATGAGAACAAAATAAATGTTAATCGTGATTTCATAAACTCTAATGTTGGCGGGAAGAACCACCATATTCCAAAATGGATATGAGGAAGTTTGATGGAAAGGATCCTGTAACATGGATACTACAGATGGAGCAATATTTTGATCTCCATAATGTGCAAAACACACAAAAGGTACGCATTGTAACTTTACATTTAGAACAAAATACATTTGTATGGTATTGATGGCTTTGCTCCCGTAAAAAAATTGTCACTTGGTCAATTTTTACGGAGGAAATGATAGCACATTATGAGGATACAAAGAGCAACACCTTCTTTAGCCAACTGATAAATCTCAAACAAAAGAGTTTAGTAGGGCAGCACATTGAGGACTTCCAAAAATTGAATATAAGGGTAACTGATATTCCAGAGGAACGCAGGATTGATCTCTTCATAGGCACTTTAAAGGATAACATTCAACATGAGGTTCGCGTTTTGGAACCTGATTCATTGGAGAAGGCATTCAGGTTGGCAAGAAAAGTTGAATGTAAAATTATGGCAATAAGGAAGCCTACCACTCAATTCTATAAAGAAGGAAGTGTGGCTACGCCTAGATTTCCACAACCTACAAGGTTGACACCACAACAATTGGAAGAAAAAAGAGCAAAATGGCTTTGCTACAGTTGTGATAGCAAATACACTAAAGGTCATAAGTGTGCTGAGAAGAAATTATTTTACATAGATTGTGAAGAAGAAGAAGAAAATGAACAAGAAGAGGATATACACCAGGAACCACCCCTAGAAGAGGAAGAAATGAATCCGACCATATCGTGTAATGCACTGGCAGGAATTACTACTCCTCAAACTCTCAAGATAGAAGGACATATAAAGAAGAAAAGGGTAATAGTGTTGATTGATTCAGGTAGCACCCATAATTTTATTCATTATAAGGTAGCTAAGGAATTAAATTGTTTCCTATACCCAGCACCAGAATGTCAAGTGATGGTTGCAAATGGAGGAACTATAAATTGCTCTGGAAAATGCCATAATATCATGCTAACCATGGGGGAATATGTATTGAATAGTCCAATGCTTTCCATTCCTATGGGAGGTGCTGATGTTGTACTAGGAGTACAATGGTTACAATCTTTGGGGACAGTAGCTTTTAATTTTCAAGAACTTTTCTTGAAATTTTTTTCAGAAGGAAAGGAAGTCGAATTACGGGGTATTGAAGGGAATTTGGGAAGGATAATAAGCTCTAATGTCATGACAAAGCTTCTAAAGAAAGAACAACGAGGCGTAATTGCACAATTATGCTCACTAGAAGTTCCAACATCAAAATCATCTATTTCTGCAGATCTCCAACAAGTCTTGGACAATCATTCCAAGGTGTTTGAAACCCCCAAAGGACTCCCACCTATTCATGATCATGATCATGCTATTCATTTGATTCCAGGAAGTGTTCCTCCAAACATCAGGCCTTATAGATATCCTTACTTCCAAAAGAGCGAAATTGAACGTATGATTGAAGAAATGTTAGAGGCAGGTATAATTCAACCTAGTCAAAGTTCTTTCTCTGCTCCTGTAGTATTGGTACACAAGAAGGATGGATCATGGCGAATGTGTCCGGATTATAGGGAGCTCAATAAGCTCACCATTAAAGATAAATTTGCCATTCCTGTGATTGATGAATTATTGGATGAATTACATGGAGCAATTTATTTTACCAAGTTGGATCTTCGTTCAGGATATCATCAAATTAGAATGAAGACTGAAGATATTCCAAAAATAGCATTTCGAACTCATGAGGGTCATTATTAATTTTTGTTCATGCCTTTTGGCCTTACCAGTGCACCTTCTACATTTCAAGGGTTGATGAATTCCATTTTCAAACCCTTCCTTAGAAAATTTGTGCTAGTTTTTTTTGATGATATACTAATCTACAATAGGTCTTGGAAGGATCATGTTGAACATGTTGACAGGGTACTCAAACTATTGCAGGAGAAACAATTATATGAAAAAACATCCAAATGTTTCTTTGGAGTACAATAGGTGGAATATCTGGTTCATATTATATCTCATGAGGGTGTTAAAGTAGACCCTAACAAAATTAAAGCCATTAAGGAATGGAAAGTCCCCAAGAAAATAAAGCAGTTGCGAGGATTTCTCGGCTTAACAGGCTATTATCGCAGGTTTGTTAAGAATTATGGGAGAATAGCAGCACCTCTAACAACATTATTGAAGAAAGATGCATTTTCATGGACTCCTGAAGCAATTAAGGCCTTTGAACATCTTAAAGAGGAAATGTGCCTAGCACCGGTCTTAGCTATGCCAGACTTCACAAAAACCTTTATTGTGGAATGTGATGCCTCAGGAAATGGAATTGGTGTTGTTTTAATGCAAGAAGGAAGACCCATTGCTTTTGAAAGTCATCCAATCAAAGGAAAATATTTACAGAAACCTATTTATGAGAAGGAAATGTTAGCAATACTGCATGCACTAAAGAAATGGCGAACTTACCTAATGGGAAGACACTTCAAGGTAAAAACTGATCATGATAGTCTTAAACACTTTTTGGAACAAAGACTATCTTCAAAAGAGTAGCAAAAATGGGTCACAAAGATGTTGGGTTATGACTTTGAAATAATCTACAAAAAAGGAAAGCTTAATGTTGTTGCAGATGCACTCTAAAGAAAGAATGAAGAGGTGGAAGCATTTCTTTGTGCCATTTCTATTATCCAACCAGATTGGATAACCGAAGCAAGAGATGAATGGAAGAAGGACAAAGATGTATGGACACTCATTCAAAAGTTGTAGCAAGATCCTAGTAAATTTGATACATTTAGTTGGAAAAATGATTCCTTATGGTACAAAGATCGCTTATATCTTTGTAAGAATTCCCAACTAAAAAAAAATATTCTTCTGGAATTGCACACTTCTCCTTTAGGAGGACACTCAGGATTTTTAAAAACTTACCACAGGGTGAAGAAAGATTTTTTTTGGGATGGCCTTAAATCTGATATTCAAAATTTTGTGGTGGAATGTTTTATTTGCCAGCAGAATAAAGTGGAGACAATTACGACCCCGGGACTTCTACAACCTTTATCCATTCCAAGTCAATGTTGCGAGGAGATTTCAATGGATTTTATCACAAGTTTACCTAAGTCCGAAGGAAAGAATGTCATCATGGTGGTAGTTGATAGACTTACCAAGTATGCACACTTTTGTGCATTATCTCATCCATTTAAAGCAAGTACAATTGATACTACATTTATGGACAGAATTCAAAAGCTACATGGAAGCCTAAGGGTTATTGTGAGCGATAGAGATCCCATTTTTACGAGAAATTTTTGGACGGAGTTATTTTCTTGTTTGGGTACTCAATTAGCTCATAGCTCATCTTATCATCCTCAATCTGATGGTCAAACTGAGATAGTAAATAAATTTTTGGAAGGATATCTTCGTTGTTTTGTATCTGATAAACAAACACAATGGGTCAAGTGGTTACCTCTCGCTGAATGGTGGCATAACACTTCCTTTCATACTGCAGCAAAAATGACCCCATTTATGGCACTTTATGGATATCATCCACCATCCATCACATCATCTTTAAGGGAAAATTCGAAGGTTCAAGCAGTGGAAGATCACATCGAGCATCAGCAAGAAGTTCTCCAACTCTTAAAGGATAACCCGAATTTGGCACAAAATCGAATGAAACAACAGGCAGATCAACATCGTAGCGAGAGAAGTTTTGATGTAGGAGATTGGGTATTTTTACGGCTACAACCATACAAACAAATGTCCCTCAAGCAAGCAAAGAAGGATAATAAATTATCGACAAAGTACTATGGTCCTTACAAGGTGTTGCAAAAGATTGGTACTATGGCATACAAATTGGAGCTTCCTGCTTCTTCGCGAGTACATCCAGTTTTCCATGTTTCATGCTTAAAGAAGGTTATAGGTGAAAATCTTCCAGTTCAAACAATATTGCCAGAACTTGATGAGGAAGGAAAATCATATTGGAACCTGAAGCGGTCATGGAAACAAGAACTCGACAGCTACGAAATCGATCAATTTCAGAGTATCTCATCAAGTGGAAGAACTTACCCATTGAAGATTCTACATGGGAGGATGAGAATTTTATACAGAAGCACCCAAAGCTACTCAAGCATTGAGGACAACACTTTTTGAAGGAGAGGGGCATGTTAGGTCCCTATATTACTAGTATAGTCCCTTATTGTTGTTAGTGTAACCCCCTTATTGTTATTATTGTACCCTTGTAACCCCCATTTGATTATTATTGTGCCCTTAAATTATTATTGTTAGGTCGGCTAGGATTACATTGTGGCCCACTAGGATTACATTATGGCCCCATGGACTCCTACATATAGAAAGGAGGTTTTGTAAATTGTATCATCCAAGAATTTTTCATTTATGTAATGTATTGGAGGTTTCCCCCTCGAAGTGGCTTATTTCTAAGGTGTTGATATCTTTTTTCTTCTATTTTTGGAGCTGGTTACACAACAAACAAGTAAACGACGAGTTTTAATGAAGGTGTTTCAAATTGGATAGGAAAGATAGCTTCCAGAACATACACCAATTGAAAGGGGGTAAATCTGGTTGCATTTCTTACTGAGATTCGGTATGCCCACAAAGCCGAGTACAAGATCAAATTCCAATTTCGTTTATGAACTCCTATCATTTGTTCAAGAATCCTTTTAAGAATCTAGTTAATAGCCTTAGCTTGTGCATTGGATTGTGGATAATAAGGAGTAGAAATATCATGTGAAATTCCTAATTTTTCAATCAACTCATTCATCATGTGATTGCATAAATGCTTACAGTGATTTGTGACTATAGCTTGTGGAACACCAAACCATGAGATGAAATCATTGAAAAAGAATAATGTAGTTGTTTTTCTTGTGTTATTGAATCTAGGCATATATTTGACCCACTTGGTAAAGTAGTCTATTGCGACAATAATATAACCATGGACCCCAGACGAATGAGGGTTGCAAGTCATGAAGTCAATGCCCCATTTTTCAAATGGTACCACAACGATAACAATATGCATCAATGCTAGTGGTTTGCAGATTTTACGATCAAATATCTGTCACGCATGCCAAATTTTGACTTCGAGGATGTAGTCGCAAAATATGGTAGGCCAAAAATAACCGACACAGAGTATCTTCTACACGGTAGCATATCCATACAAGTGTCCACCACAAGCCCCAACATGACAATCATTTCAAACCTTCTCAGCCTCCTCATGAGTGAGGCACCTCCTTAAAATCGTATCGACACCACGACGATAAAATTTATCACCAACGATCCGATAATCTTTGGCTTGGTATCGAATATGTCATTGTTTAGAGTGAGAGGTATCAAGCCAAAAAGTCTAGGTCTGGAGATAAATTTTAAAATCCCCATACCAAGGATTAGATTATACAATCAGAAACATAGACTCATCAGGAATAGATGGTTCTGATGTATCAGCAGTACTATCAGAGGGAAGGTCACAGAGAATCTCAACCAAAACTAAAGACTTATTTGATTTGGATTTGATGAATTCAAATCAAATTCCTGTAAAATGACAATCCATTTGGAATATTCTACCCCCAACAATTGACGTGAAAGAATGTAATTCATGAGGTTGTAATCTGAAATGAAAATGGTCTTCCGGAACAGGATATAGTGGAGAAATATTTGGACAACTTGAATGACCACCAAGGCGAGATTTTTGACGTATGAATACTTCACTTTTGTATGATTGAGATTATGACTAAAATAATATATTTGATTTTCTATCCCATATTCTTCTTGGACCAATACCATAGAAATGGTTGTATCAGCCGCAGATATATATAATAAATAATCAATGTCATAATTGGGGGGATACATTAATGATGCCTGAACAAGTGTATCCTTGAAAACATCAAAATACCCTTGTGCAACCTTATCCAAATGGAATGGAATCCCCTTTTTCAAGAGCCTAGTAAATCATTTAGCCATTTCGGCGTAGTTGGGTATGAACTTACTTAGGAAGTTAGCCTTTCCTTGAAGTTTATGTAATTGAAATTTTTTTTGATGGCATGGGAAAATCAAGAATGGCTTGGTGTTATAGGTCAATTTGGGCGCCATTCCAAATGACCTGGTTAACTGGGCATCATCTCTAGGACTGATGATCAAGGGTCTATCATTCCCTATCATTTCAGTTCCTATATGCTCTAAAACATAAAACAAGACAAATCAAACAAGACTTTCATCAGGAAAATGTTTCCATGGTTTGAAGCTTATTGTATAGCATATGAGAAATCACCAACGCAGGCTCTAAGGGGTCTATGTGCATTGCATATGTAGGTAGCTCCATGCAGGGCTGCTTTGCAAATCACTTCTCGACATTCAAAGGTGCGTTGGCCACATTGGGAGTGAAATTATCATTTTTCTAGAATCTCCACTTGGCCAGTGCCTTCTAGAAGAGTTCACATGTGTCAAGCTTCAGATCCAAGTGTCCATTTGACATCTACATGAATGGAAACATGTCTTGCCTATTTTTGGAAAGTTATTGATTGCAAAACAACCTACAATTCATCTATAAATTGAACAAAGATCTAAGTGTTTGAGAAGGAAGAATTTTAGTAGAGAAATGCTAGATAATTTTCAATTGAGAGTTTAAATTGTGGAGCTGTTGCTGGAGATATTTATGTTGTGATGAGACTGGGGAAATTTTCTAGAAGGTGACTTCAAATCAGTCACTAGGTTGTAACCTCTCTTTCAATCATCAATAAAGAGTACTTCTTATTTTTCCCTACATGCATCTATGTTAACTTTGATTTTCCGTATTATAAGATCTTGGTTGATGAATATAGTTTATGCTTTATAGATTTAGCTAACTAGCTTGAATAGATATCTATATTATTTCATCTTCCGTTATTTCAGTGTTCTTTCTTGCAAGAAGCATCCAGTTCACAAACCGCTTGAACTTGAAGTTGCAGCAGAAGCGACAGAAGGAGCCATTTGGAAGCAACTGAACAAGTAAGTCTCCAATCCTCTCTATGTATCTATTCTGAGTTAGGAGAAATGGTAGTATAGTATTTCACCTGTTTTTCTAGACTAGCACCTGTCTAAGGAAGCATAGTTTATCCGTAGATTAAAATTCTAGCCCAACAAATTGGAGACTCCACTGGGAGAATTTCTCTTAGTTCTAGGTGTTTTAGCCTCTGATTTTCTTTCTAAATCCACCTAGTAGTTTTTTCATATAAATATTAGAATTTTTTAGAAATTAATTTGCAAAGAAAGTGAGTTAAAAAATAGCTCTTTCTTTTTTTACTGTGCCCAACGCACCCTTAGACTAGACACAGTGCTTTGTAGAGCATGTCTCCCCCTGGAGACTGCATTGACTCCTGAAAGTAACCAAATTCCCTTGAATTTGAATTTGCAACTTGCTTCAGTTTTTCTTGTTGCTGTGTTTTGAAAATTTTGATGCTAAATTGACCAGTGAATATATATAATTCTTCCTCCTTTGGCTGAACATTTGTTCAATGTTTTATTAGAAAAGTTTTTCTTTATCATTGACAAGTTTATTTCAAAGTATTTTTACGGTCGCATTAAGAATCATTTGCTTTCAAAATAAGAAATTGTCATAAAATATTCATTTCCTTGATAGGATTTTTTTTTGTTGAAATCCTCATTTTTCCTTCAAAAGAGAAATTGTTTTTTGTATTATTCATTTCTTGAAAGTAAAAAGCATTTGAATTATTGATCTAGTGCACCTAGTTTCTTTTCTGCATTCATAATAATAAGGAAACTGAAAAGAAAAACTTGCATTTACATGTAGGATTTTGTGTTTTTCAAAAGGAACATTAGGAAATTTGCATTTAGTTTGAGATTCATTGATTTTGTTTTTTCTCATTGATTTTTTTGTTCTCAAATTATTTTCTCTCTTCCCTTATTAGCTAGGTTCTTCATTGAAAAAGTTGAAAGTGAAAGTTTGTTTATCATTCTTAGCTGCATTTTAGGAATTTCATATACATCATCGTGGTGAACCTGAAAGGAAAATTGTTAAGCAAGATAAACATAAAATAAATCTCAATTTACTTAACAACGCTTTGGAACATTAACGATAACATTTAGAAGGTCTAGGCTAGAGACGTGTTCCAGTGTCGTAAAACATAGCAGATGTCGTTAACTTGTCTGCGATACATTCTGATTGTGATACCTCACTCCACATATGTAAGTATATCATAGCTCTTCCATGTACTCTCAGGTATATCAGGTGGTGTTACAGTACGATAAGTATAAAGGGGTGCTCTCACTGTGCGGTTTTGCATCAGACAGCGCTAATATGGACTTCGGCCTCCACGTACCTTCGGGTATATTTGGGAGGACATATTTTAGGTGCTATCCATCCATATTGAACCAAGTCAGCCGCCTTGAAATTGTGATACACTGAACACAACATTCGGGGAGATTACCTTGCCGTACTTCTTGGTTCGCGAGGAGGTATTCTGTAGTTCATAGTTTCTTGGTAAACCCTTTTTCCTAGCATTAACCTCTTTTTGTTTATTTTTTTTGGATAAAATAAATCAGTAATCGCGGAAGAACATAATCCTATCCCTTTCCATTTGTGTATATTAGCTTTAAAACCACATTTACCACCAGAAGTTACATATGGTAGGCGAAGGAGATCACGATCTGTCAAATCAAGTACAATTCGTACCTCTGGCGAAACATCATCTTTTAACCCAGAGTTAGCTCAAATTGTTTCCACACATCCCGGTTCATTTACTATTGTCGAAATGAAGTCTTCACAGCTGCCCATGGTCATGATCCATTCAATCACTGAGACCATACCTCCTAGACCCGATGTTGTTCAATCACAAATTGATCCAGATCCTATATCTTCTTTGCAAGAAAATCTAAGCCATGAAGTCGAACAACCGGAATTTTTTCTTACCTTGGTCATCCCACAAAGTTCTATAGCTATTGAAACTCCCATATCGCACAGTCAACTGTCTGAAATATATTTTGGGCCTGACGGTGAAGTTCTTCCTCCTAGTTTAATCGCGATTGAAGAAATACCACAACCTGATACACCTTTAAGTCAAACCCATTTTGGGGAGACCTTTACCTGTACCAGTATTTTCCTCAATCGTTTCCATTTAATTTTGTTGATCCTATTTCCATTCAATCACCCATCAATTTTTGAGGGTATACATTTGGTCAAACAACCTTTTTTGAACCAACATCTTCAGTTGGGTCTGTTGTTCCAATTACGTCAGCTCATACCCTCACTACTCCGTCAATGTTTACAACCTCACCAGAGTCATATTTTCATGGTTTCCCTTCAGTCCCAATAGGCTACAAATCATTATCTGGCACTTTCTCTGGTGTGCCTTCACGTTCATGGTCTTTGCCAATGTCATCATCTGGTGTTTTATCTGGTAGTCCTATAGTTAGTACTAAATGACTTGAATCATTACATCCATCATTAGGGCAATATCAAGTCGGTCCTTATGGGTAAATTCATTTAAGTACCATATCAACTAGACTCCCAGCATTCGAGGAACACTATTTTCCATCTTATTATCCTCCTTATGCTGGGGGGAAACCTTTGGTCACCCAATACAACAGTACTCAGTCACTTTTTTCTCAAACTAATGTTGACATGAATGTTTGTCAATGGCAGCCCACTCTGCCTATCCAACCACAAACAGTTGTACAATCATATCAACTAGTTCAACCTGTTACACCCACTTCATTACCACTTGTTAATACATCTATACCCCTATTACAGAATCAAAATATTCTACATCAACCTTATCAAGCGAGCTCTTCAACTCAATATCATCAAATGTTGGGTCCAGAGACTCAAAATCCTTTGGTTAATTTACAACAACCTGTATTAGGAATTATTTATTCACAAGCTGGTGTACCATTTTATGGGGTGTCACAAACACAATCTGGTTATACATATCAATTGAATCCAAATTATAGTAATTTGGGTTATAATTTTGGTGGATAGACCTCTTGGTAGCCACAAGCGCAAATTCCTCAGACTTCATTTCAACAAGTATCATATCCAAGTTTTGGTCAACAGAACTCTCAAGAATTTTCCATGCAAAAAAACCCCTATCTAGGTTACCAACATCAAATCCCATATTCTGGTGCTCAAAGAACTATTTCCCAAGCAATTCCATCTTACCCTGGCTATGCTCAACCTGACCTTAATAAACAACTGCCTTTTGTTGCAACCTTGGAATTACCAGATTTAAACCGGTTAACCAATGATCCTATCAATTATAATCCTTGGTGGCCAGTGATACCTCATAAATTACCCTCTGATATTCCTAATTTCAATGTAAACCCTGGAGAAGATCCGTTGACTCATGTTATGACTTATCGTTTATGGTTTTCATCAAATTCCTTGAATAATTATTCTTCTCGACTACATCTTTTTCAGTGTACGCTTATAGGTACAACTGCTAAATGGTATGTTGAATTACCTAGAGCTTCTTTTGACAATTTCACTGCCTTAACTACTGTATTTTTGACCCATTTCCAGTTACCGATCAGATACGAAACTGGAACAGAAATATTGACCAATTTCAAACAAAGTAATGCTTCTCACATTTCAGATCATATTCATGAGTAATGGTTAAGACATTTGTTCCTGATCAGCTCCTTCCTGAATGGTTCATTAAGTCCCTTTTACCATCTATAATTGAGGATGTAGCTAAAGGTGGCGTCTTCATAAAAGAGAAAGTTATCGCTCATGCCCAATATTTAGACTTGATTTACACTCAGTCTAGCACGCTCTATGAAAAGATTCCAAATGCGCCGTGATCTAATTTCAATGTTCCTCCTCAAATAAAGGACTCTCATGCCAAAGATGGCTTGATAGGCACTGCAAACACACACAACACTATTGCATCTGATCTTGCTCCTACTTCTGAAATTAATGTCGTGTCATTTGATAAAGGAAAAATTGACAAGGAACCAGGAGGTAAGAAAAAGGGGAAATCAAAGAAAAATCAAACTTCTAACTCGCAATAAATATCATTTGATCAACCGTCAGGACCACAGAAACCTCATTATCCATGCATAATCTGTAACGAGGAGCACTTTGTTAGGGATTGTCCTCACCGTGCTGAAGTCTCGAAAATCATCAACACTTCTCATGAATCAGCTGTTTTGACAGACCCTTTTCCAAATCTAGACACAAATTTGGTTTCTACGGATCCAGCTCCTAGTTCCAAAGTGTTAATGTTATCCACCACAAAACCTTCACAATATATTTTGGTGTCGACGTGGAATAAATACTATGTTAGTTCGGCCACTGATCAACTTACTACCTCAACAATGAATCCATCTAATGAATCAGTACCACCTCCTGTTATTCCTGAATTGACAATTAAGCCACCAAAGGGAGTAATTCATAAATCGACATATAATCCTCGAGAAAGAGCTGCACAAAATTATAATATAGTTGAATATTTGGCTCAATCCCCTTTAGCTATGATTTCTAATGATGTATTACAAAATTTTCCCTCCCAGAAGCAGGCTTTATTGTTGGAAATTGGTGGAATTGATCCAACTGATTCTAATCTTGTCGTCTTTAATCATACAGGCTATGTGCCGCAGCTACCAGCAAAATTGGCATTCTCCATCCAAGTAAATGTTCTCAATCACCTTGTTCATCACACTATTATTGATGAGGGAGCATATACGTGCATTATGTCTCTAAACTATTGGAAGTCACTTAGATCTCCACGATTATCATAGTCATCAACGACGTTGAAGGCTTTTGATGGAAGAAAGTATAAACCTTGTGGTATTATCAATAACCTGCATGTTGAATTAGGGGGAAAAATAGTAAGTATTGATGTTGAGGTTGTTGACAGACCCCTTGAATGTAATATTTTACTTAGAAGACCATGGGTGTATGAAATTATTGCTATTGTTTCTACATATTTTAGAATGATTTCCTTTCCACATAAAGGTAAAATCATAGTCATTAATCAATTATCCTTCTTTTCCTCCGCTTCGCAGGTAACTGGAAGCCTTCCATTTGTTCACTTACCCTAACTAGAAATCCAGAACATTGGTGTAGGACTCTTAAAGGATTCCACTCTTATGGGAACCTTTGTATTACAACTACTTGCGACGTTGGAAAAAATTGCAAGTATAGAGACCTGCTACATGATCTCTTCCACTCTATCTGGCTTAAGGGAGAGTACGGGTGTTTCTGATATTTCTATGTTGGATGATATTTTACCGCCCAGCCCTATTGAGCTACAATAGCAATAAATATATCTGGCTTGGGCGACAAATCTGAAATTAGAGTCGCCGAGTGTTTGGGTTGATCATTCCTTAGATTTTCGTACTCCATTTGATCCATTTTCTTCAACATTTTTGACAGATGAAAATATTTTGGAAGCTATGATGTCAAAAGGAGGACCATGGGAAGATTATCATCATCGTTCCCATCTTCCAAATTATGAAGAAAATAATCTCAGTGAAATATATCACCCATCCGTCAAAAAATTATTTTCGAATTCTCTTCCAATTAATGCAATCGATTCTGAGAGAAACTTATCAAATATTGAAGAAACGATTTCTATCGATATTTTGACCAAACCTAGTGTTGCAGAAAATATTCATGTAGGTGTATCTTGTTTTCCATCAGAACTTGATTCATATCGCTCTCTTTTTTGTGAATTTCTTGACATATTCGCTTGGTCTTACGAGTAAATGCCAGGCATAGATACTAGTATAGTTGAACACACTATTAATATGTATCTTGATGTCAAACCGGTGCGTCAACGACTTTGTCCTGTTCATCCGAAGAAAGTCACTGCCATCAAAGAAGAAGTTGAAATTTTTTTACGTGCTGGTTTCATTTACCCTATTTTGGTAACTGAGTGGGTTTCCAATATCATTCCTATTATGAAAAAACAAGGAAACATTAGAGTGTGCGTTGATTGTCGGGAGGTTAATAATTCTTGTCCAAAAGACAACTATCCTACTCCCTTTATCGACCATATTATTGACGACTGTGCTGGATGTGAGATTTTTTCATTCATGGATGGATTTTCCGGCTACAATCAAATCAATATCTACCCATATGACCAAAATAAGACAACATTCATCTTTCCTTGGGGCACATTTGCATATAGGAAACTTCCGTTTGGTTTAATGAACGTTGGGGAAAATTTTCAGAGAGCAATGGATTATGCTTTCAACGACATCAAGAACATCGTTCAACCATATCTAGATGATTTACCAGCACATTCACGAAATTGGACTAATCACCCAATACATTTGAGAGCCATTTTCTTACGCTACTGACACTACAAGATATGCCTCAATCCACATAAATGTGTGTTTTGTGTTGGTTCTGGTTGATTGATCGGATTCGTAGTCTCAAAATAAGGAATTCAAATAGACCCACTTAAGGTTCAGGCCATTCTTGATTTGCCTGCATCGTCAAACTTGCTTCAAATACAAAAAATTCAAGGAAAGGAAAACTTCTTGAGAAGGTTCATTCCAAACTATGCCGAAATGGCTAAAGGATTTACTCAATTATTGAAAAATGGGGTTCCCTTCCATTGGGACCAAGTTGCGCAAGCTTCTTTTGATGCTTTCAAGGACCATCTTTTCCAAGCCTCATTAATGTATTCTCCAAATTATCAAAATGATTATTTCCTATATATCATCGTGGCTGAAACAACCATCGCTATGGTTTTGGTCCAAGCAGAAGATGGAATTGAACATCTGATCTATTATTTGAGTCATAATCTCAATGATATGGAAGTTAAGTACTCGTACGTAGAAAAGCTTGCCTTGGAAATTGTTCAAGCTATATAAATATTTCACCATTATATCCTACTCCGCAAAACAAAAATAGTTTCGGATTAGAACCCCATGACTTACATATTATCACGTCAATTGCTGGGGGGAAAGTATTCAAAATGGATAGTCATTTTGAAGGAATTTGATTTGGAATTCATTAAATCCAAGTCAAAGAAATCTTTAGTTTTGGCTGAGCTTCTCTATGACCTTCCCTATGATAGTAATACTACTACGTCGAAACCATCTATTCCAGACAAGTCTCTATTTTTTATCGAATCATCTGATACTTGGTATGGGGATTTCATCATTTATCTTCAAAACCAAAAAATTTTCCCTAATACCTCTCACTCTAACCAGCGACATATTCGATACCAAGCCAAATATTATCTGATCATCGACGATACACTTTATCATCATGGTATCAATACCATTTTAAGGAGGTGCCTCACTCATAAGGAGGCTGAAAAAGTATTAAATTATTGTCATGTTGGGGCTTGTGGTGGAAAATTATCTGGATATGCTACTGCACAGAAGATACTTCGTGCCGGTTACTTTTGGCCTACTATTTTTCGAGATTGCATCCTCGCAGTCAGAAGTTGTCATGCATGCAAGATTTTTTATCGTAAAATCCGCAAACCACCAGTGCCAATGCATCATATTCTCTCTGCTGAAGCATTTACGAAATGGGGTATTGACTTCATGACCTGTAACCCTCCTTCTTCTGGGGGGCATGGTTATATTATTATCGCGGTCGACTATTATACTAAATGGGCCTAAGCGATGCCTACATTTAATAACACACGACAAATAGCTGAATTTGTTTTCTTCAACCATGTTATTGCATGGTTTGGGGTCCCATAGGATATAGTTACGGATCATGGGAAGCATTTTCGCAACCATATGATGTCTGAATTGACAACCAAGTTAGGATTTTTTCATGATAATTATACTCCTTATTATCCACAATCAAATGGACAATTTGAGGCTATTAATAAAATTCTTAAATGAATGCTTCAATGAATGATAGGAGTCCATAAAAGGAACTGGAACTTGATCCTGTACTCCACCTTGTGGGCATATTGAACCTTAGTGAGAAATGCAACCAGATTTACTCCTTTTCAATTGGTGTATGGTCTGGAAGCTATCTTACCAATACAATGATAAATATCATCGTTAAAAGTAGCGATATACTTGTTACCTTACACCTCAGAAGAAGAAGCCTGTCTCCTTAACCTCATCCATCTAGATGAAACGTGTTGTGAAGCCTGATTGGCCAATGAAGTGCATAAGAGATGTATAAAGGCGCAATACGACAAAAATGTCTAGCCTTGCATCTACTTAGAGGGAAACTTGGTCCTTCTTTACGATCAAGAAGCTGATGTAATAGGTACAGGGAAATTCAAGCCATTATGGCATGGCCCCTATATTTTCAAAAGAGTTCTTGCTAAGGGTGCCTACGAGTTATTTGATTATGATGGGATTCCATTGGCACAGCCTAGTAATGGGTTGTATTTGAAACGTTACTATGCTTAATCATGAGCATAGTAATTTTTTGTATTATATTTGTTTATATGTTGTTGATTTTCATTCACTATCTTAATTTGTTTTTTAGAGTTTTCTTGACGTTAGTAATTCTCTTTAAAAATTTTATGGCAGATGTCTGAATCTTCAGAACCATTTGTTGGATATGCTGATGGTGCTAGTTGTAGTACGCAAAAAATATCCTCTGCGGTGTGGGCCATTTTCTCTCCAAACGACGAGTTAGTGAGTTTTCGAGGGATTTGTATTGGTAGATCGATGAAAAATATCGCTGAGTATAGCGCGTTGATCAAACTTCTCTCTGATACCATTTCATTTGGTATTAACTGCATAATCATAAGGTTAGACTCACAACTTGTGATAGTACAACTTACTAGTATTTATATTGTTAGAAATCTGACACTTCTTAGATTGTTCCTTAGAGTTCGAATTTTGGAAAGAAATTTTGATTTTTTTCAATATCAACACATTTCCAGAAATTTGAAAACTTTAACTGATTCATTAGCTAATCAACTTTTAGACAGACATTTTCTTCATAGGTAAATAAAATATTTACAACATTGAATAGGATTGCACATTAAACATAGGAAAAACTCTGAAAACATATAGATAGATAGTTATAGGTTTTTTACAAAATTTGTGCCCAAGACACATTGGTCATCTAACCCCAAAATGTATGCAAAAATTCATAAGTAAACTAGTGGTGCTTGTGGTAACATGCTATAGATCTAGAAAACCTACGAAGCAATGACATCCAATGGCTAAGAACCACAATTGTGTGTCACTACAGTCGTATAGGAAGATCTTCGATCCAGCAATCCAGAATCCAGAAGGTCAACCCCTCAATGTGCTGCTGGAGCTCATCTAGAGTCTCAGCCATATCAAGGCCCTGAAGGACTACTCTCGTGACAACCCTCTCTATTGGCGCATCCGCTACACGCTCTGGTTCCTCTACTGGTTGAACGCGACCGATATCTGCATTACATCAAACATTTAGTTTAGTCTTGGAAAGAAATCAAAACACAAAAACATTGTATAAACCTTAGAAAAATTAAAAAACATGGTGAAATCATTCTGACCTATTGCACCCCACTGAGCGCCTTCTGGTAAAACTAGATCTGGATCTCCTTGAATGTCGACACCTGCATATGCGTAATCATCGATGGCGACATTCTGTCACCAAAACCATGAAAATAATGCAATGGAGAACACAACGTTCAATTGGCCTGCATGCCGACCCATCTACCCATCTTTGCATTCGAGGATCTCTAGGACTAGATATATCCAATGTTACATGTTGTGGCTGCATCAGTGGAATTCTTTCCAAAGCGAAGGAGATAAGGATCGAACCATAATTGAAATTTTTCTTCCTTCCTCCATTTTCTTTATTCAGTTGTTCCTTTATTTGAGATAGAAAAACTTTAGACCAATTGAATACTATTGGCTCTAAGCACTCTAGTGCATACTGCATATATGATCTGTTCGCTACATGGAGTGTAACAGTGCCAGCAAGTTTAGTGATCATGAAAAGGATGGTTCTCAAAGGCAAATACCTAACATACCGGATGTTTATTTTTCCATCTTTGCTAGGTTCTAACCCTGGATAGCGATACTGCATAACATAATTCCTCACTGTCTCTCCTCTAATGGTAGACCCCGTGAGAGAAATGGGAAAAACTCTCCTCGACAAACCTGTGAGAAAATACACATCCTCAACTGTTATCGACAACACTTGATTTTTTATTTGAAATGCCTGTATCGCCGAATCCCATGCTCGAACAAGGAACTCTAGGATTTCTATTTTTTGCCTCATTCCCGACAATTTAAAGTACTTAAGTAGCCTGAAATATCTTAAATATCTTACAGTACCTGGATCATTCAAGGAAATCATACCTTTTTCTTCATGTTCTCTTTCTCTCCATGTAATCATCATTATTATCTGATGGAAACCTGAAAATAAACCATAAGATCCATTAGATACCATTCATTGCAGAAAACTAGGCAAATTTTGGACACAACAAGAAAATCAAAAACTTGAATTGTGCCCAACGCACTCCCTGAGTTGAGACAGTGCGTTGCATATGCAGGTACCCTTCACTATACTTGCTATGCAATGCAGGTTTCGATGTTCAAGGGTGCGTTTCCCTCAATTTGGGAAGAATTTACCCTAGGGGCCTTAAAAGCCTAAAAAATTGCAAGGAATGGGAA
Source organism: Pinus albicaulis (assembly GCA_034641835.2). Taxonomy (NCBI): domain Eukaryota; kingdom Viridiplantae; phylum Streptophyta; class Pinopsida; order Pinales; family Pinaceae; genus Pinus; species Pinus albicaulis. Next base: position 673,823,219 of record CM076582.1, on the reverse strand, counting down.
TGAAACGTATACTAAAAGAAAGAGGAGGTTCATGCTACTAACCTGGATCAAACAACGACGAAATCCATCCACAGAAATGACCGCATTCAACGATTGAAGTTCGGGGGCAAAATCAGGTTAAGAGCTCCAAAATGCAAATGGTAACTATGGAATGGTAGAAATGAATAGTGAAACTAATTTATATAGTCATTTAATTGATTGCAAGTTTAATTTATTGCTATGAATATGGTTTTATTATGTTTTTTTATCATGAATAAGGTATTTTTTATCCATTTGATGTTGTTCTAAATAGGAAATACAACTGACGAACAGATTAGTCGTGCAGATTTATTTCAAAGAAAGACTTGACCACAAAGCATACTTTTTCTCCTTATTTTTCGAGCTTTGTTAAAAATGAAAAAGGATTTGAAGCGCACTTGTATCTCTTTTTCAAGCTTCGATAACAGGGAAAAAGGAACCCCTAGAGTCTTCTTTTAGCTCTTTTCAGACACCAATAATGTGAAAATATTGTCGAGCACTTGTCATTTCAAGCTCGTTAAAGTAAATGAATTGATATATGCTCAGTATAATTTTAACCCTTTTTTGGACTGAGATGGATTATTTATGAAAAAGGAATACCTTGGTTAAACATGACCAAAAAGGTTCTTTCATATATTATTTCACACTTGTTTCGATCTAAGAGACAAATTTATGAAAAAGTACTTTTGGAGTTCTCTTTCATCCTCTTTTTCAGACTCTCTAAATATGAAAAATGACTAGGCTATCATTGTCGTTAAGCTCGTTAAAACATAAAATAGTGACGGGTTTGTCGATCATGGCAATAATCGAGTTTCATTCATCGCTAGACTCGTTAAATTATTAAATAGCAATACTTTTTTCACTCGAAGGGTTGAATTATAGATCAATAAAATGTCATCCTCCTCAAGCTTGTTAAAAAATAAAGAGGTACTGGTCGACAAATGACCAGGGAAAATTTGGGAAAAGTAAGAAAAGTTTCATTTTGGTAGCAAGTTGCTCTTGAACATGACACTTCTTTCACTCCATGTCCATGACTATTTGGGTTGGGTAATCATCTTGACGGTTCATTCACACCTATGGTTCATCATATCTTCACTTCAATTTTGGGTCAATGTTTCCAACTCATCACAGTGTTGCTGATATGTTCAAGAGAATTCATCCAGTGATTAAAAACTCATCCAACTGCAATACTCATAAACCTTCATTTTCACGACCGTCATCCCTAAAACTTACTATATCAAGTCATACGCTTGTCTCCGAAATCAATAACACCTGTTTTGCAATAAGGTGACTTCCTATCGAAAACAAATCGATATCCAGGAAGTTCACTTAGAAACATCAAATTCCAGTACCATGAGGCCTATTACAGCATCAACAAGACCCTTGCTTCTGGATTTTTGACCGAAATATTTTGTTTGGCATTCGACATCAAATCATCTATTCACGCCTTACGAAATGTACTGCATTACCTTGAGGGCCATTGAAATTAATGGTGGTTCTCTCGAATTTATTAATAGCTCACATTATTAGTTGGTAATCAAACGATGTCTTTCCATGTTCGACTACAAATCATATATTTTCATGGCTAGACTTCTACCCGAATGATCGAGTGAATGAGATAAGAAGACCCCGGATCTAGTTTCAGCCATCGGGGCTGCTATTTTAGGATTGTTGTACACATAATTTGTATGGTGACCTTACATACAAATTGTCATCCAAACATGGGCCTATATCTGTAGGCATGTCTGCATCTGGGCAATAGTCCAATGTAGACGACTCTCTAAATTATGTACATGTTATTAGATTTTTTATGTGCTGACTATGGGAATGCCTACCTTCAGAAAGTATGATAAAGAGAGGATATATCATGATGTAATGTATTGTAATATTGATTCAGGTGACCATTTGGCTTCATTTCCAGGCTCATCAAAGTGTAAAGCATCTCAATCAAATGTTCTTATTATTTGGATCTCATGCTTTGGGGGGAAATTGTTATAGGTAAATTTGGATGCCATTCCCAATGACCTGGTTAACTGGGCATCATCTCCAGGACCGATGATCAAGGGTCTATCATTCCCTATCATTTCATTTGCTATATGCTCTAAAACATAAAACAAGACAAATCAAACAAGACTTTCATCAAGCAAAGGTTTCCATTGTTTGAAGCTTATTGTATAACATATGAGAGCTCACCAACGTAGGATCTAAGGGGCCTAAGTGCATTGCATATGTAGGTAGCCCCATGCAAGGCTACTCTGCAAATCACTTCCTAACATTCAAAGGTGTGTTGGTTACATTGGGAGCGAAATTCTCATTGTTCTGGAATCTCCACTTGGTCAGTGCCTTCTAGAAGAGTTCACATGTGTCAAGCTTCAGATCCAAGTGTCCATTTGACATCTACATGAATGGAAACATGTCTTGCCTATTTTTGGAAAGTAATTGATTGCAAAACAACCTACATTTCATCTATAAATTGAACAAAGATCTAAGTGTTTGAGAAGGAAGAATTTGAGCAAAGAAATGATGGAGAATTTTCAATTGAGAGTTTGATTTGTGGAGCTACTACTGGAGAGATTTATGTTGTGATGAGACTTGTGAACTTTGCTAGAAGGTAACTTCAAATCAGTCACTACGTTGTAACCTCTCCTTCTATCATCGATAAAGAGTACTTCTTATTTTTCCCTACATGCATCTATGTTAACTTTGATTTTCCATATTGTAAGATCTTGGTTGATGAATCTAGTTTATGCTTTACTAATTTAGCTAACTAGCTTGAATAGATATCTATATTATTGCATATTCTATTGTTTCAGTGTTCTTTCTTGCAGGAAGCATTCAACTCACAAACCGCTTGAACTTGAAGCTGTAGCAGAAGCGACAGAAGGAGCCATTTGGAAGTGATTGAACAAGTAAGCCTCAAATCCTCTTTGTGTATCTATTCTGAATTAGGAGAAATGATAGTATAGTCTTTCACCTGTTGTTCTATACTAGCACCTATCTAGGGAAGTGTAGTTTATCCGTAGATTACAATTCTGGCCCAACACCTGGACCTTCAGTGGGTTGATTCGAATTCCTTCTTTTGAGATGATGAATCCTAGGAAACAACCATAACCAACACAAAACACACATTTATGCGGATTGAGACATATTTTTTAGTGTCAACAGCGTAGAAATATATCTCTCAAACTCATCTGGTGATCAATCTAGTTTCTTCAATGCATAGGTAAATCATCTAGATAAGGTTGAACACTGTGCTTGATGTCATTGAAAGCATAATCCATTTCTCTCTGAAATATTTCGTCAACGTTCTGTAAACCAAATGGAATTTTCTGATAAGGGAATATGCCCTAGGGACAGATGAATGATGTATTATACTAGTCCTATAGGTGAATATTGATATGATTGTAGCGAGAAAATCCATCCATGAACGAAAATATTTCACATCGAGAACAATCATCAATAATCTAGTCGATAAAGGGAGTAGGATAGTTGTCTTTTGGATAAGAAAGTTTAACATCCTGATAATCGATGCACACTCTAATTGTCCCTTTTTTCTTCATGACAGGAACAATGTTGAAAACCTAATCAGTTAGCAAAACATGGTAAATGAAACCAGTGTGCAAAAATTTTTCAACTTGTGCTTTAATGGCAGGAACCTTCTTCGAATGAACAGGATGAAGGCATTGATTTACCAGTCTGACATCAGGGTACATTTTAATGGTGTGTTCAACAAGAATAGTATCTATGCATATCATTTCCTTGTAATACCAAGCAAATATATCACATAATTCACAACAAAGAGAGTGATAAGTTTCAATTTCTGATGGAGAATAAGAAACTCTGACATGAATTTTTTCTACAGAACCGATTTTGGTCAAAATATCAATAGAAATGGTTTCTTCAACATTTGGTAAGTTTCAATTGGATTCGATTTAATTAATAGGAAAATAATTTGAAAATAATGTTTTGATTAATCCCGAATACAAGAATGATGATGATGATCTTCCCATGGTTCTCCTTCCGTCATCATGGATTCGAAAATGCTCTCATCAATCAAGAAAGTGGATGAAAACAGATCAGATGGAGTACCAAAATCTAATGAACTATCAACCCAAACGACTAGTGATGATGATTTTAGATTCACCACCCAAGCCATGTAGATTGATTTCTATGCTAGCTCAATTGGGTTGGGCAGCAAGAATTCATCCATCATAAGAACTTAAGAATCAGCTGTAATATTCCTTAATCTAGATGGAGTGGAATATATCATGTATCAGGTCTCTGTGTTTGCAATTTCTGCCGATGTCGCAGGCAATAGTAATGCAAAGGTTCCCATTAAGGAATAATCCTTTAAGATTCCTACACCAATGTTTTTAAGTGCTATTTAGGGTGCATGAACTAATGAAATGCTTCTAGTTACTTGGGAACTGGAGGTAAAGAAGCAGAGTTGATTGATGACTCTAATAACACCTTTATGTGGAAATGCAATCATTCTAAAATATGTAGAGATGATCACAATCATAGCATATACCCATGGCCTTCCAAGTAAAATTTTGTAGTCAAGGGGTCCATAAAATACCTCAACTTCAACATTTACTATTTCCCCCCTAGTTCAACATGCAGGTTATTAATGATACCACAAGGCTTATATGTACATTCATCAAAATCTTTCAACATCGTAGGTGATTGAGATAGGCACGGCGAGCCAAGTGACTTCCAACAATTTAGAGACATAATGCAGGTACATGCTCCCTCATCAATAATAGTATGATGAATGAGGTGATTGAGAACATTTAATTGGATGGAGGATGTCGATTTTGCTGGTAATTGCGAGACATAGCACGTATGATTAAAGACTACAAGATTGGAATCTGTCCGATTGATTCCACCAATTTCTGACAACAAAGCCTAATTTTGGGAGGGAAAATTTTGAAGTACCTCAACCGTTGACATAGCTGAAGGGGATTGAGCCAAATCTTCAACTATATTATAATTTTGAGAAGCTTGAGATCTAGGATTGAATGTCGATTTATGGACGACTCCCTTCAGTGGCTTTATTTTTAACTCAGGAATAACAGTTGGCATAATAGTTTTCCTAGACGTATTCATGGCAGAGGTAGTAGGTTGATCAATAGCTTGAATACCTTAATATTTATTTCGTTTTGACACCAAAAAATCAATTTTTGGCTTCATGAAAAATAGCATAAGCACTTGGGAACTAGAAGCTAGATCCGTAGCAACCAAATTTGCGTCTTTATTTGGAAATGGATATGTCAATAATGCAGATGCATGCGAGGTCTTAATCAATTTTGAGACTTTGGCATGGTGAGGATAGTCATGAAAAAATTGCATCTCATTACAGATTATGCAAGGGTAATGAGGTTTCTGATTTCTAGTTTGTTGATGAGATGATCGTTCCTATTGGGGTGAAGTTTTCTTTTTCTTTGATTTCCCATTTTCCTTTCTTCCGAGTTTCTTTTCACTTTGGCCTTTGCCAGATGACAGGACATGAATTTTTTAAGAAGGTGTAGGATCAAATGCAGTAGAGTCATGTGTGCTTGCAGTACTGATCATACCATTGTTGGCATGGGAGTCCTTAGATGGAGGATGAATAATCAAATTAGATCGCGTCGCATTGGGAATTTTCTCGTAGAGTGTGTTAAATTGAGTATGGATCAAATATAAGTACTAGGCACGATCAATGACCTAATATTTAGTGATGATGTCACCCTTAGCCACATCCTCAGTTATAGATTCTATCAGGGACTTAATGAACCACCCAACAAGGAGCTGATCAGGAACAAATGTCTTGACCATTCTACGGCGAGGAAGCCACTCATGAATATGATCAGAAATGTGAGTATAATTAGTCTATTTGAAATTGGTCAATATTTTTGTTTCAGTTTCATATCGTATGGGTAACTACAAGTGGGTCAGAAAGGTAGTAGCTAATGCAGTGAAATTATCAAATGAAGCTCTTGGTAACTCAATGTACCATTTTGCAGCTAGACCAGTAAGCATACGCTAGAAAATAAATAGTCGAACAGAGTCATCATTTAAAGAGTTAGATTAACACAATAAATCATAAATCATAACATGCATCGACGGGTCTTCCCCAAGGTTTGCATTGAACTAAGGAATAACTGAGAGCAATTTATGTGGTATCACCGGCCACCAAGGAGCATAGCTGATTGGATCGCTTGTAAGCCGATTTAAATCAAGTAATTCTAAAGTTGCAAAAAGGGAAACTATCAATTTAATTTAGATTGAGCATAGTCAGGGTATGACGAAATTTCTTGGGAAACATGCCTTTAAGCACCAACATACAGAATTTGTTGCTGGTAACCAAGATAGAGGTTGTTTTGAAAAGAAAACACTTGAGGATTCTGTTGACCAAAACATGGATAAGCTACTTGTTTTTGGAATGATTGATTTGGCATCTGCGCTTGTGGTTGCCAAGGTGTCTTCCCACCAAGATTATAAACCAAACTAGAATAGCTTGGATTCTATTGTGAATAGGTAAAACACGGTTGTGGCTATGATGGTAATCCAACTTGTGAATAAATAATTCCAGATACAGGAGGTTGTTGTAAACTAGTAGAAGGAGTTGGAGTCTGTGGGCCCAATACTTGAGGGTATTGGGTTGAAGGACCCGCCTGAGATGTTTGAGGTCCAACACTTTAACCTGTAACAGGGGTAAGGATTTATTAACAAGTGGAGTAGATGTGGGTGCAATAGGTTGAACTGGTTGATATGATTGCACAACCATTTGGGGTTGGACAGGGAGAGTGGGTCGTCACTAAAAAACAACCATTTTTACATTAGGATGACCATATAATGATGGATTATTGTCAAAATAGGTGAACATAGTCTGACCCCCCCAGCATGTGGAGTATAATAAGATGGAATATATTGTTCTCAAAATGTCGGGAGTCTAGTTGAGATTATAATGGATTAAATATACCCAGATGGACCAGCTTGATATTGCACTGAAGAATTATATAAAGGATCAAGGCGTTTAGTACTCATTATAGATGTACCATATGGAATACCAGATGATGACATGGGTGAATTCCATGGGTTTTAGGATGCACCAGAGAAGGTTTCAGATAAATATTGGTAACCAAGTGGGATGGAAGGGCCACCATATAAATGTGACTTTGGTAATGTGGTGAACATCGATGAGGTAGGAAGAAAAGGTACTATTGCAGCTGAAATAGATGGTACAACCAAAGATGTTGACTCAACCATGGTCATACGACCCACCCTATAGGATCTACGAGAATGCGAATTCACACAAGATCAAAGAAACCAGTATGAGGTGATTAAAGAAATGTCTTGTAAAGCTAAAGCTTTGATAAAAAACGAGTTGAACTCAAAGGTGTTCCATCTTGAGGTATTTCTTCAACCAAAATCAAACCATGTGGAAGGATTTAGATATTAGGATTGAAGTATATTTTAGGTGGTTAACTATGCGATATGGGAGACTTAATGACTATAATCGATTTTGGGGTGACTAATACAGGAAAAAATTCTGGTTGTTTGACTTCGGGACCTAGATGTTCTGGTAAAAGAATGATAGGATCCAGATCAACTTCTAGTTGAATAGCGTCAGGTTTAGAAGGTATCGTCTGAGTGATTAGATGGATTGTGACCACATGTAGCTGTGAGGAGTCCATATTGAAAATAGTAGATGAACCAGGGCTTGTATAAACAACTCGATATGACTCTGGTATATGTGAGGATGATGTCACACTAGAGGTACTGATAGTACTAATTTTGGTATAACAATGTTGCCTTCACCGACCAAAAATGGCTTCGAGTGGTAAAGGTGGTTTAAGTGCTATTCTACGCGAACGACAGGGAAAGGGATGTTCTTCTTCCATAATGACTGGCTTATTTTAAGACTAAAAACAAATAAACAAAATAAAAGGGTAATTCTAGGCAAAACATTTACCAAATAATTGTGAACTGCAGAATACCTCCTGGTGAACCAGGAAGTGCGGGCAGGAAATATCCCAGAATGCTATGTTTGGTGTATCACAACTTACAAGGCAGCTGAATTGGTTAACTATGGATGGATAGAAACATAAAGTTGTCCTCCCAAATATACCTAAAGGTACGTGGAGGCCCAAGTCCATATTAACACTATCTAATGCAAAACCGCACAGTGAGAACACCCCCTTATACTTTTCATACTATAACACCGCCATATATACCCGAAGGTACCTAGACGAGCTCCGATATACTTACGTACGTGGATTGAGGTATCACACTCATAATTTATCACATATGATATAGCAACAGATGTTATGTTTAATGACATTGGAACACGTCTCCATCCTATACCTTCTAAATTTTATCATTAATGTTCCAATGCTTTCTTAGGTAAATTGATGTAAATTTTATGTTGATATTGTTTAAAATTTTTTCTTTGGGGTTCACCGTGTGATGTGATGTAAATTCCTAAAAATTAAAACTAAATGATAAACAAAATTTTCAATTTATCTTTTTCAATGAAAATCCTAGCTACTAAGGGAAAGAGCAATGAGAGAAAACAAAATAGAGCACAAACTAAAATGCAGCTTTCCTAAAATATTTCTATGCAACATACATAATTAATTGTATGCACATGCATGTTTTTCTTTTAAGTTTCCTTTATGTGAATGCATGAAAGGAAAATATATGCATCAATCAATGAAACAAGTGTTTTCTTCTTTGAGAAACAAGGAATGAAACAACAATTTCTCTTTTAAGAAAATGAAGAATGGAACTACAATTTTCCTATAGGAAACAAGGAATGAAAAAAAAAAAATCCTTTTCGAAAAAAAATTGATCTAATGCAGAAATGAAATAATTTGAATTTTATTTTCCAATGATAACTAAAAACACTAAAGAGACATTGAACAAAGTTACTTTTCAAAGGAGGAAGAATCAGGAAATTTTACTGGTCTCTAAGAGGTATAAGACATTTTAGAATACAACAAACAAGTGGTTGAGAGTGATAGAAATGAAAAATTTAGATGGAATTTGGTTGGTTGAGGGGCCAACATAGTTTCTAAGGGAAGACAATGTGTTGCAGAGCACCCCTGAGTGGGAGACAGTGCATTATAGTGCACTGTGTCTTTACCAACAGTGCGTTGGGCGCAACTCATATTATAAAATGAAGCAACAAGAGACAGTTCTAATGCAATTTTTTCATTCAAATTTCCAATAACTAAAAGCATATGCTATTGATGAGAGTAAACAGAGGTGAAAAAACTAGGAATGATAGGATATTCCCTAGCAGAGTCTCGAATTTTTTATGCAGAATTGTGATCTACGGATAAACCAAATTCCCTAAGTGTGGTGCTAATCACTTAGGAAAACATATGAAATAATTACTACCAATTTCTCTAAAACAAGTAGATATATATAATGGTAAAGGAGCCTACTTGTGATTAAATCAATTCTCCTTCTCCTTCTGTCACTATTGTCATTGCTCTCAATCCAACCCAAACCACTAGATCGATTCCTGCAAACACAAACATAGAAAAACAAAAAACATGCAATATACATATATCTACTTATATTAATCAAATCAATTTTAATATATATGAAATACATACATAATTCAAGAATGCATTTCACAATAAATAGAGACATATGTATGGGAAAATGAACAACATTCTTTATTAAATAGTAGAAGGGGAAGGTTACAACCAACAAACCGATTTGTTATCAAACTGCTCCAGCTTCATTCCAACCTCATCACATCCAACATCATACCAGCAACATATCAGTACTTTCACTCTCTTATCACATGAGAATTCAACATCATAACTTTACCAAATTTCTTCCTTCCCTAGCACTACTATGAGTGATGGTAGTTTCTCAATGAATGACTTTCTAATAATAGGTAAGACATGTTCCCAGGTTCAGAGGTGTTAGATGGACACTTGGTTTCAATTTTTGACACAGATGGGCTCTTATAGAAGGCACTGGCCATGTGGAGATTCTCGGAACAATGAGAATTCCGCTTCCAAGTGAGCAATGGACCCTTGAAAGTTGAGTGTTGGGAAGTGCACTATAGTGCACCCTTGAATGGAGGATTTGGCACTGAAACATAGTTAGTCTCTTTAGAGACTTTGTTTGTGGGTCAATAAGTGATATAAAATATACTTCAAACCTTGGAAATTTCACAATATAAGCCATGAATGAAATGTTCTTCTCTTAGGGCATATAGCAACTAAAATATAAGGGGATGATGGACCCTATTTCATTGGTCCTGGGGATGATGTCCTTTTCTACCAAGTCATGCGGGATGATGACCAAATTGACCTATAACAATGGGAAGTGGAGAATATTTGTTTATTATTGAGAACTTAACAAGGATATAAAGAAGGAATATTTTCCTTTTCCCTTCACTGACCAAGTCCTAGATGTAAATGCAAGAAATACAATATTATCCTTCCTAGATGAGTTTAGTGGATGCAACCAAATTCATATCAATTTTTAAGACCAAGAAAAGACCACATTTACATGTCCTTGGGTGAACTTTTCCTATTTGGTTATTCCATTCGGTCTGTGCAATGTCCCTGGTACCTTTTAGGGGGGAGTTCTACGTATCCTTTTTGAACCTGTTCATTACTCTATTGAGATATACATGGACGATTTCACTCCTTATGTGTGTGACTTCTAGGAATATCTTTCTAATTTGTGCAAATTCCTGAAGAAATGTATTGAAATGAATCTCTCTTTGAGCTCTAAGAAATGTTAATTTTTTATGAATGCATGGATTGTCCTTGGACATTATATATCCAAGGAAGGGATATAGGTTGATCCAAAGAATATTCCCATCATCAAAAGGGTCCTTATCCCTAAAAAATAAAGAGATGTCAAGGGTTTCCTTGGATTAGCTGGGTATTATAGAAGGTTCATTAAATATTTTAGTAAATTGACTTCCCCCTTTTTATATTGGTTAAATATTCATATTTGTGTTGGAAAAATAATTGTCAAGAAGCTTTTGAAGTACTAAAAGAAAAGTTGACCACTGCACCCATCCTTAGGGGTCCCAACTGGGAATTACCTTTCCATATACACATAGATGCCTCAGAAAAATATGTAGGGCTATGTTAGGACAAGTAGAAGAAAAATTTCCTTATGCTATCTATTTCATCAGTAATAACATTTCCAAATATAAGTTGAATTATAATTTCATTGAAAAAGGAACCGTTGGAAGTGGTGCATTATTTGAACAGGTTCATGAACTATATCACTTGTTATAAAAATTTGGTTCACACTGATCCTGCATCCATTAAGTATTTATTAAATAAACCTGATGTCAATGCTAGGATAATTTTATGGTTGTATTATTGCAACAATTTTATTTTACTATTGTTAATAAACCAAGGAAAGAGAATGTGGTTGCAGATTTCTTGTCAAGACTAACCCTTCTTGCAGGGAAAGCAGAATTGATAGATGATAAGCTTCCAGATAAACATATATTTTTCATCTCGGTGCTTTCTCCTCAGTTTTTAGATATAACCAACTATTTCGTTTCTCGGAGGTTCCCTTCTACCCTATCCTCAAAGGAGAAAAAAATGTTTGTCAGGAAAAGCACCCCATTCACTTGGATTGGGGGAAACATTTTCATATTGGGGCCAGATCAGTTATTGAGAAGATGTATGAGGTATTAAGAGGTATTTGACATCCTCTTAGCATGCCATGATGGACCCTGTGGGGGGAACTTTGTTGCTAGGAGGAAAACCTTCAAAGTTCTAGAATCAGATTACTATTGGCCCAATTTAAATTAGGATGCAAGGAGGTACACCAATAGGTGTGATCAATTCCAAAGGATGAGTAAGCCACCAGCCAAGGAAGAAATTTCCTTACAACCTCAAGTGACTCTAGAGCCATTTGAAAAGTGCGGAATGGATTTCATTGGACCTATTGATTCGCAATCAAGCCAGAAAAGGTATACCATTGTATGCACTTATTACTTGACCAAATGGGCTGAAACGAAACTAGTAAAGGAAACAAATGAGCAGCAGGTGGATGAATTTCCAAGGGAGAAAATATTCTACAAATTTGGTTTTTCGAGGGAATTATTCAATCTTCAAATAGCACAATTTAGATCAATTTTGATCGAATATTTTATGAAGCAACACAACATCAATCATAGGACATATATTTCCTATCACCCTCAAGAAAATGTGCGCATGGAGGTCACAAATGGAGCACTAGGCAGAATTATTACCAAGGTTTTTAACAACAACAGAAAATATTGGGAAGAGAGACTTGTGAAAGCCACTTCGGCCTACAACACCACTTGTAAAATCATCACTGGATTCAATCCATTTGAGTTTGTCTATGGGAAGAAGGCCCTATTGTCTATTGAATTTGAGTATCACACCTTTAGGATGAAAGCTCAATTAGACTTGGATATCAATAAAAAACAACATGAGAGGGTTCTTGAAATAAATGGTATATATGAATTTTTAATGCAAGCTCTCCTGCACACCGACGTGATCCAGATACAAATGAATATTTTCCATGATAAGCACATCAGAGAAAGGAATTTTAAAAAATGATATTGGGCCTTGCTTTATGATTCTAGATTCAAGGATTTCAAGAGAAAGTTAATGACAATATGGTTGGGTCCCTATCTAGTAGATAAGTGTCATGAGAATGGGTCTATCCAAATTAGAATAATTGATGAGGAAGGGATTCCCTTACTTGTCAATGGCCATAGGTTGAAGTTGTACAAGAACCTTTGTCCAAGGAGGAGTTTTTTCAATTCAGTCAACATAGAGTTAAATGTTATTAGGAGGTTCATATCCCTCAGTCCACCAAATTTCTAAAAAAAGGAGAAAAAAATAATGAGGTGGCCAGAATGAAAACCTCCATGAGGAATCTGAGGCCAACTCCTGAGTTGAAAACCTCTCTGAGGCATCACAGGAGAAAAAAAAAAGAGAAGAAAGAAAAATAAAATATCCCCAAGCAAAAACCTCCTCTAAGGCACCTAGGGCATGCATGCAAGTTTAAAACCTCTATAGAGGTAGTATACTGGTCTTAAATAAGAAAAAAATAGGAAAAAAAATAAAAGAAAAAAAGAAAAACACAAGGAAAGATTTCTTACAACACTTATGCTAACATTTGTTTCCTTTGCAAGACCCCAAATAGTTGACAAAATCATGGTTACAAGGTAAAATATACAAGTGTATTCATCCATTCTTCCATATATAAATTTAATTTACACACTCTCCACTCACATACCTACCTCTCTCCATCACCAGGTCAACAAAAGAATGAAAATTTTCCTCCTCGTTGTGATGCTACATGAGGAAACTATAATTCTATAGGAGGAGCATGTAATGCTATAGGAGGAGACTGTAATGCCACAAAAGGAGCATTAAATGCTACAGGAGGGATATCCAATGGGAAAAATAGACTAGAGGGTCATAATTTCATTAGGTAATATTGGAATAGGCCCACCAATTTCAATTTCATCACCCAACCACTCCATCTATTCAAGGTTAGTGACAACTTCCTCTCTTTCATGCATCTAAAAAACACATAAAACCTATGTTTTCTATTCTTCCACCCCTACATGACTTCATCATGAACTTAATCATGTCCTCATGCCTTTCATCACTTTCCCTCAATATGACATGAAAATGGAGCCTTGAAAAGGGGATTAAATGACTGCTACATGAAGGAGAGTCCTCTTATAGTAGCATGTACAATCACAACGGAACTCCCTAAAATTATTTTTTTCCACCCAAAGAGAGCATCATGGAGCCACTTCTGAAAAATAGGAGAGGCACATAATTCTTATGAAGCAGTCCATCCACTCCACCAGCAAAAAATTCGAAAATGTGAAAGAACTTGAACAAACAACAAAATTATCAGTCAAAATATCATCAAGTTATGAAGACCTAAACGAAAACATGCAAAGGAGCTAAACTCTCTCAATATCATGATGTTATGAGGCCCAAATCCAAGATGCAACCATCTCCAATAATTCAAACCATGGGTAGGATAAGATATGATAACACTCACCTCTTCCCTATGCATATTGTTATAGGTTAATTTGGGCATCATTCCCAATGACCTGGTTAACTGGGCATCATCTCCAGGATCAATGTATAGGGTGTATCATCCCCTAACATTTTAGTTGCTATATGCCCTAAGACAAAGAACAAGACAAATCAATCAAAGAATTTCATCTGCAAAGGTTTCCAAAGTTTGAAGTTTATAATATATCATATGAGAGCTCACCAACGCTGCCTCTAAAGGGACTAAGTGCCTTGCATATGCAGGTATCCCTATGTAAGGTTGCTCTGCAAAGCACTTCCAAACATTCATGGGTGTGTTGGTCACATTGGGAGTGAAATTCTCATTGTTACAGAATCTCCACTTGGCCAGTGCCTTCTAGAAGAGTTCACATGTGTCAAACTTCGAATCCATGTGTCCATTTCAAATCTACAAGATTGGGAACATGTCTTGCCTATTATTGGAAAGTTTTTTAATGTCAAACTACCTTCAGATCCTCTATAAATTGAGCATATATCTTAGTGTTTGATAAGAAATAATTTGTGTAGAGAAATGTTGGTGGAATTTCCATTGAGGAGATTGATTTGAGTGACATATTGCTAGAGATATCTACATTGTGATGAGGCTGGGATTCTACTGGAAATGGTGACACTAAATCAATCACTGGGTTGTAACCTCCCCTTCTATCATCAATAAATATTACTGCTTATTTTGCCCTATATGCATCTATATAAGCTTTGATTTTCAATATCATAATTTCTTAGTTGATGTATATGGTTTATATTTTATTGATTTATCTAAATAAATTGAATAGACATCTATATTATTTCTATCTCTTGTTGTTTAGTTTTCATTCTTGCAAGAAATATTTTGCACAACTGGCTGGAACTTGACGCTACAAAAAAAACGACAGAAGGAGACTTTGGAAGCACTTGGATCCCAAGTAGGTTCCTTATTTCATTCTGTGTGTCTATTTACAATTAGGAAAGATAGTTGTAAAGTCTTTGACCTGTTGTTCTAGATTAGCACCTGTCTAGGGAAGAATGATTTATCTGTAGTTCATAATTCCGCATAACACATATAATACTAAAATGTGTTAATGGTTAAGAAAGGAATTTTGATAGGCTGGAGATGGTCAGGGAACTTGGCCACCCTCCCATATTAAACTAAAAATTTTTTAGTCACACATGCAACATGGAAATATCAACTCAAGTGAGGTGGTGATTACAAGTAGTGAGGTGATGATCATGAGGACCAGGGTAATGATTGCAAGGAGTGGGGAAAACAGTTCCAAAAAGGAAGTTCATGTATGAGCCATGTAACCAAAGCAATCAAATCCTTTACTGTAAAAGGAAATATTAAGTATTAGGCTCGACTCCATTTTCACCATTGCTCATTTCTAAAAAAAATAGTTAGAGGAAGGACGAGCTAGTGATATTAGAATGCCTAGGGTTCCAGAGAGCTACTTCAAATTGTGATTGTAGAAGCTATAGGAGGATCTACAAGAGGGTCTGAAGTGCTATAGAAGGGTCTGAAATACTACAGGAGGGCCAAGAAGGAGCTAGAGGAGGGAATTGAAGGGTGAAAGAGAGCCAAAGTGACTCAAAGTTGTCCTCAAACCCTCATGCACATGAAATAGCTATTTTGAAAAGGAGTAAGTTGCTTTTTCCCTCCTTAATCTCCATAGATTTGCATAGAAAATTCTTCCTAAATTTAGTGACCTATAATAGAAAAATTGAGCAATAGTTACCTTTGGAAATTTTTGTGTGTAAACAAAAGATAGGGACAAAAAAAGAGTTTGTTTTTATATAAAGTCTAGCATCCTTCTCCCTTACTCATAACAACGAAGTTTAGTATTATTTCTACCAATGATATTGCCTTGAGGAAACATTAAAATTCACACCTAAGTAACTCAAAGAAGAGAAAGAGAAGAAATGGGGGGAGGATTCAATAGAATAGAACCCATAGCCACAAAAAGAATTCACCAACACCCTCCCGTAGTGAAAATTTTTCAAATAAATTAATGGTTGAGTTTCTTTGAGTTGTTGAACGGGTCTGCTGATGACATCACTTAATAATTTTCCATGGCATTGCATTATCAAGGAGAATATAGTGCCGCTATTTTTGTTAGAGGTTTTCCCATCACTTTAAGTCTTGAAAACATAAGAAGAGTGACCACCTTACCATTAGGAATTTGGTGGAGCAAAGAGGGCAAAGTAGTAAGTGTTAGAGCCAAGGAAAAAATCCTCGTTCTGAAATAAAAATTTGTAGAAGATAAAAATGGAGTGAGAATGGAGAGCCCAACTTACCGCTAGGATGAGGTGTCTTCTCAGATTCTAAAATATATTTCTTGTGAAGGTACATTTAGCATTGTATATGCCTATCATTTCAGGCTACTACATGTGTTAACTATTCAAACACTGTTATCGATGATATAGGTAACCTGACCTCAAAACGGGAACTCTAGCCCAAAAAGACTCAAAAAACATGAAAAAAAACCCCAAAAACAAAAAAAGTGTATTCCAGAACGCACTTGGTTTTTTTTTAAGGTCAAATTTCAACATTTTTAAAAATAGAAATAACATTTTTTAATTTTTAAAATTCAAACATTAAAAAAAACTTAAAATTTAAGAAAGAAAATAAATTTAAAAAATTAAAACATTTTAAAGCTTAAAATTTAAAAATATATAGGAATAAAAAAATAAAATTTAAACAAAATAAAAAATTTAATTCAAACATTAATAAAAAAATATAAAATTTATGAAAAAAATTAAAAATTAAAAATTAAAAAAATTAAAGATTAAAATTTCAAAATATATGAAATAAAAAAAAAATTAAAAAAAAAGAAAATAAAAATATTAAATTAAAAAGAAAAACAAGTTAAAAAAAAGAAAGAAATTATAAAAAAATAAAATATATATATATATATATATATATATATATATATATATATATATATATATATATATATATATATATATATATATATATATATAAACAAATAAATTTTGAAATAAAAATTAAATTTTAAATATAAAGAAAAAAAAACATTGTTAAAATAAAAAGTTAAAAAACTTTAAAAATCTATTAAAATTGAAAAATTGAAAAAAAAAAATTAAAAAAATATATATTAAATAAAAAATAAAATAAAAAACAAATTAATTTGAAAATATTAAGTTTAACTTAAAAAAAAATCCAATTTTAAATACACAATTTTAATTGAAATAAAAAATAATAATTTTTTTTTATGTAAATAAAAAAATAATAATAAAAAAATAAAAAATTGAAAAAAAAATATCAAATTCAAATAAATAAATAAATAAAATTACAAAATTTACTAAATTTTAAAAAATTAGATGAAAAAACTAAACATAAAATTTAATCATAAAAAAAAAATTAAAAAATTAAAAAAAGATCAAATAAATAAATAAAAAATACAAAATTTAATAAAAATTATTAACAAAATTTAGAAAAAATTGGCCTCCCGTCGCGGGAGGGCGATTCCTAGAATCGTCCTGAGGGCAATTCCCGGAATCAGCCTCTTGCCACGGGAGGGCGATTCCTGGAATCAGCCTCTCACCGCAGGAGGGTGATTCCCGGAATTGGCCTCCCGTCGCGGGAGGGATATTCTCGGAATCGGCCTCCTGCCACGGGAGGGCAATTCCCGAAATCGGCCTCCCGCCCAGGTGGCAGCAGAGGCCCCCCGCCGCCCAACGGCCGTCCTCCGCTGCCACCTGGGCGGGAGGCCGACTGGCAGCGCCACCACGATCAAAAAATTCTTTTATTTTTTTATTTTTTTTAATTTTTAATATTTTTTTTTTAATTTGATTTTTTTTTAATTTTTTTTTTAATTTTGTTTTTAAATTTAATATTTTAGATTAATTATTTTTTAAAATTTAAATTTATTCATTGAATTTATTAAATTTAATTTTAATTTTTTTTTTTAAATCTGTTAGTTTATTTGGCTTTTCATTTTTAAAATTTATAAATTGTTTCATTTAAAAAAAAACAACAAATTTATAGATATTTGTTTTTTAATTATTTGCACGTGGTTTTTTTCATTTTTTTTGTTTTTTAATGATAGTTTTTTTTATTATAATTCTTTTATTTTAATTTTCTTTTTCAATTTTAAATTTTGTTATTTTTTTTTAAACTTGTTTTTTTTGTTATTTTTAAAATTTGTATTTTTGTTTTCTTCTTCTTATTATTATTTTAATTTTAATTTTTAAATTTAATTTTTTCTTTTCCGTATTTTATTTTTTTATCTAAATTTTAATTTTGTAATTTAAACTATTTTTAAATTTTCTATTTAATTTTTTTTTTAATTATATGGATTTTTTTAATAACTTAGAAAAAAATGTTTTTGATGTTTTTTTTTTTTTTAATTTTTGTTTTTTTTCTTTAAATTATGCTTTTTTTTTTAATTTTTTCATTTCTTTTGATATAATTTTCGAGTATTTTTGTTTTTTTTTGTTTTATTTATTTATTTTTGTTTAAATTTTTTATTTTTACGAGTTAATTTTGTTTTTTTTTTACATTTTTATTGGTTTTTTATATTGTTTTAATATATATATTTTTATCTATTTTTTATGTTTTATTACCAACATGAAAATCAACACTCTAAAAAAAAAAAGGTTGATGTTGCATCCATATGTTTCAAAATTAGCATGAAAATCACCGCTCTAAAAAAAAAAATTGATGCTGCATCAATATGTTTCAAAATTAGCATGAAAATCACTAACATTTTAAAACAAATATTCATACTTCATAAATAAAAATATTAGAGTGTCAAAAATGTGTTAAAAAAAAAAAAGAGGTGATTCTGCATCACCACTTTTCAAAATCGGGTGCTTTTTATGCTACCAAAAAAGGTAAGTAACAGTGCGGTTACCTATTTCATCGGTAACATTGTTTTCAAGGCAAAATTTCCTATCCCACAAAGACTCAATGTTGCCCATTTCCTACTATGCTCTATCATTGAGATGAACCAGGAAGTGAGGGAAAGGAAACACCAACAAATTGCTCAACATGGCCTTATTAAAGTGATTTTTATGGATGACCTCAACCACTTAAGGAACCTTGTGCTACAGACTGATTTTGTATGCATAGATAGGGAGGCCTTCATTGAAACCAAATCCATCACACCTGGAGAAACACCAACCTCTAGCACTGGAGGTAGGGGAGGAAAAATAGACGAATAAGAGGCAGGAAAAATAGAGGAAGAATAGGTAGGAAAAGTAAAGGAAGAAGAAGAAACCGAAATAAAGGAAGAAGAAGCAGAGATTAAGGAAGAAGAAGAAGAGATTAAGGAAGAAAAAGAGAGCCTAAGGATACTTCTAAGCCCCAAGAGTTATAAAATAAAGAACATCAAACAAGTCTCTCTTCAGGGAATACAGAGCAGGAAGTGGCTACCATGTTAGCTACATTGAGCACACATGTGAATCCCAAAGGGATGCAGCCGAGGCAAGGTCCTTTATGTTTCAAAACAAGGAAGAGCACTAGTATTAGGAAGGGGAAACCACAACCTCCTTCAAAGGTCCCTATCACTAATGATGAGTCACCAAGTAAAAAGGAAGAAGTGGGGCCTAGTGAAGGAAAGGTTAAGCAGATTACCTTTCCTAAGGTAAAAACAAAGCCACCTATGATACCTATGGGAAAGCCCACCACTAGGCTAGTCACCTTCAAGAGACTCAAGACACAAACTGGCATTAGAAAAGCAAAAAGAGCAACTACAAGAGGAATCATGGATGCTATAGGAGAAACATAGGATGTTACAAGAGAAGAAAAAGGAGCTACATGAAGGAAAAACCACCTTAAAAGTAGATGAAAAGGCCTCCAAGAGCTTCAAGAGGCTGATCCACAAACCAACTTAGAATCCTACTACAAATTTGTTGAGGGAGGTAGGATTATACCTAAGAAATTCACAGTCCCACTCCTATATGAGTTGGAGATAGAGAGAGGTAGAACACATAGATGGATGCAAATCATGGAAAACTTTAGGGGCTAATATTTGCAGGTGGGATATTTTTCCATGTTTTTTCCAAAAAAAATATTTTCCAATTTCCATTTTTTCTAAAATTTGTTCACCCATATTTTATAGCATAAAATTATTTTACCTTAAAATTTGCCAAAATTTTATATATACTAATATAAAATCATTAGAAATATAAATTTTTTTACAAAAATATTTCCAAACATTTTATAATTTTTATATTAGGGACTAGTAAGATTCTCTAATGTTTCTAAACTTTAAGATAAGCTACCATCCTTAAAAGTTTCCTTGATGCAAATTGCCAAATATATAAATGTAGAAGATGTGGGACTCATGGAGGAGAAATTTACTGAAATGGGCAAGGAATTGAGTGAATTGAGACCAAGGGTGTCAATCATGAGGGAGAAGCTACATGAAGAAAAGAAAAGCTTAACATGGTAGTTGCAAGAAAAAGAGACAACTTTCTAGCATGGCAAGTTTATCTATGGAAACCATAGAATGTAGGAAACCATCAAAATCCTATGTTATTTTACTCAAGGAGAAATGGCTACATTTTAAAATTAATACATTGTGCTAGTATGGCTCATTGCATTTCCAAGACTAGAGGAAATTCATTGAGTTTTGCAAAAAGGTAAGTATGGATGATAAAGAAAAACTAGCTGAGTTTTATATGCACAATCTCATTCTAATTGAGATCTGAATTTTTGGGACCCAAATTCAATATTGGGAGACATGAAACTCATGGAATTGGAATCTTGGTTGAATCGTGAGGAGGAAAGGGCTGAACAAGTGAAAAATGTGATGAAAAAATAATAAAAGGCGCTCTTATATATTGGACCAGAGCTAGTAAGCCCCAAGGCTGTCATTAGCAATCACAACCTTATCCCATCTGATTCTTATTTAACACCTAATTACATAGAAAACCGAGAGAAATCCATTTTACATTTCGAGGACACATTTAGCATTTTAGGAACAAAGATTCTACAAGCTTTTCACAGAAGGTGGCAGGCCTTACCACAGATTTTACAAATTAGAGAGTATCACTTTTCCAAAATGCTAAGGAATGCCTTGGAAAGAACCCCATTGTTCAAAATAATCATGAAAATACTGAGGATAAAATAGATAGGACTCAAACTCATTCCACCCTTGCTATTGGGCTTACGATAAGGAATAAACTAGGCATAAGAAAAAAAAGCATGTACAAAGATAAAGACAAATGCTAATTTTTATCCACAAGAAGGCATACCATCTAAGGAACCTTGGGATGTCATAAAGGCCACCAGGGCCATGAATGAGCTTCATATGGATGAATAATTTTCTTAGAGGATGAGAAACACCTTCATTGGTGGGGGGTCATGATGGGTCCCATTAATTGGTATATTTTGAAGTTCATCATGCTATCCCACATCCATTAAAATTACCATTTTATCACATTAATTCACATTTTTAGTCATAATATGCTCATAAAAAAGATTCAAAGGTATTTTTCATAGTATGTGACCTAGTTTGATTAAATTGCAGGAAAATGAATCATTTTTTAGGAATTTACTATGTAGGTGCTTGATGGAGGCTATTGAAAAGTGTAGCTAGGCTCTTTATTCATAATCACTTGTAATTATTAATTTATCCAATGA
The DNA here is from genome assembly GCA_034641835.2 of Pinus albicaulis. Classification (NCBI taxonomy): domain Eukaryota; kingdom Viridiplantae; phylum Streptophyta; class Pinopsida; order Pinales; family Pinaceae; genus Pinus; species Pinus albicaulis. Next base: position 673,801,538 of record CM076582.1, on the reverse strand, counting down.
AGAAGAAAAATATAATAAAATATATTTCGTAATGCTTTCCCCATGGGTTTCATGAGAAAGGATTTTCTATTATAGGTCAAAGGCTTCTTCTTTGTGTATTTAGGGGTTTTTCATCTTGTCATAAATTTATAATTTAGATTCATGTATATGAAGTTTTGTTACACTTGTAAAGGAAAATTATTCATGTAAATGTATGCCTCAAGACCTTGTCAATATGCTCCATAAAGTCGGTTCAAATGGTGTGTTGTACCTGTTTCCCGTAGGCAATCCTTGGCTGTAAAAACTACGCCAGGAAACCAACTCAACCAGATTTAGGTTTAAGCTGGCCCTTGAACCAGAGGGGGCTCCCTCAATAATTATGAGGCCTTTTTTAACATTGTTCACCATCACTGAACAAAAGCCTTTGAAGCACAATGGCCAGATTTGTGGTTTTAATTGGTGGTGGTGGGCTATCAATGATAATCCCTATTAATGAATAAATCCTTCCTTTGCAGAGTCATTTCTCAAAGTGTCAGCTTCCAGCGTGACAGAATAACTTTTCTTTTTAAATAATTTGAAAGAAGAATGTATGGAGGGTCATGATAATTAAAGAGTCAAATAGAATAATTAATAAATTAGACAGAATTGCATGTGTGTAGAAAGCTTCTACAGCCAAACAAAGCACACCCATGAGAAGATAGAAGTGGAAAACAATAACAAGTTTGAAGAGGAGCTAACTCAAACAAAAAATTCAATATACTAATCTCTTTAAAGAATTATAAATTTGTAGGGGATTTCAAAGAGATCGAAAATCAATCTATTCTAACCCAACTGTTCTATGTAACTCAAAACACGTGTAGAAATAGAATATCAAAATACTGGAAAAACATACGAGAAACAAAAATTATGTCAAGGCCAGAGTTGAAATACTTCAATTAGAATTTCTGGAGAAACGTTTTACAAAACTGCAAGGTTGTGGCCTCAAAATCCCACAATTTCTTATTACAATCCATCAAATATATAGAAATTACAATAAGCTAGTTGTTGCTAGCTTTTAGGAAAAGAAAATTAAAAAACTTAATCAAGCTATCTAAAATAATTAAATTGAAACAGTCTTGGATGCATTCTCCTTGAAATCTACAACCTTCTAAATATTTCTAAATTCTTAATACATATCAAAAGGCTCACAGGCCTAGCTACTTAATAAAAATTAACAACTTCCTAACACTTATTAGCTAAAAAATCTATGATATTATTCCAACTATGAACTTTCTAGATCGATTTTGATTAAAAGGAAATGTGTTGCTAACATATGGACGGAGAAGAATATTTTTTCTTTAAACTAAGAGATTTGGAAGGCTTTTGAATCTGGTTATTGACTCATCCTTGCCACCTACTGATAGCTGCACAACAACCCTCAGAATTTGGAAATGCATTTCCCACTTGCCTAACTGTTACAATGATTTCCACCTATGCCACATTTAAAGCTCTACTGGAGGTGAAATATTTTTTACTGTGAGTTGGCTGGTCTTCATACATGGGAAGGTACATTAATGCATGAGCAACATTCATGGAAATATCTAGTATAGTTTATTTTTATGGGTGAATGTCATGCCAAAGACAACATATGGACATTTCAAACACCCTCAAAAAAAAAAAAAAAAATAAGAGGCGCCTTCACAGTTTTATCAATCAAGTGTTTTCACAGTTGAGAGTCATCTTAATTCGGTCCATTGTACATGATATGAAATTTTTTATAGCTTCCACTGATCCTAAAGCTAGCATTGTATTTGGGATAGCGTCGACTAAACTAAAGTATAAGAATGTTACCTTGGACCAAATTCAAGTTTTTGATACGCAAAATAGACACACAATTTCCAAGATCTTGACTATTCGTAATATGCGCCATTTCTTGGATTAAACCACCATTGCAATTTACCTTTTCTTTCTTAGAGCCATTGGAAATGACTAGAAAAAATTCAGCCATGTTGCTGACTATAAGACCTGCATAGACTGCCTTTCCCACCCCAAATAAAATTCAAAGAATGGAAGCTTCCACCAAGCAGACAAGAGAAAGTTTCCATTAATGGCAATAGGGATGCCTCTATGGACCTTAGACCAATCTATGGAAGATCGAATATAGTCATCTGACATGGAAGATATGGCCTTCTGGATCTCTGTAAATCAATAGGAGAGTGGATTCTCCTTCACTTCTCGTACCGATGCAGTTGCAGAAGCCATGACCAAACCATTACCCACAAACCCTTTAGTTAGAGGTAGGCTTAACTTGGAGCATATGCCCATTGTAAATAACACAGTGGATTTTTGTGTGGGGTCCTAAAATACCGCCTTGGTTCTTTCCTGCCACAAGTGGGATACCATGACTTCGAAGGTAGAGCATCCATTGATGATATTTTCTTTCAATGCCTTTTGTTAATACAGGTGATGAAGCTCCACTCTTTCCCGGAGATTGTATATGCATTTTTCCATTGGATTTTTCTGCCTTCAACAGCCTGAAACGAAGCCACTAGATATGGTGTCAGGATTGAATTGCTCAGTCTGTTCAACTTGTCCCAAATTCCTCTCTGAGGTACTCTCTTCCACTTCTGAAAATGGCATGCCATCATATATTCTGTAAAAACTTTAATTCTCATAGGCTTAACCAAATAATCTCATGCCCCATAAGTTATCCATTTTTTTCACCATATTTTTTAGAATTAATCTTATGCACTCTCCCTAAACCCACCAATGGATTTCAAATGGGATCTATAATGTTAAGAAGTTTTGTTTCTGGAGGGTGCGAACAAATTTAGATGTTGCCACGTACTCGCAAGATGTTTTTGGCAAAACAAGATTTCAGACCCCCCCAGCTATTAGAGCTCTAATGATCCTTGGGGTTCTGAAATCTTTAACAACCGTCACATCAAATGCGGGGGAAATTATATGGATGAAAATAGCACAGGAGTTAAATGAAGGAATAAAAAAGTATAAAAATTTATGGGTGGGTCCCTCCCTTACTTGTTGAGTTTTTGAATTTTAGCTTGCAAATGATAACACTACTTAAAAATTAATAAAAAAATATATGTTGAGAATTTTTAGCCAAAAGAAAAGAGAACAATTTGTTAGTAAAAAAGTGAAATTTTCAATGGAACAAAATATATTACAACATTGGCTCCAATGGGGAGTACTTCCCCCTATGGAATGCAAAGAACTAGTAGACCAGTTTCATTTTAGTGTTTGGCATGGAGTCATACCATAAACCTGTGACCTGAAGCTGCAATCTGCAATAATCAAACTGATACTCCCAATTGGAACACTGCAATCCTTATTTGTAACTTTCAACTTAAAATCTAACCACTGTAACAAGTTAGTTGGATAAATCTTCTATCCATTGTTAACTATTTGCAACAGAAAGAATATAAAGAAGAAAGAAAAATCCAGAACTTTATACACTATGCTTGAAAATAATTTCTCACTCACTTCCTAACAACTTTCTTAAAATGAAATAATTCTCATGCCGAAAATTGTTAGACATGGAGTCGTACTAAAAAATTTCAAGAATTTGTATGCCTCAAAAAAATATAACCATTCGTTATGGGTCAGTCCTATCATTTGAATAGCCTACTAGTGCAGACTGCAACCTGTAACTATGAAATGTGATCATATACCTGCACTAATTCAGATACTCTTTCATAGTGAAATTTGAAAACTGAAAAATTGTAGACTGAAAATATAAGTTGATATATCCCACCATTCATAAACAATGAATACACTGATCTACTGCATACTAAAACTCTGAATATCTATTCAATCCCCACACTTCTATCTAACTGAACTAGAAAACTTTTCACTGTTAGGTGTAATCTATTTTCCAATGTAACCAAGTGCATAGTGCATCTATTGACAGACCACGTTGCCAGCAGCTAAAAATATGGGGCATATATACAATATGAACATAAAATCCCATTGAAAACTTATACTCAAGGAAACCAACTCAACTAGCTTTAGGTTCAAGATGGCCCTTGAACTAGAGGGGGTTCCCTCAATAATTATGAGGCCTTGTTTAATGTTGTTCACCGTCACCAAAAAATAGCCTTTGAAGCACAATGGCTAGATTTATGGTTTAATTAGTTGTGGTTAGCTATAAATGACAATCCCTATTCATGAATAAATCCCTCCTTTGCAAATTCCTTTATGAAAGTGTCAGCTTCCAGCTTGACAAAAGAACTTAGTTTTTCAAAGAATTTGAAAGAATAATGTATGGAGGTTCTTGATAATTAATGATTCAAAGAGAATACTTAATAAATCAGACAGAATTGGATGTGTGTAGAAAGCTTCTACAACCAAACAAAGCACATCCCGGAGAATATATAAGTGGCAAACAATAACAAGTTCAAAGAGGAGCTAACTCAAACAAAAAATCTGATATACTAGTCTCTTTAAACAATTACAAATTTCCAAGGGATTTCAAAGAGATTGAAACTGAATCTATTATGACCCAACTCTTCTATGCAACTCTGAACATGTGTATAAATATAATATAAAAATATTGGAAAAACATACGAGAAACACAAATTCTGTCAAAGCCAGATTTGAAATACTTCAATTATAATTTCTAGCGAAAATTTTTACAAAGCTAAAAGGTCTTAGCCTCAAAATCACACACTTTCTTATTACAATCCATAAAATATATAGAAATTACAATAAGCTAGATGTTTCTAGCTTTTAGGAAAATAAAATAAAAAAACTTAATCAAGCTATCTAAATAATTAAATTGAAAACAGGTCGGGATGGAATCTCCTCGAAATCTGCAACCTCCTAACTGTTTCTAAATTCCTAACAGATTTCAAAAGGCTCGCAGGCCTAGCTACTTAATACATATTAACAAATTCCTAGCACTTATTAGCTAAAAACTCTACGAGCTTATTCCACCCATGAACTTTCTAGATTTATTTAGATTACAAGTAAATGTTTTGCTGACATCTGGAAGGAGAAGAAGATTTTTTCTTTAAACTAAGATATTTGGAAGGCTTTCGAATATGCTTGTTGCCTCATCCTTGCCACTTGCTGTTAGCTGCACAACTACCCTCATAATATGGGAATGCATTTGACTCTTGCCTAACTGTTACACTGATTTCAACCTATGCCACATTTCAAGATCTACTAGAGGTGAAATATTTTTTACTATGAGTTGGTTGGTATTCATACATGTGAAGGTAAGTTACTGCATGAGAGAAATTGATGGAAATATCCAGTCTAGTTTATTTTTATGGGTGAATGTCGTGCCAAAGGCAACTTTTTGACATTTAAAATACCCTCCACACAAAATTGAAAAATAAGAGGCACCTTCACAGTTTAATCGATCAAGTGTTGTCACAGTTGACAATCATCTTAATTCATTCCATTGTAGAGGATGTGAAGTTGTTTATAGTTTCCACTGATCCTAAAGACAGCTTTGTTGTTGGGGAAAAGTCGACTAAACTAGAGTATAAGCATGTTACCTTGGACCAAATTTAAGTTGTTTATATGAAAAAGAGAGACACAATTTTCAAGTTCTTGACTGCCGGTAATATGCGCCATTTCTTGGATTAAACCACCATTTCAATTTACCTTTTTCTTCTTAGAGCCATTAGCAATGATCAGAAAAAATTCATCCATACTGCTGACTATAAGACCTGCATAGACTGCCTTGCCCACCCTGAATAAAATTAATAGAATGGAAGCTTCCACGAAGCAGATAAGAAAAATTTTCCATTAATGGTTGTAGGGATGCCTCTATGGACCTCGAAGCAGTCTATGGAAGATCGAATATGGTCATATGACATGGAATATATGGCCTTCTGGACCTCTGAAATAAAATAGGAGAGCAGATTATCCTTCACTTCCTGCATCGATGCAGTTTTTGAAGCCGTGACCACACCGTTACCCACAAACCCTTTAGGTAGAGGTAGGTTTACCTTGGAGTGTATTTCGATTACAAATAACACAGTGGATTTATGTGCAGGGTCCTGGAATACTTCCTTGGTTATTTCCTGCCATAAGTTGGCCACCATGACTTTGAAGGTAGAGCATCCGTTGATGATATTTTTCTTTCAATGGATTTTTTTAATACAGGTGATGAAGATCCACTCTTGGTCAGAGCCTGTATATGAATTTTTCCATTGGATTTTTCTGCCTTCAACAGTGTGGAACGAAGCCACTAGATACGGTGTTAGGATTGAACCGCTCAGTCTCTTCATGCTGTCCCAAATTCCTCTCTAAGGTACTCTCTTCCACTTCTGCAAATGACATGCATCATATATTCTGCAAGAAATTTCATTTGCATGGGCTTAACCAAATAATCTCATGCCCCATAAGTTATCCCTTTGATTTACCATATTTTTTAGAATTAATCTTATGCAGTCTCCCAGAAACCACCAATGGATTTCAGAGGGGGTCTGCAATGGTAAGCAGTTTTTCTACTGGCGGGTGCGAACAACTTTAGATGCTACCACGTACTCACAAGATGTTTTTGGAAAAACAAGATTTCAGAGCCCCCCCCAGCTGTTAGAGCTCGAATGATCCTTGGGGGTCCGAAATGTTTAACAACCATGCGATCAAATGTGAGGAAAATCATATGGATGACAATAACATATGAGTTAAAGGAAGGAATAAAAAAGTAGAAAAATTTCGCAATGGGTCCCTCCTTTAATTGCTGAGTTCTTGAATTTTAGCTTGCGAATGATAATACTACTTAAAAATTAATAAACAATATATGTTGAGTGTTTTTATCCAAAAGGAAATATGACAATTTCTCATAGAAAAAGTGAAATTTTCAACATAACAAAATATGTTACAACATGGTGTTGGAAATATCCTTGGTGAAGTCACCCTACACCCAGTCAGCCATTTCAGGCCAAGAGAGTGGAATAGTCCACATATAAAGGGTGGAATGTGGCCTCATTAGAACATAAAAAGCTCAAAAAATATCTAAAATAAAATACAAGATAGAAAATTTTGTTTTGGGTACAAAAGAGGGAGGTAGTTCAATGAAGAGATAGGGTTGTCATATCTCAGTCTCTCTTTCAAGGGTTTTCAATAACCAGTGCAAGACAAATTCCAAGCTTGGTGGAAAGGAGGGACACATCTCAACAAGGAAGAATTTTCTTGTTCTATGTGTTGGATATAGATCTGAACTATAGTTTTTGAAGAGGTAAATCCCCTCTACGGACAAAGGTGATCCCACTAGCCTAGATCGGTTCTAGCAATAGTCAAGTCATGCAACGATGTTGGTTCCTAGTTACGAAAAGACAAAGATTGCGATAAGTATCCTACCTCAAATCCCACGCAGTTGTCATTGAAGAAAAGATGAAGTTTCCCATCCCTCGCTTGACAGTTCACGATCCTTCTGTTCAACACGTCCAAACACCTGTACACATGCAAGGAAACAACAACATACAATGTAAAATCTAAAGCATGTAACCATATATCAGTCAGAGAGGATATAATTCATTGCATTACGTAAAGAAACGAACACATGAATGGAACCAAAATCAGAGTCGCTTATATTATAAATGACAAAAGGGATATTACAACCAAATGCTCTGATGCTATGTTCTTCCTTCGGTGGAGCTGACAGTGGAGCGTGTCTCAACAAAGCCTGTCAGGAATCTGGACAAAGCTCTCTCTCTTCGGCTTGGCTCTCAAAGGTTGCCCGGCTATAGTTTCCTTCCTAGAAGTTTAGCTAGCTTGCTAATGGAGAAGGCAAGATTTTATAGATGGAGGAGAGGAAGTTGGGATCCCTATAATCATGGGATAGGCCCTATCCCAAAGGAAGCTTCCATGATAGGTGGAAAACCATTTCATATACATGGAGATCCGGAGCCAAACCACTCAACTCCCTTGGATGATTCATTCAGGAGTTTTTTGAAATCAAACTTCCGCCATTTATTTTTAAAAAACATCCCTTATTAAGCTTGGCGTGAGTGAAACACAAAGACAGGGCCCCAGTTGGCACGCCCTCTAGTGTGGATTTCCCCCATTGGCGCGGGGGCTAAACTGGTTAGTCGTACCAAGGCTAAAACATATGTTTTTAGGGTTTGTCAGAGGAAATGTTCTTCAGGGGAATGTTTTTCCTTATGCAAAGGGATGCCATGAAAGTGGTTTCAGGTCATTTTACTATTCACAGGTCACGAGAATAGTCCTCCAATATGTGGGATGAGGGATTACAGGGACAGTGACAAAATGTTGTGTAACAGATGCCCCCTAAAGCATGAGGTCCGAGAGAGAGAGAGGGGTGAAATTCTTTATGAGAATGCACCCAACTGAAACCACTGCCATTGGAAAACCTACAAAGACAAATATAACTAATATCTCAAATACATGATATGTGGTATGGACGCAACCATCCATAATAGAGTGTAAAATAACCGGAATCCAATGTATGGATGCAACCATCCAGTAAAAGAAGGATCAACAAGTAGACTCAGGTGTGGTCACAACCATCCAATCAAATGATTCATGTAACTAATCAAGATAATCCACAAATAATCCACAGCCTAGATTTCATCAGACAAAATCTAGGGTCTTGCACTCCATCTCGACCCGAATAGAGTACAAGTCCGAGCATGTGAATAAGTGAGATGAAGTCAAACATGCAAGAACATCATCTGATTAGCAGCCAATAATGAAAGCCGTTAACAGACGCGAGAGGATCCACCAATAATGAGGATGGCCCTCAAGGTACTATAGGTACAATCCACAGAATGTGAATGGTGAGCTGGCATCGAACACCCGTAGAATCATCCGATCGAAGGCCGATAATGAAAACCTTGCATCGAATGTGAAGAACCTGCCATTGAGGCATGCAGGCTCCAAGGTACCTTAAGGGAGTCTCTAGATCAACTTCCTAGATAATGAGCTGAAGTTGACAGGAAGTGACCTTGATCGAAGGTGGGCCATAGTGTTTCCCACATCATCAACACGAGACAGAGAAACATGATGTTTGCGAATCAAGATCAGTAGAGAATCAAAGGGAGGTTGAGAACTACAGAGGCTAACTTCTCTTGAACATATCGGGGGCATCACACTGGATTTGGCAGTATTTGACATCAAAGGATCTGAGGTCATGATGATGTGGCAAAGAGTAGATGAGCGGTCAAAAAGGATTACCCAAACCCATGGAGGCAAGTAGAGAACGAAATGAGATGTCCCCAACCCAACACGAATGCAGACAAGTGCAATGTTCAAGAGTGACATACTGTCGACACGATGGTGATACTAGTTCTATTTTTCCCCACCATTTTTGGCAAGTACCCCAATTATTTTTGGAAACAAGCTTGAAGGGGATAGCATATTCTTGCGATATAAGTTTGTCGTTCGGAAAAATCCAACCAAGTACATTTAACGAGCCCTAGGAAGGAGGAACTCGAGTAACGTCGTAACGATAGAGTCCGATGTCATTAGGTTTTAATGAGTCTGACAAAGGAAGAACTCAGTGTCTTTTCATGTTTAAAGATTTTGAAAAGGTAGCGGAAAAGAAAACTCAAACAGTCCCTTTTTATAGATAGTCGCACAGATCCGAAAAGGTAGAAAACTATGTCTGAGAGAACCTCCTAGTCGCGATAGGCTAGGGTATTCCTTTTTCGTAAACAATCTATCCCAGCTCGAAAAGGGGTAAATGTATATTGGGTAGATGTCGTTTCGCAACCAATTTAACGAGCTCAAAATGACGAGTGACTCGGAAATATTTTCATTTTTAGAGACTCAGAAAAGAGTTGAAATATGACTCTAGTAGTGACTTTTTCGTGTTTTTACCGATTCTGAAAAAGTATAAAATACAACTCGTGTCGTTGTCCTAGTCGCGTGAAAACCTGTCGCTGCACAAAAAGCAAGCGTAAAACCCATTTTTCGACAAAAACATGATAAAATATCATAAAAATAAGTTTTAAAACCTAATTTTGATTTCAAAAAGTTATAAATATCACCAAATAGTAAAAACATACTTACTTTTTACTTTTTACCTCTTTTGCAGAGCGATAGTGAGTTATTTCCCTGCGATCTTGCGGTGATGATTATGAACGATCCAGTGCATCATTCTAAATGTCGTCTTTTCCAGGTAAGAGATGCTTCCATTAGTTATGTTTTAATCCATATTTTATAGTTTTCCATTGTGATTTGACATCCCCGAGGAGAGGATTTTCAAATTTAGGGCTTCCACGGTTGGCGCAGGTATGAGGCATGGACCCATGCCAATCAAGCTCTTTTTGCAAAGGGGTTGCGCCAGCTGGCGTGACTGTTAGAAAAATAGTCATGCCAACTGCATAACCTCATTTTCCGCACAAATTTCATAAAACTTGAACCAATCAATTGAATTTTTGAATGCCCAAGGGATCTAATGATGTGCTTATGACCAATTTGATGTAGGTATAAAGCCACAATGGTGATTGAATGGAAAGAAAGGGGGCATAGTGAAGAGGATGAAATGGAAATGGGGAATGAGAAATGCATGATTGATCTCCAGGATTGCGGTTTAAATAAATTCTTCTTGACACCATGTCTCAGGGCACAACCTGAATTGTTAAAATACTTGATAAGTATCTGGGATGAGAATGAAGAGAAGTTTAGGCTTTGAGATCAAGTGCTTGAACTCGAAGTTTCCAATGTTTACTTCATCACTGGATTTTCTCGCAGAGGTCCAATTCCGATTATGACAGGTACCAGGCCTTTTGGCGAAAATATGTCGATGGTTATGGAGAGAGTGTGCCCAGGGGCACAAAAAGGATCTGGTAGTGGTAAAGTTGACATTCACACTGCTCCTGATCTAGCACTCATAGTGGTGCTACATACTATTACGTGGGCTGCGGGGTCATAGGCACCGCATGAGGCTACCAAAACACAACTCCTCTTGGCGTCAGAATGTATGAACCCAATAGTGTTCGACTGGGCTACTGCCGTAACCATGAATATCAAACGGTAATTGACTAAATGTAAAAAGGAAAAACTGAAGCAGTTTGGGTACGAATCAATCTTGGTATCATTCATCCTAGAACAGATACCTATCTTCTAGGACCAGGGGGCGCTAGTCACAGATCCACCTTTGAGAGAGCCATGGATGGATCAATGGGTAGCACTGATGCCCAGAGTAGGAGGGGACCAGAAAATGTCATGGAGACCCGAGTTCTTTGGATGGCTCCAGTGATAGTTGATCATCATAGAGGACTGGCCCTATGCCGGTACTGATTTCATAGGAGACCTAGACCTTCCACTCTCGGAAGGAGAGGACTGGGATGAGGAGCTGGGTAAGACTCTTTTTTATTTTATGATTTTTTTATTTTTGGGTATACATGCATGTTCTAACAATTGATCCTATATGTATGCAGATTTTGGCCCAGAGAGGCCCACCGGGATGTCACCGATCGCACGGAGGACCCCTCTCGCCTATGACCCTCAAGGCGAGGGGGGCGTGGGGAATGAGCTGGTTCAGAACTTAGAGGGAATCACCGGTGGGATTCCTGATTATGGTCGCCTAGTATATGTCCCTATGGCTTATCAGAGGCACACTGTAGGGGTGCCTAGTCGCCTTCATCGCTTACTGAGGCGATTGGTGTGGGTAGTAACATGCTACCATGAGCAGCATGTTGATTAGTCGCCTAGGCTTTTCATATGCATATTTTTGAGAGACATATTGTCTTTGGATGTAACTAAAACAGACATGTATATTTTTTGGATTCTATATGATGCACACGTTGCAAACATTTTACATCTCTCTCTCTCTCTCTCTCTCTCTCTCTCTCTCTCTCTCTCTCTATATATATATATATATATATATATATATATATATATATATATATATATATATATATATTGATATATATATTTCTGCATGGATATTTTTCATATATGATGATGTTTTTTACAAGTTGCGTAAATTTCTATCTAATACCATGTTAGCTACTGCATCTGTTAATGCATTCATTTGTCTGGGTATATGTTGATATGTGATGTAATCAAAATTTCTTTCCAGTAAATGAATACGTAGATATAGTCTTAGAATGGATGGGTTCATAACTGAATAGTGACCATTGAGTTGTAACACTACAAGTTGTGAGTCCAGATATAGAAGCAATGCATGAATACCGAGGTTAAAAACCTCGTTCAATAACTCCAAAATGGCACTATATTCTGCGACATTATTTGTAGTAGGCCCTAGACAAACACCTTGTAAATTAACTAACTCACTAGCAAGATTATAGATTACCCATGCTGCCAAAGACAGATTCCTGGTACTGCGGGAGGCACCATCCGTGAAACCGACATAAGGAGTAATAGACATCTGCAAAATCAAGAAGACCCAATCAGTAGAAATACGCTTACAAAGCACACCACACCACACATTCACAAAAATGAAGAAATCACCTATGTACACACACTACACAAGAATGATTCAAGTGTAATACTTCTTTAGGTACAACCCATTTCTGGGCTGCGCCAAAGGAAGACCTTCATAATCGATCAGCTCATAGGCCCCATTTTTCAATACACGTTTAGCGATATAGGGCCGATGCCACATGGGCTAGAATTTGCCTACCCCAAACTTATCATGTGCTTGATCATACAAGAGGACGAGGTCCCCTTATATAAAAGAGCGTGGAGAAACTGTTTGATCAAAATGAGCTTTAACCCACTTTTTTTGTGCCTCGATAACCAAAGCAGCCAAGTGGTGAGTTTCATCCAGTCGTTCCAGGTATACGAGACGTTCTTCCTCCGGGGAAGTGTCGAGCAGTAATTCCACAACCAACTTCAGTGAAGGGATCTCACATTCAACCGAAAGAGTAGATTCCAGACCATACACCAACTGGAAAGGTGTGAATTCGGTCACGCTCTTTACTGACGTTCAGTAGGCCCAGAGAGATGAGAACAATTGGAGATGCCAGTTGGATTTGTGTATACCAATTGTTCGTTGAAGCATTGTGACAAGCACCTTGTTCACGGCCTCAACCCGGCCATTTTCCTAAGGGTAGTATGGTGTCGAGCTGTCGTAACGCAAGCCAAACTTTGATGTTAGTTCTGCCATCATGTAGTCCTGAAAAAGAGTGCCATTATCGGTGACGATGACTTGAGGAATGCCAAAACGTGTGATCACATGGTTGAAAATAAACTGAGCAGTTGTCTTACCGTATGCGGCCAATGTAGGCATCACTTTGGCCCACTTGTTGAAGTAATCTACGGAAATGATGATATAAGCATGCCCCTTGGCCGAGTGAGGGTTACATGTCATAAAATCAATGCCGCATTTGGAAAAAGGGCCTATGGTAATGACAGGATGTAAATGGAGGGGTGGCGTAGGAATCTTGCGTTGAAAGATCTGGCACACATGACACTTTCTAACTGCAACAATAAATTCTTTAAATATAGATGGCCAGAAGTAACCCACATGCAGAATCTTTTGGGCGGTAGCATAACTAGACATGTGACCGCCACAGGCGTCACTGTTATAGTCATTCAAAACTTTCTCAGCCTCTTCCAAGGTCAAACATCGGTGGAGGACAGAATCAACTTCGACAAGATATGAGGTATCTCCGATAATGCGATATGGTTGCAATTGATGCCGAATGCGACGTTGAGGATCCTTCGTCAACTCGGACCAGAAGGTAGATGTTTGAAGGTACACGATGATGTCACTGTACCATGGATCAAGAGTGCTGATTAGAAAGAGAGTTTTATCTAGGATATGGTCCTGAGATTGTGAAGGAACAAAGTTGGTAGGGAGAGAGAAGAATTGTTGAAAGAATTCGACTTCTGCTTCCCATTAGAAGACTTATGAGAAGTCTGAGAAATGGAACCAATAACACCGTCAACCGATGGGGTAGGTGGTGCTTTAGAGGTCCCAGGTCGTGGGGCATTAGTCAAGATATCATATAACTTGCCGGCCTGAGAGTAAACTAAATTGAGGTACTGGGCATGAGCGATGGCTTGTTCCTCAATTACACATGCCCCCATCGCAATGTCCTGTGCAATATTGTTGAAAAAGGAGGTAGTGAACCAGTGAGTTAGAAGCTGATCAAGAATTTCAAACTTGATCAGACGACGACGACGTCTCCACTCATGAATATGATCTGAAATATGAGTGCCTTTGTCCTGCTTTAGAGATGTCAGGAGATGCATCCCGGCTTCATAACGAACCAGTAACTAGAAATGTGTCAGAAACGCCATAGCTAGAGTATTAAAGTCTTGAAAAATACCATGGGGTAGTTCTATATACAATTTAGCAGCAACGCTGGTAAGAGTGCACTGGAAAAGACGTAGACGAATCGAGTCATCTACCCAAGAGTTCAAATAACACCACAAATGGTAGGTCATGACATGTGCTTGGGGGTCTTCTTGAGATTTTCCTTCAAATTTGGGATAGTCACCAGGTACCTTCGTCAGAACCAAAGACCAATATGGATTATGAAGAATCGGATCATTGGCCAACTTGGATACATCTGGTAATTCCAACGTGGCAAGGAAAGATAACTTAGAATTAAAAGGCATGCCAGGCCCCCGATAAGGACTTGTACCTGTACTCCAACCTGGTTGGGCATAATTCTGCCCCCATTGGTTTTGTCCTGGAGGATTCTGACCATAGGGGGTATAAGCCATATAATTGGGTTGATACGGTTGTTGAAAACTAGGATACGGGGGTTGGTAACCATGGTACTGACTCTAATTATATGTAAGCCTCATTTGAGCAGTGTACGGATTTGATTGCGGAGTATAAGTTTAGCATGGCTGTTGAAGGTAATAACCAGATCCTTGGGGCAGGTTGTAAACCAGTCGAGACTAACCTTGAAGGTAATAGCTGCCTTGGGGTCGAACATGTTGCTGGTAAGTGGGACCCTGTTGAGCCTGATAAGTTGGGTGCATAGGCAGGTTCGGATGTGGCATAAAATAAATCAGCTGCTGAGCAGGGTTAAATGGTTGTGTAGGTTGTCCTAGTTGAATAGGTTGGCTTAGCTTAATAGGTTTCCCTGGTTGAATAGGTTGACTCGGCTGATGAAGGACACCAGGATGCATCGGTTAAGCAGGTTGGCCTGATGGCGGGAGAGGGCTAGGTTATGCCTGATAACCAGGTTGACTTGTGACAGGACCATAAGATGGCTCCAGCTGTGCAACATTTGGACCAATTGGAAAATGAGGTTACTGAGGTTGCACCAATGGTTGAGAAGGATGGCTTTTCCCCCCAAGATCGTACAACGGTCCGAGTTGATACCCCGGTTTCCCTGGTTGGACCACAAGGTGAGGCTGTAGAGTTTGACCTTGAGGGTTGTAAGACTACCCTTGCAAACTGTACAACAATCCCTGCTGGCCCGAAGGCTGTCCCTGTAAGGGTTGTCCTTGCGGGTCGTATAGATAACTAGGTTGGGTTGAAGGTTGACCCTGGAAGGGTTGTCCTTGTGGATTAGAAGGTTGCCCAGCCTGGGAAGATAGAAAATCGTTAATATACTGATAAGCCTCAGGAGTAGGAAAACGAAGAGGGTTGCCCTGCTCATCATATTGATATGGAAATACATAAATCGGGGTACCATCCGGTCCATAATGGGAAAAGTAAGGACAATTGAGATCTTGAGAGGACTGACCAACCTCGAAGTTTTATGGCTGTGAAGAAAACTGATACTCCTGAGGAGAAATATTTTCAGGAATAGCAGAAGCTATGTAAACTTCTTCAGGAACTAACGAGGTCCAAGCTGACTAAGTAGTGACAACAGGCGTAGATGCAACCACGCAAACAATAGGTCTAACAAGTACTGATGTAATGAAAGGAGATGTCGTGAGAGGTGTCGATGGAAACATTCCTAATGAAGGAATAACTGGCCTCGTGGACGAACTCGATATTCCCATAGAGGCAATAGCTTCCATGACCTGACTTAAAGACCTATATCCAGGTGGGAGCGAAGGACCAGGTGAAGACATAACAGAAGATTCGGGGATGTTTTTGTGAAAAGGCTGGTAATACTCACCAGATGTAGGAATTTCCGCACTAGGAGAAGGATTGGGTGAGTCCATATCTAACCCTGCCGCAAGATCTACTAAAAGACGATGAGGACTAGGAGGTATAATAGTAGCCAAGAAAGGCAATCCCGATGTAAGAGGAGGGAAATGTTCCCCTACTCCAAATCCAAACCAAGCGTTGGAAAAGGGCCAATTGAAGTCAATTGGTCCTCCAAAGGGAAGTTCAGATATAACCAGTCCCCCATCGGGAAACTCGGATACAATACGCTCTTAATACTCAGCAGAGGACTAAGAGACCTCTGATGAATCGTCTGTGTAAGGACTAACAGTAGATGAAACTGAGGGTTTTGCCACTGTGACAGTAACGAAAAGAGGAGGAGATCAAAATAAATACACACGGGAAAAACCAAGTCAAACAACAACAGGCCAAAAAAAATCAATCTCTAAATGGGCATGTGATTGTAGGTGATTAATTTTACCACACTGATACTGGAAAATTTTACTGTTTCATGTTTTAAGAGTCTAGAAATGAGTAAAAGATGACTCTATCTCTTTCAATCTGGAAACAAGCATGAAAGGAAAAGCGCTTGATGATCTTTTCAAATTTAATGAGTCAGTAAAGATTGAAATGACTGCTCTGGTAGTCTAGGCAGATGGGTGTACCAGATATCCGTGAACTGCCATATACACCTTGGTTAAAAAATGAAAGAGAAATCAACCAAGGACTTGACGTACGTGCAGGTAATCTCCCTGAATGCTGTGTTCGGTCTATCACGGGTAAAAGGTGGCAGACTTGGCTTCCTACAGATAAAGGATAGAAACCTAATGGGGTCTCCCTTTATATACTCGATGGTACGGGGAGCACAATTCTGTACTAGCGCTGTCTAAAACTAGATGGAAAATGACAACTACTAGGTTTAACGAAGCCAAAACATGTTACTAGCCTAGACCTCTAGATATTCCGTTAATGTTTCAATGTTTCCTTAGGTTAATTGAATAAATTTTATAGTTTATCTTCAATTTATGTTTCAATTTCAGGCCCTATCGAATGTTGGATCTCAAAATGCTCTAAATGCACACTACATGCCACCAAAATATCACTTTGTTCAATGAAGAGCTATCTATGGGAGGGTTGAGAGATTTTCAAATAACAAGAAAATGAGCGCAAAAAAATCCACTACTGTCTCTAATGCAAGCTAATGAAACTAGAAAAATTCTCTCTTAGAGTTATATAACACTAATAATGCGAAAGAGCTTTCGATTTTCACTAGAATAATCAAAATGCAAAGAAATTGTTTTTGTATTTTCCAATGTTTTAGAGAAAATGCACCAAATGAATGAAAAAGCTAATTAAGAAACCAATTCAAGAAATGACAGTGAGAAAGCTGAAACAAACAAGTTCACTTAATACAAATGCACACAATCAAGACCCAACCTGATGGAGAAATCCCTCAAATCAAAGAATAATCTCAAAAAGACTCACACAAACTGTGTAATCTAGGCCTGGAATGAGACAAAGAAAAACTTGAATGAAAGAGAGAAAAATCACTCAATTGGCACAATGATACAATGGAATCCATCAAAACGAATGCAAAGAAGCAAAAACGAAGTTGACCGGAAAAGCAAGAACCAAAAACTCTCACGGGAGGCTCAGCACACTGTAGCACCTAGAAACCTTAGGGCTAAAATGAAAAACTGATAGTAAAGGGAAAAAAACCAGAGGACAAGGGCCAAACACAGTCAGAAAATACTTCAAGGCAATCAATCAATTAGAAAAAATGACACCAGGACCAGATATCAAGCTCAAAGAGCCCAAAAGCAAGCAAACCCTAACACCAAACAGAGTTGGCGCACCTATTTGGCTGTAATCTGCATCAAAACAGCGTTGGCGTGGGGGCCTAACTAGCAAAAAGCGTCGGCTGGCACAAATTTCAAGCGCTAAACCATGCCAATCGAGTTTACAATGGGAAGAAGATGAAAAAGGACAAACAGAGGCTGGATCAGGTCTTCTGGGGGTTGAGCAGGGGTTTGACACCAAAGGAGGTGAACCAGAAGAGAAAATAAATCACCCAAAAGCCAAAAACAACCAAAATAAGAAAGACTAACTCCAACTGGCTCCCCAGTGGAGTTGCCAATTTTTTGAAGAGGTAAATCCCCTCTATGGATAGAGGCGATCCCACTATCCCATATCGGGTCTAGCAACAATCAAGTCATGCAATGACATTGGTTCCTAGTTACAAAAAGACAAAGATTGTGATAAGTAGCCTACCTCAAATCCCATGCAGTTGTCGTTGAAGAAAAGATGATGTTTCCTGTCCCTCGCTTGATAGATCATGATCCTTCTGTTCGACATGTCTGAACACCTATACAGATGCAAGGAAACAACAACATACAACATAAAATCTAAAGCATGTAACCATATATCAATCAGAGAGGATATAATTCATTGCATTACGTAAAGAAACGAACACATGAATGGAACCAAAATCAGAGTCGCTTATATTATAAATGACAAAAGGGAGATTACAACCAAATTCTCTGACGATATGATCTTCCTTCGACGGAGCTGACAGTGGAGCGTGTCTCAACAAAGCCTGTCAGGAATCTGGATGAAGCTCTCTCTCTTCGGCTTAGCTCTCAAAGGTTTCCCGACTATATTTTCCTTCCTACAAGTTCAGCTAGCTTGATAATGGAGAAGGCAAGCTTTTATAGATGGAGGAGAGGAACTTGGGATCCCTATAATCATGGCATAGGCGCTATCCCAAAGGAAGCTTCCATGATAGGTGGAAAACCACTTCTTATACATGGAGATTTGGAGCCAAACCACTCAACTCCCTTCGATGATTCATTCAAGAGTTTGATGAAATAAAACTTTCGCCATTTATTTTTAAAAAACATCCCATATTAAGCTTGGTGTGAGTGAAACACAAAGACATGGCACCAGTTGGCACACCCTCTAGTGTGGATTTCCCCCATTGGTGTGGGGGCTGAACTCACTAGCCACCCCAAGGCTAAAACATCTGTTTTTAGCTTTTTTCAGAGGAAATGTTCTTCAGGGGAATGTTTTTCCTTATGCAAGGGGATGCCATGAAAGTGGTTTTAGGTCATTTTAATGTTCACACGTCATGGGAATAGTCCTCCAATATGCGGGATGAGGGATTGCAGGGACGGTGACAAAATGTTGTGTAGCAATAGTGCGTAAGAAGAAGAAGGTTGCAAAACAAAGAAGAGGACAAACATACATCGCTCATCTCAAGGGTTATTACAGTAGCAAAGTAAGGCTACATAAGCCTTGGTATATATCTCAGAAGGATACATTGCGCAAAAAAGAGTTACTAGAAAAAGAGATCAAAATCTTGTGTATCTTGGAAGAAGGTTGAGAAAGAATCTATTGGATATCAAGTTTAGAAGGAACGAAGGGAAGAAAATAAGTTAGGGATGCTAGACTAGGGACTGAGTCTCCCTATTGTTGGTGTAGTACAAATCAGAAAAGGAGATCAACTTAAGGAGCCTAAAAGAGAAGTGACAAGGGTCTTGAAGGAATACTAGTGTCAATGGTCTATTTCATGGTCACAGTACTCATCAATTGAATATATATAAGAAGAATTACTATCGGGTTATCCTCTCCAAGAGAGAGAGTTTTCGGCCCTAGCTTGCTAGCCTAAATTTTGTGTCTCTTGTGCATTTGATAATTGAATTGATGAAGAACGTAATAATTAATGAATATAAGGTCTAAGTGAAAGAATCATAACAAAACAATAAATAGTTATCATGAAAGATAAATTTTAATAAAAGCCCTAATTTCTCAACAGAGACAACCAAGAGAGAAAATAGGGGGACTTGTCCGCCTCCTTAACTCTCTAACTCGACTTTAGATCACATAATCCTCAGTCATCAGCTTGAATTCACTGACAACCGAGTAACTCCACGTACATGTGAATCTCAAGGAGGATCAAATCCATAATTCTCGAGATAAAGGAGGGAATCACTCCTATTTTCAAGGGAGTTGCAATCAACTACCTTCTTGAATAAATCAACCAGTTGAAAGGCTCATTAGGATTCAAATTGTTGTTTCATATAGGAGTAGCTGCTAAGACTAGAGTTTGACATTTTTGTTTCAACTTTCATATGATGTATGAGACTATTATTTTATACTAATGATAAGTTTTCCATTGATATGCATCTAATCTAGTTTTAGAGCGTTGAAAACGTTGGGTTTGGGTCCAATCCAGAGGCTTTATTCTTTCATCTATATTTATTTCTTTTTATTATTTAAAATTATTTCATGTATTTCTCTTATTGTAGTAGATGTTAAGCTATAATAAACTTGTGGTTATAGGCTTCCCTATCACCTCTCTTGTGGGAAGAGTGATTGTAAATATCTACAATCTCAGTCCAAAAACATTTGTTTATGATTTATTTGAAATCAATAGATGTTAGTTGTAATAATTTTGCATGTTTATTATCTACAAATTAGATGTTAATTCAATGATTAGAGTAGTGTTGTGGAATAGAATAAATTTTAGTCAAAATCAACTCATATTTTCCATGATATTTTATCTCAATGTTTATTGATCATTTCATGCATGCATTTATCTAACCGCAGGGTTGTGTTGATCTGTAGGGTTGGGAACTACTTTTCATCTCCACCTGTACCTTTTTGTTTGCTTCCTCTACACCCCACACTTCTCCCAAACTTTTTTTTCACATTCATTTTGCTAAGACAATTAGAGGACATCATGGGCATCAACCTTGGTGAAAGATATACCTCTGAGAGGTCCTAGGGTTGGATATGGGTCTCCCATAACATTATTCCACTTCATCCAACATTCGTACATCTTATTTTGTCCTAAAGATACTATTTATCCCCTCAAAATGCTCTCGGAACCCCTCCTGTAGCAAAATAGGGCCTCTTGTAGCAATACAATACCTATCGTAGCAGGCTTGTAGCATCGTTTTCCTTAACCTGTTTCGTTCCAAACTTTTACCTTAACCTACTTAATATGAATAGTTTACCCCAAATTTCGATTTGAAGATCAGGATAAGCTCTAATGCCACTCCAACCACCTCCTTCCTCACCACAAAAAAAAGTTAGAATTAGTGTTTTGATTCCTAAGCATGTTAAAAGTTAGATTCCATATTTTCAAACAAATGTAAAGTAGATCAATGATACATGCAAGTAGGCTACTGGTTTGATTAAATGTTCAAAGTAGAGTATCTTTATTATTGCAAGTATACTAGCCCTTTCTCTTTCATGCAATGATAATTAGCATCTACATTTGAATGAATTACATTTTCACTTTCATAGTTAGAATCAAGTTCAATTATGCTTTCATAAGAATTTTTCACTATAGTTAAGCTGTTGGAATGGTCTTTGAACACCTTGATCTGATGTCATGACTAAGGGTGACATGAGTAGAACCTAACCTACTACGAACATAACAATGGAACCTCTAAGTTTGTATGAACCCTTGGTTTATAGCTAAATTTGAGGAGCCCTTAGGAGTTTCAACACTCTTTGTCCAATACCAGGCTCACCAACAAACACAATAATTTTGAGGAATCCAGGTTACTTGTCATGAAGGGAACACGAATAATCATTGGATGAAACATAATTGATTTATTGATGGCAATGATGGATTTCATCACATGTGCAAAGAGTATATAAATTCTATTGTTTTCGACATTTGGATATGAAAATAAAACTTACATAATTGAAAATATAGGGTTTGTAAATCCTAGCAGGCTAAAAATGGCTTGGATAATAAATTCCTAGGGTTGATGATCAAAACCCTAGGACTAGACCTAGATCAATCCTTTTGCTGAAAGAATAAACCCTAGCTCATGTAATGAAGGAATGAAATCATAAGGATGAGGAAAATGAATTTACAAGATGGATGCAAGAAGGCTAAGTTCAAGAGGGAGCTTACATCTTCCTATAATCCTCTAAAGTTAAGAAACCCATATCTATTTATTTAATTATTATTGTTATTGTTTTACTATTAATTAGTATCTTGTCTCATCATCTTTTTCTTCTTTATAATTGTTCTTGCATGTCCTCCCAATGAGGATTGCATGCACATAGTAAGGGTCACTAAGAGGAATCTCCCAAAATTATTTGTGTTCAAGAAGAAGTATTCACATTTAGAACCATGCCTATGACCAGAAGAGCTAATATTTAAAAGGGAGAAGGCATGTGAGAAAATTTGAAGACTGCCATCATAAATATTGTTTTGAGATTTAAGAAAAGTCAATGGTGAATTCCAAGTTTGTCCTTATGTATGTAGTAGATGTCAACATAGAGAAGAACAAATAAATATTCAAGGAATCTCCTAGAAAGAGGGAGAAGACTATGACAAGAATTTTTTTTTAGTTGTCAGATGCACTTCTATTAGAATTATTATGAATTCTATTTCTCGGTGGATGAAAATATCACTTTTCTTAATGGATTAATTGAGGATGAAGAAGTTTACATAGATTTACCTAAGGGATTTTAGGTACATGAGAAGAAGTATCATGATTGTAGACTAAAGAAAACTTTGTAATATCCTAAGTAGACATGTTGGGATTGTTATTATTGAATTGATTTTTATATAATGAGTCTTGGTTGATCTTGTTATTATATGACTTGATGGGAGCAGAAGGAATCACATGACAATGGGAGCAGCGATGGCAAGAGCATTTTCTTCCTAATAGAGGGAGTAGTCAAGTATTTCTTCAATGTTAGAGGGAGTTGAAATTCGAGTTTGAGATGAAGGATATTGGTTGGATACATTACTTATTAGAACTAAAAGTATGGAATAATAAAAGGGAGTATCCATATTTCTACAAAAATATTTTCTTCAGTGTCAAAAAAATATGGTGATGATTCTAGTGGAGGAAAATCCTGTAGGGTTATACTGATTCATATTGGGAAGAGAGTGTTGAATACAGGAAGAGCACATTACGATGATGATTTAGTTTGGATTCTTCTTAGGCGGGAATTATACCTCTTTTGCACTCAGGACTATAGAAGTCAAGCATATTTCTACCAACTTGACAAGTGTTGAAGAAATTTGGCTTCATAAGTTACTCATAGGATTGTTTGATTAGGTGCATAATATGAACATGATCACATGTATAATAAAATTGAGATCATAATACCACTACATCTAGAACATGGTATAGATGGGAGTAGTGAGGCTCCAATGCTTTATCTACAAATGAGCAGGATGTTGACAATCTCAAAAAACCTCTGTCCAAGGGAGAATTTTGTAAACAATTAGGGGAATTTTGAGGTATAAAATGAGCCTCCTAATGAAATTATAAAATAATGGTGGAAATAATAAAATAATATTATATTACATTTTCAAATTTTAGAGGGAAAAAAAAAAAACTATTTTTTCAACTTCGTATATTCAACTTATCTCTATATGGGTTTGCTAAAATTTGAGCAGAAACACTTGTTGGATGCAGAATTTGATTCCTCGTCCAAGGAGTACACATATCCCATACTTTCTAAGGAATCTACTACATGAAAAACGTGAATGCAATCATTCTTTTTCATGTATTTCTCATTTTTTCATGTAGCAAGGTCCATCGAAAGTATGGAACATGGATACTATTTGGATGAGGAATTAAACTTTGCATACAAAGAGTACTCCCACTCAAAACTTGAGTAAATCCTTAAGGATATAAGTTGAAAACATGAGTTGAAAAAGTAATTTTATTATTTTTTATTCATTTTATGTTTTTACTTTTTTTACCCCAAAAATGGTGAATCATCCCTAATGGATGAAATCATCATGTTGATTCATATTTTTATTATAAAGTTTATTTTGGTTGTACATTTTTCTCAAGAGGCCTATTTTATACCTCAAAATTCCCCTAATGTTTAGGGGCAAGCCTATATTAGTTGAGAATGCTTCCCTTAGTTAGAGGGAGTGTTGATGTTGTTACATTAACGGGGAGGAATTATCCCTAATACAAGATATAGATAGGTTAAGTATTGACCAAAGGCTATAAATATGGCCAAGGAATATGGCCTAGATAACACCAAGCCCCATAGTGCTCCCCAAATGCATGAGTGAGTGCCTCTATCATTGGGAAGGAGATATACCATTCAATCCTGCATGAATGGTAATAGCCCGGGGCTTCACCATAAGTTAAAGGTGTTGACTAACTTCCAGGTGACGAATTGGATAATTAGTGAATTTCTCAAAGTGATGACTTGTTGATCATGGCAATAATGCACGATGCATTCCATAGGTTTTGTATTGACACATTAACATAGCTAGCGAATTCAACCTTTCCTTAGAGAAATTTTCCAACACGAGAAAATCTCATGAAGTCAGTATGAATACCTTAGTATATAAGAGGGAGTGTTGGATTTTTGTATCTATTGTTGTTCTTCATATTGCATAATTTATCCCTTGAAATAATATATATGTATTGATAAATTTGAAGGCATGTTCTTCATGTATTTTTAAAAAGAAATATATATATATATATATATATATATATATATATATATATATATATATATATATATATATATATATTAATATTTTGACCATTAGAGAAATATTGAGGTTAAAAATGGGCCTTAAAAAAAATGTACAGCAAAAAAAAACTTTATAAGAACCACTAGGATTCAATATGATGGTGTCAACCATGGGGGAGGATTCACCATTTTTGGAGTAAAATCTACTTGTTCAACTCAGATTTTCAATTTATCTCCTTTCAATTTTAATCAAATTCCAAGAAGCAACACTCGTTGGATGCATAATTTAATTTTTCATCCAAGGAGTACACATGTTGCATAAATTTGATGAACCCTAGTACACACAAAATGTGAAATTCATGAAAAATCATGATTGCAATCACATTTTTTCATGGATTTCACACTTTTCATGTAGCAGGATCCATCAAAAGTATGCAAAATGGGTACTCCTTGGGTGCAAAATTAGATTCCACATCCAACGCCTGCTCCTACTCGAAATTTGAGTAAAATCATAGGGAGATAGTTGAAAATATGAGTTGAAAAAGTGGTTTTTTTTGGTCCAAAAATTGATGAGGTAATATAGTCTTATTTTATTATTTTCACTATTATTTTATAATATTCCTTAGGATGCCCATTTTAAACCTCAAATTTTCTCTAATGATTACATAATTCAAGTCAATATCCACCTGATAAATTCATCCCTACACCATTATGGCACCCATTCGACCTCCTAAGATACATATATATAAGTCATTTCACCTCCTATTGGCATATTTTGACCTCCACACAAGACATCTTTTGATATAAGAAAAATACAAAAAATGGCAAGAAGGACGAAGACAAGGATAATCATTTCTCTCTCCAAGTTTGACCTCACACTTTATCTCTTTGTTGACTTCGTATGTATGATGTCTTATGGGCATATATGAAAGTAGGTCTTCATTTTTTATGTTCATGAAGAGGCTAATATTTGGCCCTAGAAGATTTGGTTAGGCCAAATTTATTAGGCATCAATATGACTTGCCATCAGGACTGGTAGATCAGGATTTATCAAGGCTACATTGTTGGTCAATTTGAATTTGTATTTGAATAGAATAATTATATGTATCTCCATTGAACAAAATATTTTCTCTAAGGAAATGTTTGATGGTATTTTTCCACATCTGGGTTTTCCTAGGTTAAATTCTTGTGTATCTTGTTTTGTTGTCTTTTTATGATTCTATTGTTCCATTATTGAAGATATTCCACTACTATGTATTCAACCAATTTCTGATCTATTTTGGTCCTTCTTTCGACATCCTATCATTTCTCTCATGAAAAATATGGGTTTTACAAAATTCACATGGCATGTAGTCAGAATTTTGGACATCCCAAGTTTCTGTTGGAATTTTGACGCAAACCTTCTTTAGAACCTTGGTCATCCAAGGTATCCTTCACTGAGTTGGAGATATTACCTACAATTTCAACCATCATAAAATTTTTTTTCGCAAGAATGACACCAAAGCCAATTTTTTTCAGACAAATTATCCATAGTGGCGATGAAATGTGTCGTCGGAACCTTCATTGCAAGACCGATGCCTATGCTAAGTTTTTTCTAACAAATTTTCTATAATGGCAACGTCCTGTGTCATCAGAAACTCCATTGAAAGACCCACACCTAAGTTGAGTTTTTTCCAACAAATTTTCCATAGTGGAGATGCCTTGTACCATTGGAACTAGCATCACAAGACTAATTCCTACACTAGTTTTTTCTGACAAATTGTCCATAGTGGTGACATCCTGTTTCGTTGGAACCGTTGTTACATGACTGATGCTTACGCAGAGTTTTTTCCGACAAAATTTCCATAGTGGAAACATCCCGTGATGTCAAAATTTTCATTGGAATACTAATACTGATGCTAATTTAAAAAAAAATTGAATCCACTGAATATTAATGTTAAAATACATGCATGTTCACAATGCAATTAATGGAGACGTGTATGGTCCCTACAATTAAACAAAAGGTAGGGGTTAACACCTTGTCAGGAGTTAACTGGAAGTGAGGTACTATGTAGTATTTTTTTGCATACCACCAAGGTTTGGATCTATGGCTGAGATTCCAACATGTGCCTCCCTTCATTTATCAAAAGCAACTAAGGGGGACACTTGTGGGACACTTTTTTGGTTTCCGAAAAACTTCTCGTTGGAAAAACCCATGCTAAGAAAAATATGCCATGTCAACTAGTATGAAAATATGGTCTATACATCATGATGGTGAAATATGTCCTTTATGGACATGCATAAATTTCCTAGAAATTGTATCAATAAATAAAATTAGAAGCTATCCATGTCAACCCTAAGTATTTCACTATTATTCATAGTGCTTATACTTGTTCTTATGCTTGCATCTTGGTAAAGATTATGAGGATGGGGCTAGGTAGGTGTATACTAATTTCTAACTCAAAATGTTTGCAAATATGTTAGTAAAAACTGACTCACCTTTCAAAAAAATTATTCTTAAGGCTTTATTGTAGGGGAAAGTAAAATCTCCTACAAAATGAATTAAAAAATCAATATCTAAATTGAAAATTCATTTCCTAGACAAAGAACTAAAATAAAAAGTTATGACCTTTATATTTTGAGGGTCTATTAAAATCATGGAAATCCAATAAATTCCCATTCCCCAACCACAATTTTGTGGTAATGCATGCTCTAATGTAGTGCAAAATGTCTCATCAAGAGCCATTGCTTCATCATCACGTGATTGTTTGTCCCGAAAAATTGTAAGGCAGTAGGAAAATAAAAACTATAAGAAAATATCTAAATTGAATATCCTTTCATGATATCAACTGATTATTTAACTCTGTAAGAATCCATGAACATTCAAAATTTGTATCTACCCACCTTGCAAATCAGAATTTCATTTTCAAAATTGAAACTTTATAATGTCATCAAATGATGAAAAGTGGTCAAACTAACAAAGACGAAGCATGTAAGGCACAACCAAATAGGGAAGGGGATATATGAATGTCCCAATGAATACTATATGCTTTGGAGTAAAATTCCAGCAAGATAAACTGCATGGGACATAATATGTAATGTCCCAAATGCCAAAAATTAGGAACAACCTTGAAATTTTAACTCAAAAACTCTTTAGATATATTTTCCATCCATAAAAAAAATATTGCCATGAAACATAGCTTCATAAATTTAATTCTTCAACACCATAAATAATTGGCACAACATAAACCACAATATTTACAACACAAATAGAAAATAGAATAAAAAACCGAATAATAGGCAATATAAACATGCAGAAGATCTCAGCCTTATTTTATTAATATAGAAAATGTTGGAACAACAAACTGGAAATGGCTTAAGTAATGGCCTAAAATAGATCTCCAATAATTTCGCAACTGGTCTCCAAAAAAAAATGAAAATAAATAAACTGCAACTTGTGAATCCTAAATGGATCCACCAAGCAAAGAGGTGGGTGCTCTCCCACTCTCACTGAATCACCTGAGTGTTTCCGTGTTAGGGTTACTGCTGAAGTAGAGAACTAAGTTCACAAACCTCTCACACAAGACAATGATAAAATCCAAGATATCTCCAAATGACTGCCTCCTCCCCTTTTATAAATATGATGGATAGATATCCAAGCCTCTAGAAGCATCTTATTTTATTATTTTATTATTATTGTAGAATATCCTCCATTGGCTTTATAGTAGTGAATTTTTAATTTAATTCTATGTCACATAAGTCACTTTTGGGCCTTTTCCTCCAATTAATTAATTTTCCTTTAATTAAATGATTAATTAAATTCATTTTTAATTAAGGAAAATGGTAAATCGTCAACCATACTCTCTATGGCCACTATAAGTCACTTCTATGCATATGATCCTGAATATCTTCTCATTTTGGTTCCAACGATCTATCGCACTGAGGTGTTCCATAAAATAATCTTCTTCTAATGCCACCTCAAGCATAATTAGTTAATTTAGGTTCCATAATAATGCTAATTTTTTAAATTTGTCAGAATGTGACAAAACGAAAGACAAATTGTGCGGATGATGAAATGTGTCAAGTGAATGCCATCATATCCCATAAAAACTCCTCAAAACTCCCTTGAAAACCCTAACAACAAGAAATTGCTCCCATGGCCTAGCCATCCCCTCTCCTTGAAATCCACGCTGGATGTACAATGGAGGAAAATAAAAATGGGTACATTGCAAATCCTCCTGCCCCAATATTTCTTTCCCTCACAAAATATGCAGCTATCCACTATAGAGGCATATGCAAACTAATACTAGGAACCCATATGAACCACCACTCCACATCATGCCTCCAAGTAATCCAAACATGAGATGATTCTCCAATACCTAGATCCCATGCCTATCTCTAACTATACTTTCATCAACCAATCCCATTGGATCCTAATGCCACCACGGCCAATCATCGTCCAGGTCCCATGGTTGAGATTGTGTTGCTACTTTATAAAGCTAATACCAATTCAACACCTCTCTTCATTCCAACCTCTAGCATAGGCCGAGGTTAACCCTACTACGTTGATGTCGGGTTAGTGATACTAAGATACTGATAAATTTTCACTCCATGA
The DNA here is from genome assembly GCA_034641835.2 of Pinus albicaulis. Lineage (NCBI taxonomy): Eukaryota > Viridiplantae > Streptophyta > Pinopsida > Pinales > Pinaceae > Pinus > Pinus albicaulis. The sequence goes on along the minus strand of CM076582.1, from coordinate 673,772,511 downwards.
CCCATTTCCAATTGAAAATTTTAATAAGGGCTCCTGTTGTATTGTGCCTCGAACTAAGAATCACACTCCATCAATAGGATACTAACTCATGATCTCCCACCAATATATATCGGGAAAAGAATCAAATGCAAGGACACCTACATATGGAACAAGTATACTATGTTGATGCTATTCCATGCTCAAATCATGTTGTTCTATCCAGTTCATCAATAAGATATTTCTAAGGAAGTGGCCCCCTCTCTCTATAATAGGAAAATGTCGACACGATTTGCTATAAGGCTAGTCAATTTACCCCTCAAGAGTGTTGCTCGTTTAAAGTAATATAGCTCTGCTAATTTCCTCTGACTTTACCTACACCTCATCAATGGGTCACCCCAAATATGGATGCTCCACCATCTCCAAAAACTCCTCCATCCTCTGATCTCGAAATCCATGCTCCCGCCATCTACTAGCCTCCTACTAAACTACCATGTCAACCTACAAAACCTCTTGAGGAAAAGTGTTTACAAATACTGCCACCCTACTAGATGTCTATATCTCTATATGTTCCTCATCAATGGATGACCCTAGGGGTGGTTTCCCATCTTCCTCCATCACAGGCTCAATATGAAACTCCAATTGGCTCTCCCCAAAATGTTCATCGTGCATACTGTGCATATCATCCCTCTCAACTAACTCATGCTCTACCATACGCTACTCATGTTGAATCATCACTATTGACTCATCATCTGGAGTGTGTCCCATAGGGTCCACTGACTGCTCATCACACAAAATATAATATAAATCGGGCCTATTGTCCACAACTCCATATGACTCATGCTCCTCAAAGGCATCCTTGTATGAAACAATGGACTTATCCAGAGAAGAATCCTCACCCTGAAATTAAAGCATGAGTGGTTTGGTCCCCATGGTCCCTTTCTAGTGAAGTAAAGTCCCTTCCTCCTGAACTCATTCTTGCTACATGGTACATCAATCTTCAGCAACTCCTACCCGATCAACTATTTCTGGAAAAATCTAATATTATTCTCAACCAACATTTTGGCTAGCTCATAAGTAGTGGTTGAGACCAATTTTTATCTCCTCCAAATCCTCAATAATATAGTCCACAACTCCCTAAAAAATATATCACAATCTCCCATAATTGAACAAAAAATGGACTGCATTTGTGCTATGATTGTGGCAGGTTTATGTTTCTTAATGTTAAATAAACATTGGAACATATGTATAATCAAGCCATCGCACTCAATATCAAACATGATCTCACAAGTCCTCATCATTTTCATGAATTCTAAAATCATGGATGCTCCACCATCTCCAAAAACTCCTCTATCCTCTGATCTCGAAATCCATGCTCCTGCCATCTACTAGCCTCCTACTAAACTACCATATCAACCTACCAAACCTCCTGAGGAAAAGTGTTTGCAAATACTGCCACCCTACTAGATGTCTATATCTCTATATGTTCCTCATCAATGGATGACCCTAGGGGTGGTTTCCCATCTTCCTCCATCACAGGCTCAATATGAAACTCCAATTGGCTCTCCCCAAAATGTTCATCGTGCATACTATGGATATCATCCCTCTCAACTAATTCATGCTCTACCATACACTACTCATGTTGAATCATCACTAGTGACTCATCATCTGGAGTGTGTCCCATAGGGTCCACTGACTGCTCATCACACAAACTATAATATAAATCAGGCCTATTGTCAACAACTCCATATGACTCATGCTCCTCAAAGGCATCCTTGTATGAAACAATGGGCTTATCCAGAGAAGAATCCTCACCCTGAAATTAAAGCATGAGTGGTTTGGTCCCCAAGGTCCCTTTCTAGTGAAGTAAAGTCCCTTCCTCCTGAACTCATTCTTTCTACATGGTACATCAATCTTCAGCAACTCCTCCCCGATCAACTATTTCTGGAAAAATCTAATATTCTTCTCAACCAAAATTTTGGCTAGCTCATAAGTAGCGGGTGAGACCAATTTTTATCTCCTCCAAATCCTCATTAATATAGTCCACAACTCCCTAAAAAACATATCACAATCTCCCATAATTGAACAAAAAATGGACTGCATTTGTGCTATGATTGTGGCAGGTTTATGTTTCTTAATGTTAAATAAACATTGGAACATATGTATAATCAAGCCATCGCACTCAATATCAAACATGATCTCACAAGTCCTCATCATTTTCATGAATTCTAAAATCTCAAGCTTCTTCGCAAGGGGAGAGCCTGTGTTGTTATCCAGGTCCCAGAAAGACTCCACTATCAGTCTGAAAACTCTCCTCATAACATCATCGTTGTAAGGAGCTATAGGTGCGGTCAACCTCATAATGTTACTAAGGCATGATGAAACTAGAAGTTTGACCCATTCACGAGATTATTCCAAGAACTCATTTCATAGGAGAGCAAGCATATGTGGTTACAATGCCCAAATCAGTGTATTATGTTATAACTGACTTAATTAAGAGAGGAGTTGATCTAATTCATCAAGGTTAAAGAGAACCTTCTATGGAATTTCATGTGCTTTAAATTAGTCCCAAGATAAAAAATCATGTGTCCTATTTATTTCTCTTCTTGCACCCCTCTTGGCTACTTTATGAATAATGGCATATAACCCCTTTGAGAAGGGTTTGTTGTTTTGTTTTGGTCCCTGGTAAATATTGCAATCCTTGGATTTATTTTCATGTTGTTTTAAGAGGTTCTTCAAGTATTCCATCATTTCGCAACAAATATTGAAATAATAATAATGGTAGTTCAACTACAATCAACCAAAAATAAACATAACAATACAAGGCTAGGGATATAATATAATAATACTAGCAGTTATGGACTCTCTAGTAATATACTCTCCTCAAGCATAATAGAAACATAATTTCTTGGTCAAATACCTTGACCTCACAAGACTTATATGGCTTGACATCAATACACAACATCTACTACCACTAAAAACTCACAACAAATTTTCTCTCAATCACACTCTACAACATAACAAGTCCACAACAAGTAAATTTTTGTTGTGAATAATCACAGGAGAGACTGGTAGTTTATTGTCACCCAAAACCATTATCTTGTAGACCCAGAGAATATGTGACAACCCTTCATTAATTTTCTTCAAATCTAATAAAAAAAAATGCAGTGCAATAGAAAGATATAACCTAATATATTTGCATGGATGAATTTGTTTCCACAGGAATGCCCGAAGCACGACTTGAACAGGTTCAAATATGATAATGAAACAATTCAGCTTGTCAATAATCGTCCCCAACATAAAGTATCATTGTTTATTGTTGAAATTCAACAAGAAAATGCACCACATAATAGAGTGGGATTCTAGGTCACACATGAGTGAGGAATTCAGTGACACATTAGTTCTAATGTGGGTGACAAATTTTTAAATAAATTGGGCAATAAATTGTAATCTTATCTAATAACAACTTGTAATAGTTAACTAACTATGATATACATATTTGGCTCAAGAATTTCGAGGTGAGGATGAGAGGATAAGCATGTAGAGTGATTCTATTATTTACAGGGTCCAGTTGTAGTTGTAGCACTAGTGTGGTGTGAGTGCAATCAGTTAACTCAAATTAATTGAGTTAAAATCAGTTTAACTAGTTCTAACTAAATGATGAGCTAGTGGCAGATTAAGTGAATTAAATTAGATTTAATTCAAAAGTAGTGATCTAAAAAGTAATTTATGATTCACTATTAATAGTTTCATGCATGTCAATTCTGATGACGACCCAGTTGAGACAAAGGTTAAAGGCAAGTAAAATATCAGTTTTACTTTTACTGAACTGCCCAGGTGTAGTTATAAAGCCATAGAAAGCCTATGATGGATTGCGCAGTGAAGGAAGGTTGGAATTCCTTTTTAATAGGAATTATTTTTCCTATGGATTTTGTGAGCAAGGCAGGCTAAAGGTGGGCAGGAAATTGGCTATGTAATGGTCCAATTTTTCCTAGATTAGTGTGAGACAATTGGTAGAGTGTGTGAGGTTGTGGCAAGAACACATGCATTGTATTTTTTTATGCTTCCTTGGCTGATTATACAATAAATATGGAGGGGTTTTTAGTAGTTTCTTTCCGTAGGAAACTATTGTGTTGTACAATTGATTTACTTCTCTCTCTCTTACCTGCATGTGATTAAGTGATCATGATTTATATTACACAAATATTGTAGAAGGATTAAGTATCTTGTTTTAGTACATTAAATGATCATATTGAAGACATTGGGATAATCTATACATGGTATCAGAGTGCCAGGAATCACAACAGTGGAGAATAAATTGATTTTGTGTTGAACAATATTCAAATCTGCAGATACTTTCTTTGGAGCTAGAAGTGGATCAAGATTTATTTCAATGGCTTGAGATTCGAATATGAAATCGAGGGAAATTAAAATTATATTGCATGGAAGGATAGGATGGAGGTAGTGTTGGAGGAAAATGGGTTGAAGGAGTTCATAGATAATGTTATTCCCAAGCCCGCGGCAGTAGATTCCCAACTTGTTGATGCATGGAAGAAGAAGATAGAAAAGGCGAGGAGGATATTATTAGAGGGAGTTCGATATCATATTTTATTGAGTCTCGATGGAAGGGAGACTCAATATGCTATGTTTAAGGCCTTGAAAGATCTGTTTCAAAGCAGTAGTGACCACAAAAAATTGGATCTTAAGGACAAGCTCAGGGAAATCAAAATGGAGAAGGGTGACACAATGTAGAAATACTTGAACAAGTTCACTCAATGTCCAGATGAGCTTGGAAGTGTTGGGATTATTGTAGCTGATGATGACTTGGTGAGCCTAGAAATTCTAGGCCTTCCAAAGATTTGGAATCATTTTGAGGACTCTGTGAATGGGAGGGAGAAATTACTAGATTGGGAGTGACAATGGTCAGATTTGGTACAAGAAGAGTTTCAGCGGAATACCAGGGATGGATCCTCATCCAAGACTGATGATGATGAAAATTGTGCCTTGGTTGGTAACACAAAGAAGGGGAAGCGTATGAAGTCACATTCCAAATATGAGACTCACAAAGAAGGAAAGAAGTGTGACATGTCAAAGGTGAAATGTTTTCACTATCATGATAATGGACGTTATGCCACAAATTTTCCACAAAAGAAGAAGAACAACATGAAGGCTCCGGGAGCTGTAGTGGGTGAAGATTTGGCCTCACATTTTGAGTTGGAATTCTCTCTCATCGCATGCATGGTGTCAACTATGATGGGATCTATGTGGTACTTGGATAGTGAAGAATCTTTCCACATGAGGGGAAACAAATAACTCTTTAGTAACTTGGAGGAGAAGGATCTTCAGATGCACATCAAGATGGGTGATGACAGTAGTTATAGCACTACCGAGATTGGTACAGTTAATTTCCAGAGATAGTTAGGTAAAAATTTCATATTAAAATATTTCATGGATGTACTAGGCTTGAAAAAAAAATTATTTTCAATTGCTATGTTGGATGATCTTAGATATGATGTGGTTTTCAGTGAAGGAAAGGTGTTCCTTCATCACAAATCCATAGGACAAGTAAAGAATATTGGGGTTTGTGTGAAGAACCTCTAAAAAATTCATGTAGATGGTTGCGCAGAATTGAGCAGTAAAGAAGGGAAGGTGGTGAGATGGGATACAGGTGAGTTATGGCACAGGAGATTGGTCCATCTACACCACAATTATTTGAGGATCATGTAGTAGATTTCTATAGGTCTTCCAAAGGGTACTCTTGTGCAAATAGACACATTCAAGGGATGTACCGTGGGGAAGTATACTAAAGCCAATTTTCATGAGAAGGAGAACCAATCAGAGACAATCCTTGAGAGAGTTCACTCAGACGTGTGTGGACCATTCTCTACAGCTTCCACAACAAAGCACAACTATTATGCAACTTTTTTTGATGATTTTTCTAGAAAGTTTTGGATCTCCTTTTTGCAAAAGAAAGATAAAACTTTCTCCAATTTTTGTGAGTTCAAAGCACTAGTAGAGAAATATACATGGAATAAGGTGAAGGCTCTAAGGAGAGAAAATGGTTGTGAGTATGTCTCTAATGAATTCAAGAAATTTTGTGCCAAAGAAGGAATTCAGAGAGAATTGATTGCACCTCATAACCCACAACAAAATTGGGTTGTAGAAAGAAATAATAGAACAATTGTGGGAGAATCACAAGCTATGTTACATGAGCGGGGCCTACCATTGCATTTGTGGGAAGAGGCATGAAACACAATGGTATTTGTGTAGAACCATTGTCCTCATCGGATACTTGGCATGACTACACCAGAGGAGGATTTTCAGGTAAGAAACTGAATGTTCCATATTTTAAAATTTTTGGCTCATCTGTCTATTTCCATGTGACCAAAGATGCAAGGAAGAGCTAGTACCAACATCAGAGGTGGGGATAATTTTGGGGTACACTGATACTCCCCACAACTATTGGGTGTATTTGTCGGCTAACATGATAACTGTTGTCAGGAGATATGTTCAATTTGATGAGGAGAAAGCCATGTGATTATCCCTTGAAAGGGAGATTTACTTTCATGTAGATGAGGAACTCTTAGCTCCAAAGGATGAACCTCAGGATGTGGAGTATCCATAAGCAGAGGATCATGGAGTGGCAGAAACCACTCATGTAGATCCAACCACCAAAAATGGTAAGAAGTGCACCAGAGAGGCTGACAGAATGATGCTAGATGTGACAGAGCATGTAGGTGCACCTACATCATAGCGCAGGCAGAGAAGGTCCCTAGACAGATATACTAGATACATCGCTCTTATGACCAAGTTTATTGTGACAAAACCATCCGCTTTTGAGGAAGCAGTGCAACATCCAACATGGGTTGATGCCATGGTTGAGAAGTATAAATCAATTATCATAAACAGTGCATGGGAAGTGGTGCCAAGACCAGTGGGGAAGTTAGTGGTTTGATCCAGGTGGATCTACAAAGTGAAGGAAGTAGCATATGAGAGTGTGGTGAAATACAAGGCTAGATTTGTGGCCCGAGGATTCTCACAATTAGAGGGGATTGACTATGAGGATACTTTTGCACTGAATGAAAGGTACTCATCGATTAGATCCATCCTTTCACTCTCAGTGCAGATGGGGTGGCAGATACATCAGATGGATGTAAAGACAACCTTTCTCAATGGAGTTATTGAGGAAGAACTGTACATTGAGTAGCTAGAAGGTTTTGAGACCTTTGATAGGGAGTTGCATGTGTGCAGACTCAAGGGAGCACTGTATGGGCTGAAGCAAGCACCTCGTGCTTCGTACACCAGGATTGAAATCTATTTCACTAGGTTGGGATTCCACAAAGAGTGAAGAAAATGCAGACCTATATCATATTATGGTTGACGGTAAGGATTTGATTATTTTAATTTATGTTGATGACATTATACTGACAGGTGATGAGAAGCTCATAACTTCTTGCAAAGAGGATCTTTCAAGAGTTTTTGAGATGAACGACATGGGGCTCTTGCATTATTTCCTTGGCTTGGAAATATGGCAAACACATGGGGATCTATTTTTATATCAAGGAAATTATGCCAAGGAGATTCTAAGGAAGTTCCACATGGAGGGCAACAAACCCGTGGAGACTCCTCTTGCAAGAAACTAGAGGAAAGAGGATGCTACTTTAGGAGAGGTAGTGGATGCTATTTTTTATAGGTAGCTTGTGGGTTCACTTATGTATTTGGTGAACACATGAGAAGACATATGCTACATAACTAACCATCTTAATCAAGCTATGGTTAAACATAACAAGCTCTTTTGGAAGGAAGGGAAGCATGTTTTGAGATATCTCAGGGGAATTACATAGTATGGATTATGGTATAGACTGACAGAGGGAGTGAATATTCAAGGCTTCACCGATGCAGATTGGGCAGGCAGTCCATCAGACAGGAAGAGAACATCAGGGGGCATATTCAGTATAGGATCAACAACAATTTATTGGTATAGTAGGAAGGAGAGATCGGTTTCACTCAGTTCAGTCGAGGCAGAGTACATGGAAGTTAGTCAGGATGCATGTGAGGCCATATAGATGAGGAACATACTTTTTGATTTGTTTGGTCATCAGATGGATCCGACGATGATACATTGTGATAGTCAGAGTTGCATAAAACTCTCGGTTAATCTGCTATTCCATGACAGGTCCAAGAATATTGAAATCCAGTACCACCATCTGAGAGATTATGTTGAGAGGCGCATCATATTGTTGTAGTATATTTACACGGAGGATTAGGATGTGGATATCTCGACGAAGGCGCTTGCGAAGAGAAAAATTGAATTCCAGAGAGGTAGGATTGGGGTAGATTATAATCTCTTTCTTGCTGAGAGGGAGTGTCGAAATTCAACAAGAAAATGCACCACAGACTAGTGTAGGGTTCCAGGTCACACATGAGTGAGGAATTCTGTGATACATTAGTGCTAATGTGGGCAACCAATTTTTAAATAAATTGGAAAATAAATTGTAATATTATATCATAACAATTTGTAATAGTTAACTAAGTGTGATAGACTTATTTAGCTCAATAATTTCGAGTTGAGGATCAAAGGATAGGAATGTAGAGTGATTCTATTACTACAGGGTCCAGTTACAGTTGTAGCACTAATGTGGTATGAGTGCAATTAGTTAACTCAAATTAATCGAGTTCAAATCTTTTTAATTAGTTCTAACTGAATGATGAGATACTGGAAGATCAAGTGAATTAAAATATATTTAATTCATAAGTAGTGATCTACCAAGTAACTGATGATTCACTATTAATAGCTGCATGCATATCAATTCTGATGATGACCCAGTTGAGACAAAGATTAAAGGCAAGTAAACTATCAGCTGTATTTTTAGCGAATTGCCCAAGTGTAGTTATAAAGCCACAAGAACCCCATGATGAATTGTACAGTCAAGGAAGGTTTGAATTCCTATTTAATATGAATATTTTTCCTATGGATTGCATCAGCAACAAAGGCTCAAGGTTGGTAGGAAATTGGCTATGGATTGGTCCAATTGTGCCTAGATCAGTGTGAGACAATTGGTAGAGTGTATGAGGTTGTTGTGAGCACACATGCCATGTATAGTTTCATGATTCCTTGGCTGATTATACAATAAGGATGGATGGGTTTTGAGAAGTTCATTTCCCAAGGAAAATCTTGTGTTGTGCGATTGATTTACTTCTTTCTTTTACTTGCACGTGATTGAGCAATCATGATTTATATTATGAAAATATTGTAGAAGGATTCAATATCTTGTTTTAGTACATTACATGATCGGATTGAATCCATTGGTGTAATTTATACATTTATTGGTGGAATTTATACCCCTTAAGAGGAAGAATGTGACCATAAATTAACCGCTCCAGGACTAATAAGAGGATGTTTATGATTTTCTTCCTCAAAGAAACCACCGATGAAAATAAATATACTATTCTAGGCACATAACACCTAGTTTGAAAGGGAGATAAAAAACCAAAAATACATTTTTTTCTATCCTCCACAACCCAAAGATACTCTTTCTTTCTAATATATGTTGTTTAGTTCACAATTTTCAAACAAGAATTCTGCCAAAGCACGTGTTATTCTCATGCCCTTAGCAATTTTGGTGGTGTGATTCAAATCTAAACATACCCTCAGTTTGGCTCGATGGTTCATAAAGAATTCTTCCCACACACATCAACAACTTATGATTTCATGTTGCCAATGGTGTATTGGTGCATGCCCTCGGTATCTCTAGCACAGCTCGGTTACGGTGGGGGCTCGATCTAGAAGTTGGATTCCATGCTGAGAAATGTGGCTTGGCTATTTTTTGACCACCTACATTCACTGTGACATCAATTCCCAACTCCACTTGGCCACAGAGATCTTGACCTTGATCTTAAATATCGACGGCGTCAGAGCGATGGCCCTTGACCCTCGACACACTGGGCTAACAAAATTAGTTGAAAAGATGTGTCCGCCTAGGCTTCCTTCACGATTTAATTATGACACTACGAAATTGGTTCTCTGTCATGAATTTATCTATGAGGAATGGAATCCCTCCTTAACTTAAAATCTGATTACCAAATGACTAAAATTCATCATTCCAACTTGTCAAGCTAGGATGGAACTCCATCCTCCACAAATACACTCAGCCTTGGAGGTCAATCACGCCTCAAAGAATACATAGACTAGTATCAATATGTCACACCCACCTCTTCTATGTGGGATGACCCTGAAAGTATATTTTCATTGTGGCACAATCTCAAATTTGACCACATGCAAAATGATCAGCTAGAGGTCCAACTATCACCCACCATCAAGCCCATAAATTGAAATATCGCGGCCTCCAGGTGATGACTTCAACTGAATGACTTGTTTGCATCGTTAGCTCACTCATCAAATTTTCCATAAAAAAGTTAATTTGAAAAATTTGCGCCCCCCTAATAAAATTTAAAATGTGGCCTCCTTATAACATGTTTCAGCCTCCATTCTAATGCTTTTGATGGTTAAAACCTTTATCTCATTATTTCAAGCTCTTCACGATCATCCTGGAATAATTGGTTGTTGCAAAAATAATAATTTTGGTTTAAAATAACATAAGCTATCTGGTTCAGGAAACCCTAAGAGTTTGTAGAATGGTTAAGATGAATTTCTCCAGAATAGTAAAATTATGGAAAATAATCCTGAAATACATGAACCATAATAGTTACAAAGAATACCACGGATGTGGGTGTTCAATGTTGAGAATGTGTGCCACTTGGGCACTTTGTGGCAGGGCACCTATCTGCCCCACATGCTTGCACATGGTCACCCGCCCGACGATAAATGCTAGAGCATGCCTCCCTTAATTTCCACCCTAGCTAGCTTTCACGTGACATCCTTTGGCTGTTTCTCATTAAATCATCGTCGACATGCTCCCATGGCTCTTAAATCCACCATATAAGCTCCTCCAATCTCCATTCGTCTCTCCCTCCAGCTCTGTGTGTTTGCCTCCGGAATTTATATCACGCCTTCGGCCCTCGACTTTGCTCAGTCCCATTTCGATTACTTCACTGCGAGGTCCTACTCCTTTTCTACACCTGAGGGCATCCCCTCCCTATCTTGAGTCTCCTCTCACTCTCCTAACATGCCGAGATGACACAGAATGAGGTGTCGACGTGCTGGTGGGCGTGGCCTCCCCTCCAGGCCCCCTTCTGCGATTGTCGTTGGCAAGGAGGTGAACCTTTCCATGGGTTGGGAGGAGCAGAGCTTGCTCGATCCTGTCAACATTACCACTCAGTTTTCCCTCCATCTTCCTAGTCCTCCACCTGAATCCTTCAGTTTTCATCCCAAAAAATGCCCTCGTAAATACCTCATTCTATCTACACCTATATCCATTCTCCGCAAAATGAAGGCTCTACCTGTGCAGAGTGCTTCCAGCAATAGTCATTTTTCAAGAATTGGCATAGGTTCTCGCAGTTATCATGGCTCAAGTAGTGATGAAGACGGAAAGGACGCTGAAACCAGCATTCATGCAACCTCCTCCAATTCGCCAGGTGTCCAGGTGTTGTTTCTCCCTCCTTCATCTTTCCATGAGCCTAACAAGGAGGAGGACGAGTCTCTTTATTCTTGCAGGATTGAAGAAGAACTGCCCAACCCTCCAAAGTAGAATGACAACTTACCTTAAGTCCAATTGTTGGGTGATCATCTATTCCTCCAGCTTTCTTCTGGTGTTTTCTTGTTTTCAAGTCTTTTGGAACTATTTTTTTTTATGGTTCAATATTAGTCCTATAACTAGACAAGTTAGTTTCCCACTTTGGGCAGCTCCTAATACTCTCTACTCTTGGGCTGGTTTCCCCACCTAGGGTAGCCCCTATTTTTTTGTTCAGTTTTTGATACTTCCCTCCAGAATCGGGATGCCAAATTTGGAGGACAAGAATTGTAATGTTTTGCAGTGTATGATATAATAGAAGTAGCCTAAATTAGGAAAAAAAAATAGTTGCAACGAATAAAAAACTGAAAAAAACGTAGGCTAATCCAAAATTGAGGCTTTGATACCACTATAATTTCCCAAATGCCAAAAATTTGGAATTCGCTTGAAATTTTAACTTAGAAATTCTTCAAATAATTTTTCCATCCATAAACAGAAGATTTCCATGAAAATTAGATTCAGAAATTTAATATTTCAACACCTTAAACAATTGGCACAACATAAACCATGATATTTACTACAAAAATGGAAAATAAAATCTACAAGTAAATAAGAGAAAATATAAACATGCATAATATCTTAGCCTGATTTTATTAATATAGAAAATTTTGTAACAACAAACTGGAAATGGCTGAAGTAATGGCCTCAAATATATCTCCAATAATGTCGCAACTGGCCTAAAAAAAAAATTGAAAATCAATAAACTGGAACATCTGAATCCTAAATGCATCCACCAATGGAAGAAATGGGTGCTCACCCACTCTCACTATATCACCTAAGGGTTTCCATTCTAGGGCTACTGCTGAAGTACAGAACCAAGTTCTCAAACCTCTCACACAAGACACTGTTTAAATCCAGGATATCTCCAAATGACCTCCTCCTCCCCTTTTATGTATCTGATGGATAGATCTCGAAGCCTCTAGAAGCATATTATTTTATTATTTTTTATTATTCTCGAAGATCCTCCATTGAATTTATCTTAGTGACTTTTTAATTTAATTCTATTTCACTTAAGTCACTTTGGGTATTTTCCTCCAATTAATTATTTTCCTTTAATTAAATGACTAATTAAAGTCATTTTTAATTAAGTAAAATGGTAAATCGTCCACCATACTCTCTCTGGCCAATATATGCCACTTCTAAGCATCCCATCTTGAATATATTCACATTCTGGTTCTAATGAGCTATGACACTGAGGCGTTCGATCAAACAATATTCTTGGAATGCCACCTCGAGGATAATTAATTACTTTAGGTTCCATATTAATGCTAATTTTTGAAATTTGTTAGAGTGTGATGTAATGAAAGACAAATTCTGTGGGTGATGAAATATGCCAAGAGAATTCCATAAAATCTCGTAAAAACTCCTCAAAACTCCCTTGAGATCCATGATAACATGAACATGCTCCAATGGCCTAGCCATCCCTTGTCCTAGAAATCCACGCCAACTGTACATGGAGGAAAATAAAAATGGGGACATTACTTAATACTCATCATGTTCTTCTCGAGAAAATATTTAATGAAATACCTAGTCAATCTATAACAACAAATATTTAATTGTAATATATCAATAGATTGGTACAAATATTTGGCCTCTCTTTTTGGATAATTGAGCATGAAACCTTTATTAAGTGGGGACAATCGGTATGAAATCACCAACATATATTTCTACTAGACATATGCAGTGAACCTTCCAAGCTATATTTCAAGGCCATGTTTCATAATTTTTTGGAGACAACGAACATTGTGAGTAAGTATTTCAATTGGTCAATTGAATAAATCTTTGAAATATTTTGAGATAAACTAGTGCAATTTGGTAGCATTGCATGGGTTCATTAGGAAGTATTAAATAATAAAACATCTCCATGAGAGAAGCCTATCATTGTAATAGTAGAGATTAAGGTGTTCCATCCTCTTGTAAGTGAAATAATCCAAAGGTATTTTACAATAATAAAATATTTTGCAAAGGCCTCAACATTGATGCTTGGTATGAAGCGTTTTCAACTTGACAAGAGTATGCACAACTTTGCAAGTTTCATAAATAATAAGGGTAATTTTGTTGGATTATGAAAAAATGATAGGATACATCTGTATGTTAAGGTTTTGTGGAGTAGTTGAGATGGGGTGTTGGAAGCCAAATTATACCTATTTTTTGTTGGCATAAATATTGTATATCCGATCCTATAATTGATTCAGATCCTCTTCAGACAAAAACTAGGGCACAACATAACATAATTAACTACAAATTAAGTGTGTAGTCCATCCTCGTGGGGAATATTTTCAAATCTTGTCAAAAGGCTATTTTGGAAAGTGGAAAATTATTTCTATATGAAGGAATTATTTCATTTCTTACCATTAACGAGGCAAGAAAAATATGTCGAGGAGTTCAAGCAAGCTCACCAAAGAGATGATTACAATTCCCTTGTAAATGAAGTTCATCATAGTAATATGGGTAGCTAAATTATGAAACTATGTGGGCACCGATGACCTAGTTGTCAGTGATGTTTGGTAAGGATTCTGAGCACACATAGATCTATATGTAATACTTTGTCATAGGAAAGTAGGCAAGAAGACAAGGGTTGAGTCATATAAGGCTTATGGATTATGTAGAGCACCAAACTTATGTTAACTAACTAACAATAAGATGGAAGTAATCCCTATAGGAGGAAGGCCTATTGATGCTTCATGGATTTTCTTGTACAAGGTTGGTGGATAGTATTAGGAGGCTCTTGGATGTAGCCCATTTACATGTGTTGTTCATAATGGATGTTTTATGTGTTTGAATGTTACTGTTCCTTTTATCTATATTTCTTAAGTTGTGAATTTTGTCAAATCTTGTATTGCATAATTTTTAAAGGCTATAATTGGATGTACATACAGTATTATTATTGGATTAACTAAGTGGTATTGTGTAGCACTTATATTTTTATTTTAGTATCTATTTATAAAAAAAAATAAAACAAAAAATGTAAAAGAAAAGAAGATAATACTTTAATTTTCATGCTCGGAAAGAAAATAAAACGTCTCATTTTCAAATCAAAGGGAAATGAGCTTAAATTCAAATTTTTATGTTATTATATTAAGGGATAACACAGTCATGTATAACCCCCATGCATAAAATTTATGGAGGTGGGTTTATTCCACCAAATATTAATGTTAAAATACATGCATGTTCACAATGCCATCACTAGACACATGCATGGTCCCTAGCATCACATGAAAGGTGGGGGTCAGTGGCTTGGCAGGAGTTAATGTGAAGTGAGGTCTCACATAGTGTTTTTTTTGGATACCACCAATATTTGGATCTATGACTAAGATCGTAGTGGGATCCTCCCTCCATTTAGTGAAAACAACTAAGGGGGATCCCCACATGATGGTTTTTGGTTTTCACAAAATTGTTCATTGGAAAACCCCAGGATAACATAATGAGTTCCCTTTAAATTGGTATAGCAACCTGGTTTACACATTAAGTGATCCAACCACTAAGCAGTATATCTAGGTGCTTAGGTGGCATCCTATGTCATTCCACACTAAAATGATGACATTTATGAACCGTTGTATTTCTCTATCCCGATAAATTTTTTTCATCCATTCTAAAGATGCATGCTTGTCTATTGTCAAAGAAGAAAACCTGTCAGTTTTTTGAGTTTATTTTTCATTGTGCTAACCTTCAAATATTAGTCATGGATTTTTATCCCACCAGGAAATCCTAAATATCCTTCATCAAATTCAATTCGTTTGTGCCCTTTCTAAAATTTTAAAAACAAAGAAATTGAAATATGTTAATCCAAAAACTAGGATGTCCCATTTAATCGGTCTTGAATAATACATAAATGATCCCTAATGTCCTTTTTACCTTTTAATTGTTCACCAAAAATATTTTAACTACCACAAGGAGTCAAGTGACCTTCTTCAATTTATCTAGTTAGGGTTGCATTATGTAATTGTTCATCCTGTGTATGATTTTCCATAATTTATCTCTTGGTTATTAGTTGGTTTCATTCCTCAATGGGGTTGTATAATCTTTGCAAATGGTGAAGTTGTTTTTCAATGTGGTTTTGAAATAATTCGAAATTCCCTCCAATTTCTACTGCTGGGAAACTGCAACAATTTACTGATGAAATCCTAGTCTAGAATTATAAATCCTTGTCCCAAGATGATTGAGAAAAATTGTTCTTATTGATATTTCCTTCAAGGTCTCAAATTCCCCAACTTGTAGTTTACTATCCTTTAACTTTTTTCTTTGAAATTTCTCAATATATATTAGTTTCTATTTTTTTTCATGAGATGACAAAATTGAGGTAGTGAATGAAAACACGTTATGTTTTTTTCCTTCATTTTAATGCTACAACCTAGAAATATCCTTGGTATTCCACATTACTTGGATTAATACGTTACCTTCCAATTTCAACATTTCCAAAATACCAAGAGATTTAGATACCCCTCATACATGGTTCATCTAATTTTGTACCTGCGTATAAATAATTTCATTCGTTTGAATTTAAGTATAGTAGAACCATAAAAACTACTGTAATTAGTGGTGGACTGGACAAACAATGTTATTAGGAAAAAATAACAGAATAAGTTATTTCCTTAATTTTTCTCTTCTTTCATGTCTATGGTCTTTAGAATTTTAAATGATGAAGTCCCTCCCAAAATATTTCCTAAACAAAAGGAACACTTGTAGCTCAATGTGGTCGGGATTAGTTTTTGTTTCAGGATTACACAAAGATTCGATTGTATGGGGTTGAATTACAACCTTATAACCTCCTAATGTTTTTAATAATAATAATTTTCCCTCTAGAATACATAAGACAAATTTTGTATTTTGACCAAATACATTTTGTACCTGGACATAAAGAATACATGTTTAAACTTGAAAAAGAAGTGGGACCTTTTATTGTTAATTCTAGGTAGGCCTTAGGGAAAATGTAAGAGATGGTGAAGGAATAATTTTTTCAAAAGGTGAAGCTTGGAAATATGATCCTCATCATATTAGTTAAGATATAATATTAAGAGTTGGTTCATGGGATTATATTCATTAAAATAGGATAGAATTAAAGAAGTTTGCTAATCAAGAGGTTTGGATCAGTAACTCAATAGGTCCACTTTCAAGTGAAGTTTCAGGACAACAAGAGATTTCCATTGAAACACCTGCCACAAAGGAGAAAAGTTTGAAAATACTTGTCAAAAAGTAATCCTATGTTTAAATGGAAGACCAACATGCAGGAAAAAAAGATGAAATTCAAGAGGAAGAAGATGAAATGGGTAATTTGGAAGTTAAATTTAAGGAGAATCCATAACAACAACCTAGTTTTGAGATATAGTTATAAAAAAATGAATGGGTGATTCCCTCTTCAACTTATAAAGAAGTGATATAATGTCTTGTTAGCTGGATTCCATCTCAAATGGAAAATTTGAAAGAGGGGTATGAAGCGACTATAGAAAAGAGTTGAAAAATAGAAAAGGATATGACTACCCAATTGTCAACTTGGGATTATCAGACGATGCTATTGTCAGTATTGCATTTGGAGAGAAATCAACTGAACTTATCCTTAGTTAATCCAAGATATCAATCAATCCAAAATGGTCCATATTTTAAGACAGTTAATGTATCTATTCGTATAAGTGAGAATCCTCTACCAAACAATTATTTTTTTCACAAACAAAGTAGAGAGATAATTTACAGAGAACTTACTAAAAATTCCCTAAGATTAACAAAGGAAGAGAAAATAATTGAGAAATTTACTGAGAAGTTAAAACAAGAAAGGGAAAATTATAGAGGTAAACAGAAGAAACTATATGAGTGCAGGAATTTGATAGCTAAATTGGGGGTAGATCCAACACATGGATAAGCCATTAAAATTTTATTACAAAAAAAAAAAAATTGAAATGCAATCCTCGAGGAAAAAGCTAATAGTGCCAAATACAAAACATGTTGAAATAACATATATTTTTCAAGTTGAAAAGGAAAAAGAACAATTACTGTAGCAACTAATACATAGGATCAATGAAGTCACTAAGCTAAAGAAGCAAACTCGAAAATTAGAGAAATCTATCCAAAGTCATATTTGCACAATTCTTGTTCTAGTTGACCGAGAGTCACATGATCCTACAAATTTTTTTTTTTTGATTATTGATATATTTGAAGCCTTTAGAAGTTGAATTGAGGAAAACATAGAGCTCATTGGAAGAAAAAAAGTAACAATTGAATATTAAAGAAAGGAAGCTTAATCTAGCAAATGAGAGGAAAAATCAACTACAACATCAAAAACAAATTACCCAAGAATAAATTAATAAGATGAAAGAAAAATTGAAGGGAAAACCCTTAATAGAATAAAATGGGTATTTTGGGATGAAATTGTAGTGGTAACACACTCAATTTGGGACTATATTTGTGTTTTTGCGGCGAAAAAGTATCTACTAAAAAAACACATCTAGTGAGAATGAAAATGAAATAAGAGATAGTGTCCAAAAAGGAAAACAAATAATCAAATATTTGAATGAGAAAAATCCAAATGAATTAAAGGTCTTAGATGTGGGTGACATATTATATTTTATTGCATAGATAAGAAAGGTCATGAGGAAAAACCATCTTCACATATAGGCTTCTAATCAACAAAAAATAAGTTTGGAGGAAATTTTCAATATTTAGTAATATGTTAGATATAAGAATGATAATTTTATTACCCAATTGTTGGGATCAAAATGGGAAATTGATTTCTTGGGAAGCATATGAAATTTTTTTGTCCATATGAAATCCCAAACTCATATAATTCCTAAATTATCATAAGCTTTAAAAGGATGAAATATTTTTTATTATCTTCAAACATGATTTCCAGCTCCTATGGTTGGTGAAGACCTTGTTCATGGAAAAACCAAATTATTCTAAGCACTCAAGGTTGCATACGTCCTGCCAAGAAATGCTTGTGTATCAGCTTCTAGAGGAAAGAATTTGGAAAATATGTAAAAGAATGATCTCACCTCCAATTATGGAAGTTGTGGAACCAAGACCTATTAAACCTAGTCAATGAAATATTGCATTTATTTTTGTTAATTTCGAGAGTTATCAAATTCATCTTTTATGAGAAAAAAATATAAAATAATTAAAAGACTCATTATAAAAAGCTATTTATAAGTACTTATAATTTGATAGTTACTTGGTAACTAAGAATTGAATTTATATATTCTATATAAGAAGAAGGGAACCACATGAATGTGGTTAAGAGATTTTGCAATTTTGGTCTATGATTTTAGTGCTTCATCTTCCTTGGAGAGTAATAAATGGAAATAAAATTTTATTCTATATCTTGATATGTTACATTATGTTATGTGTCTTTCTTGTTGTACTCTTTCCATGTTTTCTTCTTCATTTTAAGTTAATGTATGCTGCAATAGGTTCCTCTTGAAATAAATTCAAATTTATTGATGTTAATATTTATTTATGTATCTTGGGAGGTACCCCACAACCCTGGGTACTCGATTTGTGTGAGTTGGCACCACAAAGCGCTTTGTGGTAAAAACACCCAAGTAGTGGGTTTTGCACGAAAATTTGTGGATGTGAAACAAAGAGATATTTTTATTATTGGACCATTGTTTCATGTTTGGTACCCAGTTGGACACCTAATCCACTAAGCGATGGTGTGATTGAGTGTGAACAATCATCGGAGTCCAAGAGACCACTTTTCATATGGAAACCAAGGGTCATAAAAATGTATTATAAATTTATGTCATTTGAATCGTAAATGCATCTTATGTTCTATGTGATATACTGTCCATTCCATGGTTGTTTAACATGGTATCAAAGCTGGACAATTATGGCCCTACTTCAATTTGAACCACTATTTTTGTGGCCTTGCCCATCCATTTGTTTTTTGTCTTCATTATCCTACTATGCTTGCAATTCTGAAATTACAACACATAAATGTAATTTGAGGCTGGGCACTTAGAACTTGTCAGTGCTAACATCCACACCCAATTAAAAGTTGTCAAACTGCCATTCTTTGTGTCCCTGCCATGTAAAAATTCTAAAATATGTTTCTTGACATCTTTTCTCTTTGTTTAACTTGTCAGAAGAATTTCCTTTGCTCAACAAACCTGCATACAAAAAATCCTCACTATTGCTCCTCATGTCATCTCTGCAAGTACTAAATAAGTGTTAGAGGTCTTATGTTATAAGCTTATCATCTTATGTGTCATTGTTTCTCCTCAAATATTTTTTGGTTCATCGTTGAAACACATACCACAATCAAATATCTAGAAATTCCTTAATTTCAATGATCGCTATGCTTTCCATTGCCCATGATGGTTGATGCTTGCGTCTAATACTTTAATTCAAATAAATAAGTCATGGAGAAGGTCTCGATCCTATATTGCGAAGAGCTCAGTTTTATTTAGATAACAGACAACATGTTGTGGAGCGTGAGTTATCTACTTTGATTTTCAAACATTGTTTGCATGTAGTATTGATTTTATGTGGTTGATTTATATATGTGTTGAATCATAGTTGAAGAGTTGTCATTAATTACTACTTGAGAGGAAATGTATTTAAGATCGATCCAAATAAAGATGGTCCTGACTTATTCGATTGAAGAAATATGCGGAGGAAAATTCATTTGATGTAGACGAACCCATTTGACTATGTTGCTCTTCTTCTAACCAGATTTTTTTCAGAAGCACAAAGCGATAATCCTTGACCTTCGTTCGCTACATGTTATCAACTAAAAAATGACCACCTAGCAATTTCTAACTAGGTGGATCCAAATAGACCATGTAGGACTAATTTTACCATAGTAAAACAACTTTCACCACATGAAATGATTTACTAAACCATTTTTGTTAAATTATTTTTTATTAAAATTAAAAAAACCCCATGAGAATAATTTAATAAATCATTATTTATTTAATTTTCTCTCAGAATAATTATTAAATCTTTATTTGATAATTCTTCCTTGTCACATTGGACTAAATCACCTTGGAATAGTTAAATAAATCATTATTGTTTTATTATTCCTTAATTTTCCTTTTGGAATAATTGATAAATCACTATTTAATAATTATTTCAAATTCACACTTTTCTTAATCCTCACAAAGTGATTAATAAATCATTTTATTTGTTAATTAATTCAACCATTTTCTGAGTAAATATATTTGACCATTTTGAATATTTTTTCCCTCTCCAAAAAAAATAATAAAGAATTTCTAACATTTATATTTTTTTTTGGTCAATAATATTTTATTATTTTCCATTTCCTAATTTAACTTAATATTTTGTTATAAATAATATGGTTTTTCATTCATTCTTCACCATGATCACTATCATTGTCACAACTATTGTCTTCACACATTTGAGCTCCCACTTGAGTTATATCTTGCTTTCGAGTTTTCTACATATTTAGAGAGAGAAAAAAATCGTTGAAGCACAAGGGCATAAAAGGACTCATTAGTGTCTAATAGTCATAGTGATAAAAATTTACTCTTTTCACTATAGTTAGAGACTTAGGTAAAATTGTCATATTTTCAAAAAAAAATTGACATATCTCTTGGTTTTGAAATGGTCAAGTCATTGTCTAAGTGTGATTGCTACTCTCATGTCATGGTCATCAAGGTCAATTCATAATAAGTTTCATGAGTCATTTAGTCACCATAGGTCAGTTTTTCTTCATTAAGTGTCATTATTTAAAATATGAAAATGAAGAGTCGTGGAATCATAAGTTTCATCATGAGAGTGTCATGAGTGTCATCATTTTTCCATTTGGAGTCATGTCATCATCATCCAAAACTAGTAAAGTGTCATGAGAGTTAGCACTTAGGGAATAAATCACATCATTAAGTCATTTGGTTAAAGTACATGATGTCACTCCACTAACAAGCAAAAATCAAGTTTTCGAGTTATAAAGGAGCACCAAAGTGTTTTAAAACTCTACTAATTCCTTCCACAGGTTTCAAGAGATACTATCCATCAATTTGAATAGTTTCCATAGCCGCCAAAACATTGAATTTTGTCCACTACTACTCTTCCATCACTTTGTTATGTTTCTCGAGGGTGTTGTTTCACTTTTGATTTGGAGGCCAAAGGGAGAAAGAAAGGGTCTTTTCATCATCTCAATGCTTCAAGAGTTATTTAAATAAGTAATTCCAACCTTGCGAACCCTAATTGCAGTCATTTTGTTTAGAAATTTGATCAAAACCTATGCCTAGGGTTTGCCGTGTTTTCTCGCCCAGCGGTCTCTTTCCTCCTTTGAGAGGAAACCTCCTTGTTTTTTGGGTCCATCCTTCACCATCCTCATTAAAAATTCCCCACCCTTCCCCTCATTAAAATTTCTTCATTTCATCATTTCCCTTATAAAACCCAACTTGTTTTTGTGATTCTGGCACAATTCTGTGTTTTTTCCTTTTTATCCCCTCATTTCTCACTCATTTTGAGAAATTTCAATTTCACTATGTCCCTAACACCTATCCCTATATCCCATAATTTTTTTATATTTTTCCTACCCCCCATCCCCTTTTGCAGCCCAAAGTTCTTTTCCCTCTCTTGCTTGAAACAAGGGTTCCCTATCAAAAATGAAGCCAAAAACAGGGTGAAGACCAGTGAACGGAGGAGGTATAAGGGAGGAGAGATCTTAAGATATGAGCCAAATCATATGCAAGATGTTAAGCATCATAATTTATAAGAATATCATTTCAGCAGGTAGGCTGCGAAGGGTTTTGTCTAAAAGTGCAACAAGTAGGCTATCATCATGATCTAATAACCATCTTTGCTATCAATTTCAAGAAGGATTAGGAAACTATAGCAGGGATCTGTTTTCCAGTGTCAGAAGCGGTAATAGCTTCAATAACTACTATCCCTAATCAAGGTGAATTTTTTTTCAAAGGAATGGATTTAGACCTAGAGCAATACAGTATGTTCTTGAAACCACAATATAAGGAGTCTCCTACTCATGTTTTTCCTAGCAGGAAATTTTTGGAAAAGTACAACCCTTTGATGAAGATTATTATGATTTATTTCACTTGTGAGGGAAGGTTTAGTAGGATATACCAATATCATATCATATTATTGATGCATTTCACATCTGAAAATCCCCTAAACCTACCTAAGTATATGTTTAGAAGTTTGGTGAAGATCATAGAGAAGGTGCAATCCAAAATAAGGGATCATCAAAAAAGAATATTTCATCATGCTTTAGTCAAGGTAATAGTCATCCACCAACTGACACAGATCAACATGTCATGGGAAGCTTTCTTGGAGGGAGCTGCTATATTAACTGTCTCCAAAAATTCAATGAGTCAAAGCTCTCCTTCATCACCATCAGGACCACAGGGAGTTGAAACATCAAGCATGTCATTAGTGATAAAAAATCAGCCTAGAACATAGATTTCAAGGATAGATAAGAAAGGTAGGAAGTTTTTCTTTGTTCCTGAAACAGGAGAGGAGATGCCTAGGTCTAGGCATAAAACTAGATCTCAAGAAAAAAGGATACCTAAGGAGGTTGTAGTTGAAGAGGCAGTTCAATTGGAAACCATGAGAGAGGAACCACCTCTCAGCATACATGATTCGCCATTGCATAATGAATAATATGTACCTCTAGAAGTTGCGATGGATGAACTAGGAGAACATCATGGATATAAGGCAGTAGAAGATATCCTCAAGGAGAAGGAGGCACAAATTAGAGAGTTAAAGTATGACCTATCGAAAGCCAATTTCATGGTGGTTTTCTTACAACAACATAGTAAACAGTTGAGATGGGATCTAATGTAGCAAAGCAAGCCACAAGAGGACCCTTCATCAGTGAGTAAAATAGGTGTTTTGACAACAAAGGATAAATTTAAGGCCATGATTAATGTTGAGAAACTCGATGAAAAGAAAATTCAAACAAAGCCTAGGAGACTGAAGACAAGAGAAATCATTAGGAAGGAACAAAATCTATAATATCCATCTCGTCCTCAAGCTCAAGACATCATAACTGCTACTCAAGCTCAAGATACTATATTTGACTCCATAAATGATAAGATTACGAAAAACAAGGAGAATTGGCTTGAAAGAAGGAATGTACACTTAGAGAATATACTGGAAAAAATAAAACAAGGATACCACCATGCAAAGAAGTATGGTAAGGCACTATTATGCTAGGGACATGATTTGCAAGGTTAGGGTGAAAAACATGAAGAAGAAACTCAAAATAACCCGAAGAAAAATAAAAATTAAGAAAATCCTATACCTATTGGTTGATGCATCACTGGTGGTATGAAAGAAAATCATAAATCAAAGAAAAAGAGGAAATGTTTTTAAATTTTGAAGTTTTTGTGCACAAAGGAGAAAAAGCATCCTACAAAAATGCAACAACTATTTGTTGCGCCTATTCTCAGAGGGTCCAAATCCAAAAATTCAAGCATGTTTAGATATATAATGACTTAAGGATATCATAAAATCACCTTAGGATGTTTATAGATTCATGATTTTGAAAAAAAGCACCAAATAATGCCTTTTTACACCTTTATGCCACCTTTTCACAATTTTTCTACGTTTCTGGAAACTTGGTCTTAAAATCAATTTTGAGGGGGCTAAAATGATGATTTTGGATGACTCAAAGGTCCCAAGGTATAGTATACATCCTAAGATTTATTCACCAACCATAAAAATCATTCAAAATCTCTTCTAAGCCATCTAAAAATCAAGCCAAAGTTGTTTCATTTCTGCTAAAAAAAATTCTTGTGTTTTTGGGAAAGCTTGTCAAGTTTCTGTGTTTGAAGGTTTTTCACTACACGTGGAGGTCAAAGGTAAAATTTGGTAGATGTAATAGTTGAATCATGAGTTATATGATGATTAATAGGATTAGTAATGGTCATATTTGTAAATAATCTTATGATTAATGCCTTGAGAGATAAGCTCAATTAGTGAGCTAAAAAAAGGGAAAGTTGTTTTTAACTTCCCTACAATTAGGCAATGAGTCATTAGGCTCATTAATTAGTTGCTATGGATTATGATTCAACCCCTTAGAGGTGTAATATTGTTTTTTTTCTATATGTACTCAAAATAAAGTCAAAGAGACGGTTGGATATTTGAATTTCACACTTTTTAGAGCTAGTGTACTTGAATCTTTGCAGAAATAATAAACAGGAAGTTGCAAATATTTTTATGGCGTTCTTGTGATGTGTTTAGTTACAATGTTTTTCTCCATGTTTCCTTTTGCATCTGATTATCAATTTTTCTAGAAGCCATCTATGTTATTCTTGTGTTAATCTCATAATTTTTAAACATGATACATTGCCTCATATGCTATGTTTTATATGATATTTTTATATAAGTGTTTTTATATTCTAAATAAATGAATTCATACATGCATGCTCATTAGGCCTAATGAATTCATACATGCATGCTCTACAAGATTTCATCCTCACCACACTAGAATGAAATATTCAATTTGTGTCACTAGCTACATTTATCTTGCCTCATTCTATGAATGCAGTTGATCCTTTGGAACACTTAGCCTAGTTCCTAATCTGGTGCTTCTTATCTAAAAAAACATAAATAAAAAACCTACTGAGTTGATAACTAGAATAAAACCCTAATACTCTCCAGCCACTTCCATTGGATGTGAGGTTGGTTTTGTGAGATCCCTCTCTATTTTTTTCAAAACTTGATCTGTGGTTACCTCTTTGGTATCCTTTCTCAGCCTTGGGAAACTAAGGAGCCCTAAGAGGACCCATTCCACGGAGGGGGATTTGCAGACCCTTGTTGTAAATATACTTCACTAGGTTTTTTATAACAAAAATATTATTCATTGAAAGGTTCTATTGGGTTATTGAAATATCTATTTATTGTTTCTATATGTTTTGGATTGCATATGATATATTTGTTGCAGGGTTTTCTTCTTTTGTCATTGCAGATTTGAAGCGTAAATAACCATATCTTGTTGTTAGGGTTACCTGTAACTAATGACTAAGTGAAGCATTTTTGGTACACCTTACCAAATTCTTTACACTAACAAATGGCGAGTCCACTAGGTCATTAGCTACATAGTCGTCAACAAATGGTGACTCCACTGGTGTAGTAATTGAGATCCATGGTGATTTTTGTTTTAGTACTCTTAAGTGTTTTTCTAGCTATTTTTAGCCTCTCAATTTTTATTTTTAGATTGAATTTGTTTTTTCGAATTTATTTGGTTTCAGTTGGATTTTTGCATCTTTCTATAGATCACGGGTACCAACCAAGGTGGAGACTGCACAATCTAGGTGAGATATGCCGAATGATGGTTTTGAGAGAAAAAAAAACTTTTGTCCCATTATATGTGTTCTATAATGCACGTTTTGGCTCATTTTCTGCGTTCCAATACACTTTTCAGGTCAAAATCCACATTCTGTCATTTTTTAGGATTTTTTAGAATATCCGACTATGTTGCGTGTGTATTGGGAATGGTTAATATTGTCTCCTAAGTCACCCGTAAGCCTATATTGTCTTATTATTTTCTCTTTGTAGAAGGAAAAATCCCCCTAGGGTTTAGAGTACACCTCTGTCTTTTAGGAAGATATTTGTTGAGTTGAGGACTCTAGGGTACAAAACTTTCAGCCACTGATTTATAGAGCTTTTTCCACTATTTTACAACCATTTTGGATAGGTTGGTTCATATTTTTACTCCCTTTAGAGATTAGTGACTCCTTATCCCTTAGGATCCCCTTGAGTGTCCTAGGTTTTTGGAGCTTCTTTCCTATCCTTTGGAACAATTTTCACCTCCGATTTTTTTGTTTGTATGCACCATTTACAACATATTAGTGCCTTTAGATCACAATCCCTTAGAAATTATCTAATTTGGATATTTATGTGTCTTTTCATTATTTTTTTTCCATATCTTTCTTAGCTACTTGATAGCCTTCTTGGGTGGGGTTTGTGTGCTTATATTTTTTTTTCATTTACTCTCCATTTTCAATATTATTTACAATTTTTCAACACTTTATTTTCAGCAGCACATGTAATCATAAAACACACTCAATTAACTCATCCAATTGACACATAAGTTCCACACACTCACACACTAAGGAAACGTGAGCTTGCTTAGCACTGCCAACCCAAGAATTGAAACACAACACCTTAATAATTCAACACACATAGATTAACCCAACTTGGGTACCAGGGCCAAAACAACTTATGTAGTTAGGTGTAGGATTGGTGGGATAGGATTCCTATAACACCCATTGATAAGTTACATTGAGAAATAGAATTTGAAATATTAGGGGCTTAAAAACCTTCACCATCCCACAACCCAAAGTCAAAGTGCTTTAGAAACCCGATTCATAGGTGGTTATGTTAGGCCGTCATGCGAGCGCTTCTCCTCGGGGATACCCAACCCATGGCAGGGAATCACATGTGTTGATTGATGAAAAAGAAGCTCAATACTCGACCACCCCTGTGGGATGAAGGTAACCACAGTGACCAATCATAGGAAATCGCCCTATAATAATGGTTGTGGGCAACAGTTGGTTCTTTGCCACACCTTTCTCTACACAAATCTTCTTGTAGGGATTAGATTTTGTCAAGCAAGAAGTATTTTGGAAGGCCATTTGAAATAGTAGATATAGGATTTTTTTGATGATTTATATCACCTATAGGCTAGAGGTAATTTTTATTTGATAGGACATTCTTTTTTGAATTGGAGTAACATATTAATATAGTTATTTTACACATGATACCATTTCACTAGGTGTTTTCATTTTGTTTATCTCTCTTTTTCTCCTATCATCACCCTTTAGCCTATTGAGTCATCTTTGGCTTGAAACCATTGTGTCCCCTAGTTTTTTGTTCCAAAGACTTCATGGAATTTGCGCCTAGTTTCCTTTAGGACACCTTACTCCTCCCCATCAAGTTTGATTTCATCCTCCTATTCCTTCATTTAGTCCCCAAAATGACTCTAGTTCTTCCTTTGATTCCGTGTGTTCTAAACCTTGTACCATCATCATGTTAGGAACCAAGGTGGGTATAGGAAACCACAGTGGTAACCAAGGTAACCCCATAAATAGAACCTCTGATGGTATGGTCACCAAACCCGCATTGCTCCACTATATGGTTGGTTTAAGACTCCCTGATTTCAGCATGCTAATTAATGAGTATCTTCTCAATGAACCTAATTTTCCTACTATGCCTACCAAGCTTCCTTCCGAAATCCCCAATTTCAAAGGTAATCTTGGAGAAGATCCCAAAAATCATGTTCGCTCATTTCATATGTGGTGTTCATCTAATTCCATCACTAAATACTCCATTCATCTTTGAATTTTCCAACGCACCCTTATTGGAGCTACTTCCAAGTGGTAAGTTAACCAACCGCATGCCTCCCATTCAACCTCCATGACTCTTTCCAAATATTTTCTATCATACTTCCCATTACCCCTCCAATATGATACCGGTACCGAACTCTTGACCTCTTTTCGGGAAACTTTTTCTACCCACCTATCTAACCATGTTCAAGAATGTCGCAGAAGGAAGAGCATGTGTATAGCCTGTTAGCACAAGGAGTCACTCCTTCACTGCAAAAGGAATAAGCCTTACACATCATAGTTCATTTCAAAATTTAAAGGTTTTCTGGGTGGTGGGATGGCTTCTGAAATATTTTTAAATTATTTTTTATTTCCTTTAATACTTCCATGCATTTGGCAAGATGTGGACAGTATAAATTGTATGGGTAAATTTCTAGTATAGGGAGCAGAGTGTAACAAATGAAGACGATGGATAGTTGCTACCTATTCTAGGAGATATTCCTATCCTAAATGAGTCACACAACTATGATGATGCCTCTTTACACAAACTTTGTTTATGCAAAGTAAAAAAAAAATTCGAAAGTATATTGCATGTATAAATTATTCCAGAAATCCTTTATGAAATCTTCACTCACATGTTCTACAACACATATATGATTTGTAGAAAACTGAAAGCATATAATTTACTATTAAATATTTTAATAGTTTCTCACTCACACCTTCCTAGTTGTTGCAACTCATAATCTAGAAGAAATTAACAAAGAAAGAAGACACATCATACATTAGATGGTCCTTGAGTCACAAAATCGTTTTACAAGAAGTAAAAATTATTTTCTTTATTATATCCTGTCTTCAGGTAGACCAACATACAACCTGGAAACGATATTTACAAATGGTATATATAGAAAGAGAAGCACCAACTCCACATCTTCTAAAAATAAGGAAACATTACTCCTAATATGAAATATATGTCATAAGAAATTACAACCATATCCCATAAAAATCTAATTGAAACGAAAAATGTAGAAGAAGGAAGAGAATAAATTTGGGCTGAACTACTGAGTGTGCTCTCATGTTGCCCCTTTTTCTACTGATTTGTATCATTATTTATTTGTTCTTTAAATAACCATGTATCTTCATTTAATAAGACTTACAACAACCTCATAACCACCTTTTAGCAGAACTTATTATATCCATTTCGTTATGGGTCTTTGCTCTTCCTAAACAGGCTCAGAAAATTTGCTAACAGCTGCCAAAATTTAGTTAAAACAGGCACTGCTAGAAATTCTGGAAAAAAACTTCTAACTATGCAAAAACTAGAATGCTACTCAAATTTACGGTAGTCCTATGCTTCTTTTTAAAAAATGCACAGAAAATTCTGAAAAACCTGTGTAGAATTATATTATTTGAGATCAAATTGTGATTGACAAGTAAAAAGGAGTTTGTATCAAAAAACATTTTTACCTTCCTTCCATGTGGATTGTAGCTTCATCGAATATTATTTAAGCCTATCTTGCTGTCAGCAGTTTATTTTGATATGGTTGTTCTTGTGTTTTCTTCCTTGATAGTGGCCTTCTCCTCCTTAGAATCCTTTTGTATCTTTATTCTCTTTGAGGGCTCGGAGTGCTGCACTTAAGGGGTTTTGTTTTTTTTTCTTCATGGATTTTTCTGTCTTTGACCCTTCAAATATTCCTTCTATATCAATGAATTCTGTCATTAAACATGGATTTTGTGGAGACTTGGACTTAAGCCTAAATGTGTTGTTGTCTATGGTATGCATTTTTCTGTTGCTAGAAATAGGTTTGGATTCTTCTTTCTTCTTCTTACTACTGATCTCATATCCAGCATATTTGTGGAGTTCTTCATCGGATTTTCTAGGCTGATACTCTTTCTGCATCTTGTGCTGAATATATGCTTCCGAAATTTCCAGTAGCATCTGCGCTTTAGATTTCTCTATAATTTCAGACCTTCCTCTCTGAGCTCTGGTGTAGACATTAGGAAAAGGAGGAATATGGGGCACCATTTTCATAGACTTGAGTTTATTTGATGAGGAGTTCTCTCCTTTATCCAACTTTCTCTCAACCTTGACCTCAAAAGAATTTTCTTTCCTGCGCTTGGCCTTATGGAAATTTTACTTCTTTTCATTCCTCTTGGTTCTGTTTGCAGGCTAACGGTGTTGTTGTGAAACTGGAGGTGTAGGTGAAGGTTGGTCTGCCTTGTAAAACCAAAAATGGTCCCAGGTTTGATTTATTTTCCTTAACTCTTCTTCAATTAGAACCTTGATGAGATATTTATTATACAACCTATATTTTGAAGCAACAGTGTAGTTTTGATCCTTGTTGACATCTTTTTCAGACTCTTCAGAAAGAAGTATGGAAGATTTAAGGTTTTCATACTTGCACCATGAAAGAGAACTCTCATATGACAAAGAAACACAACTGTATACCTCCTTTCACAAGTGAGGTATATCTTGATGGTTTAACAGCTTTTGGACAATCATTTTTAGATAGTTTCCTTGAATTCACTTAGCCCAATTGGGATCTCTGTGTGCATCCTTGAGGAAATTGTTGAGGTCTCCACTAGTGATAACCTGACCTTTACACCACCTCTCTCCTTCTCATGGAATGTTAAATGCTTTAACAAATGAGTCTATTGAAACCTGCAATGTGGCTTATTTTCCATTACAAGAGTTTGAAAAATCTTGAGCTACTCCTATGTGAGAGATTCCTAACCTGGTGCACAAAGAATATAAGCCTGCCTAGATAAACAAGCTTCTCACCATTGAATTCGCATCCACTAGGTCAGCACCCTGTGGCTCAATTAATTTAATTTTGCCTCCTCTTTTAGTCATCTTCAGAAATTAATGACTCTATCTTTGAAATTGATAGGTGGCAGAGCTCTAATAGCTTCACCTTACAAGTGTTTCTTGCATTTTCCTCTAAAATCCTATCTGAAATCTAGACTCCTCCTCAAACTGCAACTATATGAAATTTGATCTCCAACTTATAGACTCTCAACTAATAATGCTCCTACTTTTTCAGTGATTTTAAAATAGAAACCATGGTTCATCACCCCATGAAAATCAATTTTCATTATGGAAAATATTCTTGAACATGTTGTGCACCATGTGATGGCCATCATAATCTTCATTTGGTTGTGTAACTTCGTATGGAATTCTACAAATGGCTTGGGGAAAGTGGATCTGTGACTGGTAGTCACCTAAGCTATCTTGATGATTATTGGCCTAAATTTCCAATAGCACTGTTGTGCGACCAACCAAACGGTCATTGGATTAAGTTTGATGATCCATGAACTTCTTCGTTAAAAAAAAACGTACCTTGACATGAGATTAACTGACTTGGGTGACAAACATATTGGGATTAACGTTTGGGTTTATTATCACAGGTTGACACATAAGTGCTACACGTATACGATGACCTAGCTTAAACATGACTGACTGCCTATGACTCTTATCACATGATATAAATCATTTAAAAAAAATTTGAAATGTATTCACGTCATAACATGTGGCTTGACAAAAGAGGATGCACTTTTTTGTTTATTTTTAAAAATAGAGGATGTTACCAAAATTTCCAACAACACTAGAATAAAAGAAAAACACAAAAAAAAAAGAATATAATAGACTTTCTGAAAATAATAAACTAGGCGCTATCGGAAATTTCGGTAGCTGCCAATTTTTTTTTGAAATTTTCACAGTTTAATCCTAAAAACAAAAAAATTATAATGGACTCATGAGTTAGCAAATAATTGTGCTAACATTGGCTCCACATGGGATAGAGATCTCCCTACGAGTCTCTAAGAATATTTTGTAGTTTGAGTGCCTCGTTATTGGGCTATGAATTCTTATTATGAAACACACTGGTATTTACAGTGAAATAAGGCCACCAACAACCTTAGTAAAAGCATTTTTTAAGAAAGTTCCCATTGAGTGGACCTCCAAACAGTTCTGTCCCATCAGGATATTGCAACTCAAAAGTATTGTTCTACAAAATATTTGTGATTCTGAAAAGACCAAGCCATAAAGCATCAAATTTGGAATGCTTACCTGGATCTTGATATTGAGCATCCCATTTGAAAACTAGATCTCCAATATGAAAATATTCTTTTTTTGTTCCTTTATCAAAAAATTGCTTTACAAATTGCTAATATTTTCTCACCAAATCATATTGTTGTTCTCACTTTTGCTGCACTTCTATGATCTAATAAATTCTCTTGGTCATTTCATCTGGCTAATCTTCATGATATTGCAGAAATTTAGCTGCATGAATGGCCAATTGAAGTAGAAAAACAACATCAGTTCCAGAAACCATTTGAAAAGGTGATGTATTAATAGAATTTTTTATTGTCACCCTATCAGACCATAAATCAAATTTCAGTTTTGAATCCCAGGATTTCTTGTTCTACTCCAATATTTTTTTGATGATTCTTACCAAAATTTTGTTTGATGATTTAGCTAAATCATTCCCTTGGGGATATTAGTTTGTAGAGTGAGTGAGATAAATACCATAATATTCATATAAATATATCAATGGAGTAGCTTTAAAATCATTTGCATTATTTGCTACTAAGCTTGATGGACATCCAAATCTGGTTATGATTCCCTGTATAAAATTAATGATGACTTTATGAGTAGCATTCTTGGTAGGTATTTCTTCAATCCATTTGGTGAAGTAATCAGTTGCAACAAGAATCCAATGATTCTATCCACTTGATGGTGGATGAATATCGCCAATGAAATCTAAGCCCCATCATTAAAAAGGTGTTGAAACAACTATGGGCTTGAGAGCCAAAGACTTCAAATGCTTCTTACCGGTGAACTTCTAACATTTTTCACATGCTCTCACCTCAACACACACATCAGAAAACAAGCTAGGCCAAAAATAGCCTGCTCTCAATATTTTTTATGCAGTAATTCTCCAATAGTGACGACCTCCACACACACTACTATGCATATCAAAGATAATTTTCTTGGACTCATTTGGGTCAACGCATCTCAAAAAAAATCATGTAGTATGTTTCCAATATAAAAAATTATCTTTAATGCAAAATTTAACAATTTTTCAGCTTCAAATATTTGACTCTTCTTTTATCATAATTTGGGGGAGGTTTAAAATGCCTTATAAAATAGATGATGTCCTTATACTAGATTCATTTAGAAATATTTACATCTACTGCCATGTTGTCAATAGGTTCAAAAATTTTCCCTTCAAATTTGTGATCTGTGAAATTCAAGCCCAAAACTTTACAATTTTCTTCAGCTAGTAGTTTATCTAATCCTTGACCTTTGATTAATTTAGCAGGCTTTATCTCTAAATAAAACTAAAGAACTTTAGTCACCCTCTTACTTCGTTTTCCATCAATATCAGGTTGAACTAACATCTCTCTACAACATATGAAGGTATATAGGCTATAACTTAAGCATGCAGAATATAAACTCTAAAAGGCTTTAGAGCTTTAATGAATGCATAGACATGATTTTCCAACAATTCATACTTCAATTCTGCATCTCTAAGAGCTTTTCTAAAAAATGCTATGGGAGCTTCCTTATTTTCTGAATATTTTTGTAATAAAAAAAAACAATAGTATCTTGGGAGGTAAATGAGAAGATCGAGAAAGGCTTTGAGTATTCAGGGCTTACTAGCTGAGGTGCTTCAATGATAGATTTTTTTATCAGCTCAAATGAATTTATGGATTCAATTATCCACTTGAATTATTTTTCCTTCTTCAACATGCAAATAATATGATTCACCACTTCAGCAAAATTTGGAATGAACCCTCTTAAGAAATTGATCTTACTAAGGAAGGATTGAACCTCTTTTTTGGATCTTCAAAGTGTTAAATCTCAAATTGCAATCACTCTTTTAGGATCAATTTTCAATCAATCTTTAGAAACTATGTGACCCAACATCTTACCTTTTTTGAGAGAAAAATGATACTTCTTTGGATTCAATGATATACCATATTTTATGCATTTAAAGCATACTTGTCTCAAGTGTTGAAGGTGTTCTTGATCTAAATCTGAAAAAATAGTAATATGATCCAAATAGATGACCAATAATTTATCCTTTTCTCCAATGGATGCAAAGTCCATAGCATGTTGAAAAGTAGCTCTGACATTCATAAGCCCAAATGACATATTTGCATACATTAATGTTCCCTAAGGAGTAGTGAATCTTGTCTTCTCTTAGTCTTCTGACCAAACTGAAACTTGATTGTACCCTGAGAACCCATATAACAAATAAATTCTATTTGAACCAAATACCTTTTGAAAAATATGCTCCATCTTTGGCAATGGATAATTTTCTTTCTTGGAGAATTTGTTAAGATTCCTAAAATCTACACATAGTTTGACTTCACCACTCTTATTTCTTATCAGAACTACATTAGCAACCCAATCTGAGTATCTCAATGGAATGATGATTCTAGCATCCAAAATATTCTTCAATTCCTTCTCCATCAATGGTAACAGTAGTGGATTAATTTGTCTTAACTTCTACAAGAAAGGCTTAGTACCATCTTTCAATGGTATCATATGCTTAATGAATTTTTATTATACGTCTTAAGATCCTCATATTTCCAAGAAAAAAATTCAACAAATTCACAAAATAGCTTATGGTGTTCAACCTTTCTTTATTCTGATAAAGATTTTGACAACTTTACATACCTCGGTTCTTTTTGTGTGCCCAAATTGAAATATTCCAATTCTGCTTCTGTTTCAGCCAATTCCGGTTTGACTAAAACATCATTGTGATAAAAAAACTTCTCAAGTGAGATTAACCCCTTGAGAATGTGATTGGTAGGCAGCTAAATTATAGGCTGATCAACAATCCATTTTTTGTAGATTTTTGTTGTCTTGAAAATCAGAATCATCCTTCATGAGATATGCATCTTGATCAATGCTTAGGACAAAAAAATCTTTAGTGGCTTCAATGAATCTTTTAATTTCCTGATCAGCTTCAAAAAATTTCCAATGCTTGAAATTATCAGGAATGTTAGGTATGAACCTAAATTCCACTTCATATTTTAGATTCATAGGTATTAGAACCTCGAATGAGCTTGTTGAAATGGAAAATGAGTCAGCCAAAATATTACTTTCTCTTGGAACAAAAGAAATGTTAAGAGTCAGGAATTAGTCTTCTACAATGCCCCATATTGCATTCTGGTAATCTCTAAGTCTGGGATTCTTAGTTTGATAAACATTTATGATTTGATGAATAATAAATTAAACATCTCCAAAAACAGAAATTTCTGAAATATTCATGTCTTTTGTTGTTTTTAAACCAATAAGCAATGCTTCATACTCAGCCACATTGTTAGTTGCTTCAAATTCAAGTTTGAAAGAAAAAGTGGACCTCTCTTTCAAGGGATAAATTAGCACTATTCCTGCACCAACTCTTTCTTTGGAACATGAGCCATCAAAATACATTTTCCATAATTGGGAACCTACATGACTGGTCTATTTTTTAGAAGGCTTCAAAATATGAAAATTGTATGTAGATAGGATACCATTATCCATGTGTAAAATGCTTGAAGCAACATCAATTTTTCTAGCATAAATTGGATGATTAGTAGGGTCTTTGTTTTCACTAATGATATATTCCAGCAGAGCTTCTCTATAAAGTCTTGTTTGTGATCCTACAAAAACAGGGAGAGTAGCATAAGTGGGATCCATTTGCAAAGTTACATTAGATTATACCTCTAGTGCATTGTCCTGCATTTATGTTAGTGTTGTAGATATTCTTTCTCTCAATAATAAACAAAAATCAGGATCAAAGGCACCAACATAAGTGATTTTTGTTGAAGCTTCTGTAGGCTTGATTTCAGTACGTATTTTTCTATACATCTTGTTGAATCTCTTCAAAAAATCAGAAACTTATTCTCCTTATTTTCTTTTTATTGCACCAAATTTAGTGATATAATACAAAAAATATTTCTTATCACCCCATTTCCTTAAAAATGTATCATATAGGGTTTCAATTCTAGTGATTCTACCAGTTGTCAAATATCTAAACCATTTCCTAACATTGCCCTCAAGACTTTGAACAAAAACTCTCATCTAGACATCTTCATCCTCAATATTTAGATTTTCAGCATAGGAATAAAAATCAGCAAGGTGTTCTTCAGTTGTTACGTCTCCCTCACCACTAAACTTAGGCATGTACTTGAAATAATCTCCTGTAGGTAATGCATTCATAGGCCGAGGTAAAACTAAAGGGGAATACCTTGCAGCAACAATTGCATCTATTCGGTTAGGGGGTGGGTTTGGACCTACCATGGTGTGATTTGTTGGTATTTTTAGAACAAAAATTGGTGGATTGTGAGAAAAAAATGATGAAGCACCAAATTGTGATGTAGAGATTGTTTGTTGGCTGGAAAACTGTTGGCAATATGATGCAGAGTGTTGTCCTTGATGGCAAGCCACTGAATGAAGATGAAGACATGTGACTATTGACATGTGCTGTCCTTAATGGCGAACCACCTGATGAATTTATTCTTGACCTGTTGGACTTGGTAAACGATGTAAATCTGATATGAAATGATGTTTGATGCTGAGTGTTGTCCTTGAATGGCAACCCACTTGATGAAGATGATGGAAACTTACTTGATGAAATTGTGCTTGATAGAATATGTTCTTGATGAAGTAAATATGATGTATCTACAGTGTGAACAAAAGGAAATGAAGAAAGGAATTCAGCATGTGCTAGATCTATGATGAAAAGAGTATGTCTCTAGGCATACACGGATTTGTCTAGGGGAAGTCGTGTATGCACGCGGAAAAGAACGTTCCAAGTCGCGTATGGGCAAAAGTGCTCTTAAAGTGCAAAACCAGGGGTAACCACCATGGTATTGACCCATTGTATTGGGTAATGATTCGTCTAAAAGACCCCATCCAGGAATACCATCGGAAGTAATGTAGTTTTGGGCTCATGGTATTGTTTTGGCTCATGGTATTGAAAAAGGGGCTCATGGTATTGAAAAAGGGTAAACCTATATAAGGAGAAGAAATTCATTGTGCAAATCATGGGTGTGGGAGTAAGATGTCTGAGCTTGAATGCATACTTCTTTGTGAAGTATATCTACATGGAAAGGGTAAAGGTTTGATGATAGATCTGAATCTATGATGCACCTATGAAGAAATGATGAAGCGGGATATCTAGATTTGAAATGTATTTGTATCTACTAGATCTGTTTATGGAGTGATTAGATCTGTGATGAGGTGAACATCTGTCTGAAGTAAAGGGTTGAATCTGAACTGAATATCTGATCTGAAGAAGTATGCAGCTCTGTAATGGTTGAAGATCCATACGCCAGTTAGCCGCAGAGGAACCGCGTATATACGCGGCTTCGCTGAAGAAAAAGAGTGTATGCGCAGTGAAGTTTGTACAGATGTATACGCTGGTTGATGTGGACGGAAGCACGTATATACGCAACATCAGTGAAGGGAAAGCGCGTATGCAAACTAGGGTTTTCTGAAGTCTGTGGTAAGAAATATCTGATCTGTTCTGCTGGTTTACTGATATCTGTCAGTGAGTTATATGTATCTGTTTCATGGTTGACTGTGCTTAAAAGTACGGAGTGGGTCCAATATGAAAATTTGATGAAACGTGGCCTGTAAGTGGTGTCCTAGAGGAAGCTTTGGATCCAGTGTGAAAATTTATGAGACGTGGTCCATAGAAGTGCTGAGGGTTGTAGCCTTCAGTCAGGGGGTCGTAGCTCCCTTCCAGGTGAGGCTGGTAAATGAGATCAGGGGGTCGTAGCTCCCTTCCAGGTGAGGCTGGTAAACGAGATCGGGGGGTCATAGCTCCCTTCCAAGAGAGGCTGGTAAACGAGTCAGGGGGTTGGAGCTC
Source organism: Pinus albicaulis (assembly GCA_034641835.2). Classification (NCBI taxonomy): domain Eukaryota; kingdom Viridiplantae; phylum Streptophyta; class Pinopsida; order Pinales; family Pinaceae; genus Pinus; species Pinus albicaulis. The sequence continues at coordinate 673,734,732 of CM076582.1, read as the reverse complement.
CCTTCCAGGAGAGGCTGGTAAATGAGCGCAGGTGGGTGCCTGCGTGCTGGTAGAGTCTGCACCAGCACACATGTTGTAATATGTTTTCTCTATAATAAAATATTGAAGGCTGAGCAACTGCAGCAGTGGTTTTCTCCCGACTTGGGTTTCCACCTAAAAATCCTGGTGTTCATGTGTGATGCCTTGTGTGATGGTTTACTCTGTTCTTACTGCATATGTTTACTGTTTATTAAAAATCTGATGAATGAATGATGGAATGATTTAAGTGAAGAACTAATGACATAATTAGATATCTGTGTATACGCGAGTTTCAGAAAGGGTATCCGCGTATATACGCGAGTCTGTTTCAGGAAAGTAGCGTATGTGTTTTAGAAGCAAGAAAAAGTGAAAGTTTTGAATATGCAGTAAATACTGATTCACCCCCCCCTCTCAGTATTTTTCCCAACAATTGGTATCAGAGCAGGTTCTTTTGTAGAAGCTTGATTGCTTGAAGGAGATCCGTCGCAATGGGAATTCAAGAAGGAGTAATGTTTATAAAGCCACCTCTATTCAATGGAAGCAATCTGATATTCTGGAAGGTACGAACAAAAGCATATCTACAAAGTCTTGGTGCAGATGTATGGGAAATCATGGAAGAAGGTTATCAATATCCGGCAAGTATTCCTACTGATGCAGCAGAAAGGAAGAAGTATGAAATCAATGCCAAAGTAGTGAATGTCTTATTAGGAAGCATGTCTGAATCAGAATTTGCTAAAGTGATGCAGCTACATTCAGCAAAAGAAATATGGGACAAAATCATTTTGAGCTATGAAGGAGATACAAAGGTAAAAAGTGCAAAACTCCAAACTCTTAGAATTGAATATGAAAATTTGAAGATGCACAGTGATGAAAGTGTTGCCAGTTTCTTTCTCCGTCTAGATGATATTGTAAATCGGATGAGAAATTTGGGTGAAACCATAACTGATACTACTCTGGTGGAAAAATTCTTAAGATCCTTGACTTCAAAATTTGACTCTAAAGTTTCAGCTATTGAAGAAAGGCAAGATCTACAAACTCTTACTATTGTTCAATTACATGGTATTCTGACTGCTTTTGAAATGATACAAGGAGGTCCTTCTCAAATCAAAGAAGCTGCTTTTAAGGTATCTGCAAGAGGAAAAGAAAAGGAAGTTGTCAAAGAATCTAGCTATATATCCGATGAAGAAGAAGCGAATTTCGTGAGAAAACTCCAACTAGAAACTGGAAGATTCAAAGGTAAGCTTCCCTTCAAATGTTTTGAGTGTGGAAAAGTTGGTCACTATGCTGCTAAATGTCCTTATAAAGAAAAACAGGGTAAAGGAAAACAATTTGAAAAGAGGAGGAGTTATTATGCAAATGAAGATGATGATGAAGTGTCCAGTGAAGATGAAGAAGATTCTGACCAAGCTCTACAAGTGTTCATTGCAAAGAAGCAAAAGAAGAAGGTTACTCGAGGAAAGGAGATACCTCAGAAATCATGTATAGCAAAAATTGAAGAAGATGAAACAGATTCTGACGAAGCTCTACAAGTGCTCATGGCAAAGAGGAAAAAGAAGAAGGTTACTCGAAGCAAGGAGATATCTCAGAAAATTGAAGAAGATGAATCTGATAGTGATTTGGGTCCTTGTAATCTTCTTTGTGCAAGCAATGGTGTAGAAAGTGAAAGTAAAGTTGTTGATCTAGAACAAGCTATCAAGATCAAAGTTGAAGAACAACAAAAGGAAATTGATAAGAAAGATTCTATCTACAAAGAGATGATCTCTCAAATGAAAGATAAAATAGAAATGTTGAATGGACAGGTGGACAAGTATCAAAGGTTTCATACTTATTCATCCAATCGAATTAAAGAACTAGAAGCAGAAATCAACGATCTAAATGCAGATCTCGAAAAATCAAGCAAGAAGAATGAAGGACTTGAAGCTGCAATCATCTTTCTACAAATAGATCTTGAAGCATCAAATAAGAAGAATGAAGAACCTCTGTCATTTGAAAAGGAAGGCCTTGAAGCAGAAATCATCTCTCTCAAAGAAAGTTATGAGAAATTGGATAAATTTCAGCACACAAATAGAAAGTTCAAACAAATCTGGAAAAAGATGGAGGACCGATCAGAAACGTAGGGAATTTTTACCCTACTGCAGTCATCCGCTTCTGAAGCTTACTTATCTGATTGACTGCAAGAATGATGTGGGATACATTATGAGATTTAGTAATGTATCGTCACAGGGGGAGCAATGTATGATGTCTCTCATGATTGATTTGATTATTCTGGTTATATGTATTTCTGACAAAGCATCTGATATGAAGAAGACAGGTACAGGAAGTACAAGTTCAGGGGGAGAGGAAGGAATGTGAAAATTTCTATGCTTCACTTTCCATACGCGGGTTCTATTAACAAAAGTCGCGTATACACGCGAGTTCCAGCAAACACAGTGGCGTATGCATTGATGATAAGAGAATATATATGATGGCTGAAGATCTAGAGCAGAGGTTCGGGGGGAGCATCAGTCTGACTGTTAATAAGTGTATTATTGACTCAATATCAGCTTAGAAAGTCTTATAATTCAGAGATAAGGGAAGTTCATGCAGATATTGTTGCTGATGACTTGATGATGAACGTATTCAGGTTGCACAAGTCAAGAAGGAGCATTGGTTCAGGGGGAGCAGCAGGTTGAATACTAATGATTGCATTGTTGGCAATATGACTGCTTATTTTTTGGTTTTTGTGATACTCATGCTCAAATGATAATGACTTGGTACATGGTTTATTATGATGAGATTTTGAGCCCTGGTTGCTAATAAGTATCTCTTGTTCTCACACATGGATGAGTTGGATGCCGTTTGATTCAGAAATAAGAATAGATCATGCAGAGTTTGTTACTATGGTTGAGATCTTTTGCCTACATATGTTACTTCATGTCAAATCTTGAAGATCATGGTGATATTGGACCACATGGATGATTGACACATAGTTGAAAATGTTGTTCTGGTATGATAATCTCTCTTGGAAAGATTGTATTGATGCTGCAAAGAATCTGAAGGCTTGGTTACTAATGGGCTTATGCTACAACCGATGGATGACGCTTGAAGACACAAACTACACTGCTCTATCTATCTGCACTCCAGGAAAGCATTCAAATATCTCAGAAAGAATCTGAACACTGTCTTTTTCTCACAGAGGATCAGATCTGGTTAAAATTTAGAAGATGGTATTGGATACGCGGGTTTCCTGAAACACAGTCGCGTATATACGCGAGTTCATGCACATAAAACCGCGTATGTCTGATTGCTGACAAATTTCTGTTTGGGGTCAGCTCTCTTCAGCACAGCTGCAGTGCTGTTTGGTATCTCTGGTATCTCTGATGGTGTTCCAGTTCTTATAATATTGTTTCAATCTCTGATGCTTTAAAGATGCTTTGATGATTGGTTGAAAGTGTTCAGGATGCTCAAACTAAGGGGGAGCCTTAGTCATATGGAAAGGATGTTCGGATGCACATTTTCAGGGGGAGAATTAGCTTTGCTGAGTATAATGCATTTTTGGCATTATGATGGTTCTGAAATATGTTCTTTTTCTTGAATTCGTTCTGGTGTTGGTCATAAATGGTCATATTTGTAATTTGATGAAAAGGTCTTGTTGAGACCCATGATGTAAAATTGCAATATTCAGTCATGTAAGGACTTGTCAAATTTGTAAACCCGCTTGGTTGGGTAGCTGAGTCAAATATTGTAAACCCACTTGATTGGGTAGCTGAGTCAAATTTGTAAACCCACTTGGTTGGGTAGTTAAGTCTCTTATGTAAATCCACTTGAATGGATCTTTGATGTAAGTGTGAGTCATTGGTGATAGGAACTTCATAGAGTCATGTACTTCATTGGAAAATATGTTTGAAGATTCAGCATGAACTCAGGGGGAGCTTGGTCACTTCAGTATATATCAGATCTGCAGAATGCTTCTTCCACATGAGGAGAAAAGGGGTAGAGTATGTTGGTTTTGATCCGCCCTTTGCCCTTGATGTCAAAGGGGGAGAGTGACATGGTGTTTGAATGAAGAGAAAGAATGGTGTCAAAAATGGAGAGAGTGACATGGTGTCCTTGTATTCTTAATGTACCTATCTGTTGTGGTAACCAAACACCATTGTGGTTTCCATCAAGTCCAAAGGGGGAGATTGTTGGCAATATGATGTAGAGTGTTGTCCTTGATGGCAACCCACTGAATGAAGATGAAGACATGCGACTATTGACATGTGCTGTCCTTAATGGTGAACCACCTGATGAATTTATTCTTGACCTGCTGGACTTGGTAAACGATGTAAATCTGATATGAAATGATGTTTGATGCTGAGTGTTGTCCTTGAATGGCAACCCACTTGATGAAGATGATGGCAACTTACTTGATGAAGTTGTGCTTGATAGAATATGTTCTTGATGAAGTAAATCTAATGTATCTATAGTGTGAATAGAAGGCAATGAAGAAAGGAATTCAGCATGTGCTAGATCTATGATGAAAAGAGTATGTCTCTAGGCATATGCGGATTTGTCTAGGGGAAGTTGTGTATGCACGCGGAAAAGAACGTTCCAAGTCGCGTATGGGAAAAAGCGCTCTTAAAGTGCAAAACCAGGGGTAACCACCATGGTATTGACCCATTGTATTGGGTAATGATTCGTCTAAAAGACCCCATCCAGGAATACCATCGGAAGTAATGTAGTTTTGGGCTCATGGTATTGTTTTGGCTCATGGTATTGAAAAAGGGGCTCATGGTATTGAAAAAGGGTAAACCTATATAAGGAGAAGAAATTCATTGTGCAAATCATGGGTGTGGGAGCAAGATGTCTGAGCTTGAATGAATACTTCTTTGTGAAGTATATCTGTATGGAAAGGGTAAAGGTTTGATGATAGATCTGAATCTATGATGAACCTATGAAGAAATGATGAAGCGGGATATCTAGATCTGAAATGTATTTGTATCTACTAGATCTGTTTATGGAGTGATTAGATCTGTGATGAGGCGAACATCTGTATGAAGTAAAGGGTTGAATCTGAACTGAATATCTGATCTGAAGAAGTATGCAGCTCTGTAATGGTTGAAGATCCATACGCTAGTTAGCCGCAGAGGAACCGCGTATATACGCGGCTTCGCTGAAGAAAAAGCGCGTATGCGTAGTGAAGTTTGTACAGATGTATATGCTGGTTGATGTAGATGGAAGCGCGTATATACGCGACATCAGTGAAAGGAAAGCACGTATGCAAACTAGGGTTTTCTGAAGTCTGTGGTAAGAAATATCTGATCTGTTCTGCTGGTTTACTGATATCTGTCAGTGAGTTATATGTATCTGTTTCATGTTTGACTGTGCTTAAAAGTATGGAGTGGGTCCAGTATGAAAATTTGATGAAACGTGGCCTACAAGTGGTGTCCTAGAGGAAGCTTTGGATCCAGTGTGAAAATTGATGAAACGTGGTCCATAGAGGTGCTGAGGGTTGTAGCCTTCAGTCAGGGGGTCGTAGCTCCCTTCCAGGTGAGGTTGGTAAACGAGATCGGGGGGTCGTAGCTCCCTTCCAGGAGAGGCTGGTAAACGAGTCAGGGGGTCGTAGCTCCCTTCCAGGAGAGGCTGGTAAACGAGCGCAGGTGGGTGCCTGCGTGCTGGTCAAGTCTGCGCCAGCACACATGTTGTAAGATGTTTTCTCTATAATAAAATATTGAAGGCTGAGCAACTGCAGCGGTGGTTTTCTCCCGACTTGGGTTTCCACCTAAAATCCCGGTGTTCATGTGTGATGCTTATGTGTGATGGTTTATTCTGTTCTTACTGCACATGTTTACTATTTATAGAACATCTAATGAATGAATAATGGAATGATATAAGTGAATAATTAATGGCATAATTAGATCTCTGTGTATACGCGAGTTTCATAAAGGGTATCTGCGTATATACGCGAGTCTGTATCAGGAAAGTAGCGTATGGGTTTTAAAAGCAAGAAAAAGTAAAAGTTTTGAATAAGCAGTAAATACTGATTCACCCCCCCCTCTCAGTATTTTTCCCAACAAAAACAAGGGAGGTACAATATTTTATGCAAAATCAGGCGATAAAGTTTGTAGAACTTCTTTAGCAATGACCTTTGAGAAAACAATAGTAGAGGCAAAAAAATTTCGTTTACTATTTTTCTTGATTAGGTTTTCAGTGTCATAAACTAAGATTCTTCAAGGGGAATATGGGTTAGCCCTTGTTCTAGTCCTTCTAGGAGCCAAAACTTCAAAAATGGAGTCGCCGGGTGTAAAAAGTTCTAAAAAGATAGTTCTAACAATACACCTCAGAACCAGACTTATAACTTTATCATTCACTCAAGCATAAAATTCAATTCACCTTCCTCGAAATGGTGCCAATGATGTTAGCGCAATGAGTCACTCCTTGACTGTAAAAAGAGTAAGTCTTGCACATCATAGTTCATTTCAAATTTTGAAGGTTTTTGAGTGGTGGGATGGCTTCTGAAATATTTTAAATAATTTTTTATATTCTTTAAGAATTTCATGCATTTGGCTAGATGTGGAAAGTATAAATTGTATGGTTAAATTTGTAGTTTAGGGAGCAGAGTGTAACAAATGAAGAAGATGGATCGCTAGTACCTATTCTAGGAAATAACTATGATGATGGCTCTTTACACAAAATCTATTTATGCAAAGTAAAAAACATTTAGAAATTAGATTGCATGTTAAAATTATTCCACAAATCCTTTATGAAATATTCACTCACATGTTATACAACACATATGATTTGCAGAAAACTGAAAGAAGATAATTTACAATTAAATCTTTTAATAGTTTCTCACTCACACTTTACTAATTGTTGCAACTCATAATTTAGAATAAATTAACAAAGAAAAAATACACGCCATACATTAGATGGTCCTCGAGTCAAAAAATACTCCAAAATTAAGTAAAAATTCTTTTATTTATTATATTTAGTCTTTAGGTAGACCAACATCAAACCTAGAAATGGTATATATAGAAAGAGAAGCACCAACTCCATATCTTCTAAAAATAAGGAAACATTACTCTTAGCATAACATAACATAGGTGTCATAAGAAATTACAACCATATCCCATCGAAATCTAACTGAAATGAGAGGTGTAGAATAAGGAAGAGAATAAATCTGGCCTGAACTGCTGAATGTGTTGTTATGCTACCCCTTTTTCTGTTGATTTGTCTCTTTATGTATTTGGTATTTAAATAACCATGTATCTTCATTTTATAAGACTTCCAAAAACCTCATAACCACCTTTCACCATAACTTGTTATATCAATTTGGTTATGGGTCTTTATCCTTTCTAAAATGGCTCGGAAAATTTGCTGACAAGTGTCAAAATTCAGTTAAAATAGGCACTACCGGAAATTCTAGAAAAAAATTTGTAACTACGCAAAAATTGGAACGCTACTATAATTTCTGGTAGCGCTTTGTTTATTTTAAAAAATGCATAGAAAATGCTAATAAACCTATGCAACCTTATATTCTTTGACATCTAAGTTGTTGTTCAAAATTGTGATTGATAAGTAAAAAGGTGTTTGTATCAAAAAACCTTTTTACCTTCCTTCCATGTGGGCTGTAGCTTTGGCAAGATTATGCAGTCTATCTTTTTTTCAGCAATTGATTTTGATCTAGTTTTTCTTGTGGCTTCTTCCTTGACAATGGCCTTCTCCTCCTTAGAACCATTTTTTATCTTTCTCTCTTTGAGGGCTCCAAGTGTTTCTCTATGGGGGTTTTATTTTTGTTTTTCTTCATGGATTTTTCTATCTTTGACCCTTTAGATCTTCCTTCTATATCAATGACCTCTGTCATTAAACTTGGATTTTGTAGAGCCTTGGAATTAAGCCTAAACATGTTTTTGTCTCTTGTATTCCTTTTTCTAGTACCAACAACATGTTTGGATTCTTATTTCTTCTTCTTAATACTGATTTCATATCCAAAATCTTTGAGGATTTCTTCATCAGATTTTGTAGGCTGATACTCTTTCTGTATCTTCTACTGAATATCTTCTTCTGGAATTTTCGATAACATTTTTGCTTTGTATTTCTCTGTAGTTGCAGACCTTCTTCTCTGAGCTTTGGTGTACAAATTAGGAAAATGAGGAATAGGGGGCATCATTTTCATAGACTTGGGTTTATTTTATGAGGATCTCTCTCCTTTCCCAAACTTTCTCTCATTCTTGAATGAAAAAACCTTTTCTTTCGTGTTGTTGGCCTTCCTCTTGGTACTTTTTGCAGGCTCAGGGTGTTGTTGTGAAACAAGAGGTGTAGGTGCAGTTTGGTCTACCCTGTAAAACAATAAATTGTCCCAGGTTTGATATATTTTCCTTAACTCTTATTCAACTAGAACCTTGATGATACAAGCTATATTCTGAAGCAGAAGTGTGAGTTTGGATTCTTGCTGACATATTTTTCTGACTCCTCAGGAAAAAGTATGGCAGATTTAAGGTCTTCATACCTGCAACATGAAAACTAAATCTCATATGATAAAGAAAGATAATTGTATACCTCCTTTCACAAGTGAGGTATATCTTGATGAGTTTAATAGTGTTTTCCCTGTAGTTTTTGAGATAGTTTCTTGGAATTCCCTTGGACCAATTGGAATCTCTGTGTGTATCCTTGAGGAAATTGTTGAGGTCTCCTCCAGTGATAACCTAACCTTTAAACCACCTATCTCCTTCCTATGGAAGGTTAAATTATTTAGCATTTGAATCTACTGAAACCTGAAATGTAAGACCATAGACAGTGGCTTCTTATCCATCAAAAGATTTTTCAAACTCTTGAGATACTCATAAGTGAGCTTCATCATCTTCAGTTGGTTGTGTAACCTCATATGGAATGCTACTGATAGATTGAGGCAAGCGGATATGTGACTGGCACTCACCTCTGCCATCGTGCTGATTATTGGCCTAAATTTCCGATAGTGCTGCTATGTGACCAACCAAATGGCCATTGCATTAATTTTTATGATCTATGATCTTCTCCATTAAAAAAAAAAGTACCTTGGCATAATATTAACTGACATGGTTGACAGATAGGACAGGATTAACTATTGGGTTTATTACTACGGGTTAACAACTAAGCGCTACATGCATACCATGACTTGAATTAAACATGACTGACCACCTATGACTCCTATCACATGATATAAATCATTTAAAAAAAATGAAACGTATTCACATCATAACACATGGCTTAACAAAAGTGGCTACGCTTTTTCATTTTTTTAAAAAAAAGAGGATGTTACCAGAAATTCTGGCAGTAACGGAATGAAAGAAAAATAGACAGAAATAGGCGTTAGGGGAATTTTGAGTTCTAAAATGGGCCTCCAAAGGAAATTATAAAATAATAGTGGAAATAATAAAATAAGATTTTATTACATCATCAAATTTTAGAGGGAAAAAATATAAAACTACTTTTTCAACTTATCTCCCTATGGGTTTACTCAAATTTCGAGTGGAAACATTTGTTGGATGCATAATTTGATTCCTCATACAAAGAGTACCCATGATGCATACTTTCAATTGACTGTGCTACATGAAAAATAATAAATACATGAAAATATATGATTGCAATTATGTTTTTCATGTATTTCTCATTTTTCATGTAGGAGGGTCCATCGAAAGTATGCAACATGGGTACTCAAATGAGGAATTAAATTTTGCATCCAATGATTACTCCCACTCAAAATTTGAGTAAATCCTTAAAGAGGTAGTTGAAAATACAAGTTGAAAAATTAGTTTTATTATTTTATTATTTTTTAATATTTTTAAAGAGAGAATCCATACAGGAGAAATAGATTATAGTAGAGAGGAATAACCTGTTTCTGAGTTTTTCTAATAACCCAACATTTCAGACTGTCTAAGTGAGTCCATCATCAGGAGTATACGTCAAAAGTTCTTTGAGAAGATGATGGACTCACTTAGAAATATACCCCTGATGATGGAGTCCATATTTTCAAAGAAATTTTGACGTATACCCCTGATGATGGACTCACTTAGACAGTCCGAAACGTTGGGTTATTAGAAAAACTCAGAAACATGTTATTCCTCTCTACTATAATTTTTTAATCTTTTTAATTTTTTACCCCAAAAATGGTGAATCATCCCCCATGGTTGAAATCATCATCTTGAATCCTATTGGTTCTTATTAAGTTTATTTTGGTTGTACATTTTTCTTAGGAGGCCCATTTTAGACCTCAAAATTTCTCTGATGAATATAACAAACCGCCTGAAAAGACTAGAATAGGCGCTACCAGAAATTTCGGTAGCGACTATTTTTTTTTTGAATTTTTCGAATTTTAATCCTAAAAACAAAAAATTTTAAATGGACTCATGACTTAGCAAATAAATGTGCTAACATATCCCTTGAGTTTGAAGACCATGTCTATATGGATTGGTTCCTTAGATCACTTTTGGCCCCCATAGGTAAATATGTCACCTCCCAATTCCCCCAATATGAGGAAGAAACACTCCAAGTATCTTTGGAATATGACCTGATCTATGCATAATCAAGATATGCTGATACTCTCCTTCACGATTTTCCTCGGCCTGGTGCTGCTAATGCAGTGGGGGCATCTCATGTTGCACATGGTATCATTGGATCTATCTCCCACCCTACACCCTCACCATATGCTCCACCTCCAATGAATTATGGCTAACCCCAGGGGGGACCAATTCCTCTTACACCTATCCCCCTCCCAATCCTACACATGGAAACACTTACCAAGGTACAAGAATGTCATATGCATATCCCCATCCACATCAATCAATGCGAGCGCCAGTTTTTGTTCCACCTAGTTATCCCAATGTTCTCACCAAATATTTCTACCCATATGCTTTGCCTAGCGCTCCAGCCCTGCCAAAACTAGTGCCCAATCCCCCATGTCTCCTCCACCTAATCCACCACAACAACGGCCTCCTAAAGGTCAAGTGTATCCTTAACAAAGTGCAACCAATCCCCCCAACCCTAAGAAAAAGAATAAGGGTAAGGGTAACCAAAACCAATGATCTCAAGGTAATCAAGGAAACCAACATCCACCACCTAATGCCCCTCATGGTGACCAGCCTAATTCGGCAACCCAAAAATAGTGTGAAAAACCAAAGAAAAACAAGGATCTTCATACAAATAAACCTTTTTCCCATTTCAGAGTATTTTTTTATTATACTCATGAGTGTCCCCTTTTACCTCAAATTCACCAAGTATGGGAATCTCAAGAAACTATTTTTAGAGGACCTCAACTCATTTATCCACATCCACTCCCTCCTGCTTCATCACAACTGGCTATGCTTACAAATCCTTTCCCCCATCAGGGATATGTAGCTTCCTAAACCACACAGGGTAATGCAGCTCCTCAACCTTCAGAATATGGCCAGAACAATTACCAGATTCTCATGTTTAATTCTGATGAAGTCAACACTAAACAAGTTAACCTTCAGACTTGGTCACACCAGTATGACCAACCCTTTATGAAGTCAGTGACCGATTCCCAACCCAAAGTTTCCACTAAGCCTATGTAATCACCAAATAGAAAATTATAGACCCCTCTACCTAAATTTTAGGTTCCCCCCAAGATACCCAAAGGTCCATTATGTCGAAATGTTGCTTCTTCTAAATCCACCCATACATATAACATAGTATATGACTTGGCATAGTATCCTACTACCATGTCAACGCTGGAATTCCTTCATATGTTCCCATCCCAATGGAAAGAACGTTACCCAATACCCACTCCTCCTAAACTGCCAAAGCTTACTCCTCCATGCACTTTGTGTGATGTTGTTGGGAATGCCACCAATAATTGTCCTAAACTCCCTAATATAAATAATGTGGTATTTGATACCTTTCCTAACTCTAAAATGACTAGGGTTCATGCCACCTTACTTGAGTCATCTAAGAAGAACAAATCCCTATGCAAAAATCACCCGTGTGTCTTATGTGATCAGTATGACCATTATTCCCATCGATGTCCCTGTCTTGAATATTTTCATGATACACTTTAAGTGCTTTGCGAGTTAGATGCCGCTCATAGTGATTCCACTTCCCCTCTACCTATTGGTTCTAGCCCCATTTGTTTTCTAGAATAGGAGGTTTCCAAACCCACCATTGTAATTCTCCCTCTTGATGTCGAGATGATAGATAGTTCGACACCCATTATCTACTTTTTTTCAACCATGGGATCAATATATTGTTACGCTCTTGGATTTTACTATTGTCATTATTTTGAACCTTCTTCAGAGAACTATTTGATATCAACATTGGTAGATGTCACATCTTCTAGTCATTTGTTAAACCATCCTGGTGATGTGTATGTGAACCGTGTCTGCCATGATGATGACTCGTTCAATCACCCCATACCTTGAATCCATGAATGTGAACCACAACCACCTTTTGGCCATTACATTACCACTAAATTTTTGGGTAAGGGGGAATCCTCTCTTGAGAGTCTAGGAGAATAAATTATTTTTAACCCTCATAGTGCATCTAGTAGTGTCAACTCTAGCACCATTATTATTCCCCATGTTGAAAAAATTCTAGAGTCTCATATCACTCCAAATTACCATGGGGATTATCCATTTAATCATCCCTCATTTTTACATCAAAAACCTAGTCCCTTGGACATTGTTGTTGGTCAAGCACAGTGTCATCTATGTGAGCATCAATTAATTATATCGAGAGATAACCTTTTCTATGGTGATACTATGTATGTGAACCCAGAAATGAAGTCCATTTGACTTCAATATGTAGTGACAAACGAGATGGGAAATCCATAAATTCGTTTCTTTAATTTTATCTATCCATTCTTCCTATAAGATGACAATAGTAAACAACAAATGGCGATGAAACTAAACCGTGCATAACCATATTATGTACCATCCATATATGTTTTTGTAGGTCAATACTCGAAATACATCTAGTGTTTCCGTAGCATGCTACACCCATCCATACAAAATTTTGGGGAACATATTCCGCTACATCTACTCATCATTCTCTGGAGGATATTGCACCAATAATACCAAATTCTAGAATCCCTTATTTTATCATTTGGAACACAATGGTGCTCCACAAACTCCTCCTGATGGGGGCATCATTCCCACCTTTGCATACCTGATCAATACTCCCATCACATATTTTGGGGGAATTATCCCATGATTTGGTGTATGATGCCACACCCCCCTTGCCACTTTCTCATTTGATTAAGATAAGTCTTGGCCTAGACCCCAATTATCTAGGTATGGTCTATTATGCACTCATTCCTTCAATTATTTGTCCTACTATACTTTTTGGTGAGCCACATACAAAAAACACATCTTAGATGCTTGATACTACATATTCACATTCTACTCTATGAGATACCACACGTACTAAATGGCTCCCCTATTTTACTTGGTGGCGGGGATGACCCTAGTCCTTCTCCTACTAGTTCATTCGTGTATTTCTTTCTTACCTTGATTCTTCATCAGGAACCATTATTAAAAGAAGCATTAAGGCCATCTTAAACACGTAAGGTCATCTACTTGAAACTTTAAAATATGAATTATGATATTCATTTTGTATGCTACAATCTCCTTAAGATTTTGGACCTTCTTCTCTTCTCCAAATTCTTCAATAGCTCACTTTGCAATTGAATTTGATTTGGGGGAAAAAATCACTTTTAAAGGAAAAAACCTGGTTATTTTGTCACCCATTGAGAACAAATTGTATCTCATTTTTATGAATTGTTAGCACCATTGGAAATCTCTGACCGAGTTTTATAACGGGTATCTTTTTTTTTTGGTAATTTGACACTTCACTAGGAAGCCACTTTTTCCATGAGGGACCACTTTGTCGCGTCTTAAAATTGAATTTCTTCATATGAGTCACTCATACTCTAGTATCGATTTACCTTTGCACTGGTTGACTCATGTATCAATTTTCATCATGAGTAACCATTTTTACTTGGGTTTTTATGGCCCCTTTGGGCCTCCCTTATGTGAAAACATCATTGAGTCACCCTTGTTCATAGCATCAGAGACGATTCACCCTCGCATCCATGGATTTTATTTCGAGTCCCCTTGAGTCCTATTACCGTGCATCACCCATATTTGTGTCATATTCATCACATTGAGTTCATATTTTGTCTCCAGCTATACTGCTCCATATTTGAAAAGCCTTCGTCTGAGTAATTGACCATCCCCTCTCAAATCGAGTCAGCCACTTCCAAGTCAACCATGCATATCATGCCCTCACAAGGAAATTCATTAGTCCACTTCACATATTTTATCCTTCCATCATCATCCTTGGTGTCATTCCATTAGTAACATTTTTATGACCCTCCTGCCTTTTTTAGGAATCCTTATTGCTTCACCTCTAGTGGGCCCTCTTCTGTCAAATTCGTTAGTGCCAATCAGTTATGCCTGTCACCAGTGATCAAGTTTTCTCTTACAAATTTTTTTGTTAGCATCTCAAGTTAAATTTTTATGGTTTCATTAGGTCTTCAAATAAATATTTGGTCACTGGATAGTTTGTCTAGGTATATCACTACTCCTAAAAGCCTTCATGGTCAATGGAAATTAGCATAGTCAGGTCATTCCATCTTGAAATATTTTCATGGTCATCATGGCCATCATTCAGTTCATAATTTCATGCAGTGTCCATTAGGTAATTGCGTAAAAATCATGAAAATAAGTCATTTCATCATCAAAATTCACCATTTGAAGGATTTTTGATAGTGAAAACCCTTTAATAAAGTGTTCAAAAGTGCTTTTATATCTTATTCATGATGTAATATATCCTAAAGAGTTCTAAAGCTGCAGTTTGAAAATAAAATGTGAAAGGACATGGTAGGGCCACTACACCACCAAATGAAAAATTGAATTCCAAGATACAAAAAGACCAAAGAAACATTTATTTTGCTCATTCCAACTCAATAAGACATCACTCCACTTAGAGAAACCATTTTCACTCTCAAAACAAAAAATTGTGTGCCGAAGAGTGCCATCTCTCCTATGCACTGCGCACTCGCTGCACATTCTTCATTTTGGCACAAATTATCATATCCAAGGATTTATAAATCAGAAAGAAGGTTTAAATACACCTCTTAGAAGTAAGAGGGCATTTAGAACACCTCTTTTGTCTTCATTTTGTGATTAGAAAGATGAATCCCCTTTTCTAAGGTTTTGAGTGCATTATCTTGGTTTAATGTTCACATTGATAAAATTTCTAAAGAAACCCTAATAATGAATCTAACTCACCTTCCCCCACCTATTATACACTTAATTAATCACTTTCCCTGCCCCTTACTCCTAATTTTCCCTATTTTCCTACAAACCCTAGCCTAGACTAGGAATTTATAGGTTAGGACAAGTTTTTACCTTTTTGGACCCCTTCCCCTCACCCATTCCCTAAAATTTCAATTTCCCCTACTCCCTAACATCTCTCCCTACCCCGCTAAAGTTTCCCAATAATTTAGGAATCCATTAACCCTTGCATCTCCCTTCATTCCCAAAAACTACCCAAATCCCTTATTTTTCACTTCATTAAACCCTAATTTCCCTTCCCATTGAGCTAGGGTTAGCAATGGATTCCGAAACCACTGAGAAGAGGACGCATATTGAGTTATATTAGTATGTATCATCCCACCAAATTCCAAGAAATAACAGCTTCACCTTTCGAGGATACAAGTTTCCTAGGGTTTACATTGTAGACATGGATAATTTTGCTTCAAAATATGTTTATGAAAAAATAAAGATGCATTTTACAAAAGTGAAAGAGGTTTTTCTCCATAATAGATCAAGGAAAAAAAAAATCCTCCAGTTTATACAAAGGTTATATTATTTGGGATAAATGAAAAAAGTACAATTTCTGTATGAGGTTTTATGCACTTACAGACAACTTGACTTCAAGGTGTTTGTAGTGCTTGATGACTCTATTTTTTAACATAAATCCTAATATTTCCAATAGTACATTCAGATATTTATTTTGAGCTCTGGAATGCAGTCAACAGTTCTCTGCAATATCACACTGCGTTTTTCCTTGGTGGTAGTGTGTTTTTCCAATTTTTGTTTCACCAACTTCAAACTTGGATTCTGAACAAATGGGAAAGTGTTTTGGAAAACAAGAGGTAGGTTTTATTTATAACATGCCAAGAAACAAAATAATCTCTCATTTTTTTAAAAAGAGTTATTTTTAGCGAGATATGGGCCTACTATTGAGCCCATTAGTTGCAGAAAAGCTCAAAATATTTTGAAGATTTTTTTAGCACAATCACTAGGACAAAAACATAGTGTGGGCCATGATGCGCTTTTGATGGAGGCCACCAAATTACAAAAAAATTGGGTTTTTCGATTTATTATGAGTTTTACATCATTTCAATCCCCTGTGAGAAAATTTTTAGCAAGATTTAGCAGGTCAAAAGGCCCAAAAATTACTCAAAAAACACCTTTTTGCCCTCTTTTTGAACAATACACTGCATGTTTTGGAGTACCTCTGGGAGAATAAATCTTTGAGGGGATAGGAGAAATAATTTTTAGTGCTTTAGGACTCTTTAATGTAGCCAATAGGAAGATATATCTCTGGCAGCTTTCAGATCGACATTTGGACCTCGGGAAGGCCTCCAAAACTCATTTCTCCCAATTTCGCTGTGTTTTTGCCTAAATATCAATTTTCTGAGTTTACTTGGTCTAGATTTGACCTCAACTGATTTAATTAGTCACTTTTAATGTTTTTATGATGTCAAAATGTGTAATTATGCTAGATATAGTAAACATGAGGTAGATACAGGCTTGTAAAGTCATTTTTGGTCAAAGGTGTCAGTTTTTATAACTTGGGGAGAGTCTTGCTAAACTCCCTAGTATTTAGGTTTTAGTCTTGTTAACTTGGGGAGAGTCAGTTCCTCCACTCAAGGATTCGATCTATGAGAGAGGGGATTTTTTTTTTTACTATATTTATCCATTTCATGGAAATTTTTTATGGTTGGACATTAGAGGTTTGAAACCATTATAGCTTGTGCTTCATCTTTTATTCAGAAATTCAAAGGAACAATTGCAACTATTATCTATGAATTCATGTTTAGTGATTTTTTGATGTTGTATTTTTTCTATTATAGTATTTTATAAATGATATATAAATTATCTTTCCATGGTTTTTTTCCTCAATGATCTTCCTACAAGTTTGATAATAAGAATTCTCTCATAGCTCTGTTTTGTTTGGGAACATAATTTCATGTTTATTTCCTTTAGTTTTAATGAATTCATGATGCATGCTCATTAATATCCTCCTTCATTTTCAAACCCTAAAATACACCGACAAAACCCTGAACCCATCACTAAAAAATTTCTACCTTTCTCCTTAATATATTTGCAAGTGTAACCCTTTGATACAATTGACCTAGCTACTTGATTTTCATCCCTGGTCCAGCATTAAGCCATCAAACATTCAAAATTCTAGAACAGACCTAACTAGCCTAAAATCCACTCTTCATCCAGTCAAACCCTTTGGCTGTGATATCATAGAGAAAGCCCTCTCTGGTTTGGTAGGGATAGCTACCAAACTGAAAGGTTGGTTTGAGGTTACCTCTGTCGACATCCTTTCATCATATTTGGGATGTTGTGGAGGCTAACAGACTTCAAAAAATTTATTCTAGGATAGTGGTCCAAAGGGCGGTGTACCTTGGTTCCATATTTTATCATTGTTTAGTACCTCAGATCAAGAAAATGGAATCATCATTTCCCTTTGACTTGTATGTTTCTCGCGTGCTCGACTCCAGCTGATTATCGCATGATCCAGAATCTTACACTTGATGGTACCATGATATAGCAGATTGTACCAATATTTTATATGTGTGGGATATGTTGTAGATCTCATGGGGTGGTGGCCCTTCAGGTATCCCCCCACATTCCCAGATGACAACAAATTATGATCTAGCCTCAGATGCAGTTCCCTAGATTTGACTATTTGGGTTCCCACTCCTTGCAGTGCACACAACATGCATGTCACACTTAGATGATCCTTTCAGGTCTTTAGAGCCCTCTCCTATTCAGCAAGGCTTTTTTGGTTATGGTTTTCCCTTACCATGTCAGCTATAGGGGAATTATGTCTCATGTTATCAGATGTTATTATATTCATTCTTGGCCTCTATTTTCCATGAGAATTATGTATATGAGACTCATTGTATTATTTTATCACATTCTGCCCATTGATTCCAACATATCATGTATCATGTATCATGTATTTTGTACCTCAGTCCCACATTGCTCGGTGCACCATTATTATTTGTAATCAATTATCTCTTTGGGTATGGGTATTCCTCCCCTACCTCATTTGAGATCATCTACTCAAAAATAAAAGGAGACTTATATCATATTAGTAGGTCTCGTCCCCTCCATTACTTTGTTCATACTTGCATTGCTCTCTCTCTCTCTCTCTCTCTCTCTCTCTCTCTCTCTCTACCCTTTAGTGTCTTTTGGAAGTGAAACCTACAATGTATTTCATTCATACGATTTGCTCCTAACACTCTTACATTGGGTGGTAATCTGTTATCACCTAAAAAATGATCACCTAGCCATTTCTAGGTTGGTGGATAGAAATACACCATGTAGTATTAATTTTACCATAGTAAAATCAATTTCACCACATGAAATTATTTAGTAAACAAATTTTATTAAATTATTTCTAATTAAAATTAAAAAACCACCTTATCATTATTGAATAAATAAATAATTATTTATTTTTTTCTAGGAATTATTATAATGATTGAATAAATAATTATTTATTTATTTTTTCTAGGAATTATTATTAAATCATTATTTGATAATTTTTCCTTGTCACATTTGACTAAATCACCTTGGAATAATTAAATAATTCATTATTTGTTTATTATCCCTTATTTTTATTTTTGGAATACTTGTTAACTCACTATAATTATTCCAAATTCACATTTTTATTAATCCTCACGAAGTGATTAATAAATAATTTTATTTTTTAATTACTTCAACCATTTTCTAAATAAAGATATTTGAATGTTTTGATTATATTTTCCCTCTCCAAAAAATATAATAAAGTATTTCTAACGGTTATATTTTTTATTTGGTCAATAATATTTTATTATTTTACATTTTCTAATTTAAATTAATACATTGTTATAAATAAGACGAATTTCCATTCATTCTTCAGCATGATCACTATCATTGTCACCACTATCGTCTTATCACATTTGAGCTCCCATTTGAGTTCTATATTTATTTTGGGTTTTCTACATATTGAGAGAGAGACATAGATTGTTGAAGCACAAGGAAATCAAAGGACCCATCCCACGGAGGGGGATTTGTAGACCCTTGTTGTAAATATCCTTCACTAGGTGTTTTCTAGTAAAAATATTATTCATTCAAAGATTCTATTGGGTTATTGCACTATATATTTCTTGTTGCTGTATGTTTTGGATTGCATGTGATTTTTTTTATTTATGGTTTTTTGATTTTTTCATTACGAGTATGAAGAGTAAACAACCATATTTTATTGTTAGGTCACTTTTCACCAGTGACTTATGTGAAGCATTTTTGGTGCACATTTCTGAAATATTTACACCAAAACTACAAATCTTCCACCGATGAGATTGTTGTGGAGTAGACCTGGTTGCTACTAGTAGTGAACACACTAAGATGAATTGTCTACATTGGCGGGGACCATAAGGACGCCTCTCCTGGAGCTCGAAAGAAAAGGCTTCATCTCTCCATAAAGGAGTTGTGACATATATATTATATTTGAATGGTGTGAACATAACGATTGGAACATTGGCATGATTGATTTGTTGAATGTCGTAAATATGGAATATAAAAGGTTGATTCTTTGAAATTATTAAAGTCCCCTCCAGAAAACTGGTTGATTGGTTTAGTTAGAATGTTGGTCTCAAACTCTAGTTCTTTGTTGGATAAAACTCTGATGCATCTATATGCGTTGAGATTTGATGGAAGTGTGATGAATGGGGTTACAGTTTGAGTGCATTTATTATTTTCATTATAGCAACATGGTGTTGTCCTTCTATTATCTGTGTGTACATTGATCCAAGAAATCTTTCTTCTCAATGCATTGATTGAAATCCTACGTTCAATCTCTGTTTAATGGTTCATGCATGATCGTATGTATTGGATTATATATATGGTGGAAAATCATGTAATTTTCATGAAATTTATTTGTGATATGTGCACTAAACTATATTCAATTTTTCATGTGGTCCTATCCATAAGGTTTGGTGGTTGATGTGCCGGGTGTGTTGGGATCATATATCAGCATTGAAGAGATTTATACATAGAATTTGTGACATACACAATGATTATGCTCAAATTGATGCAACATTAGGATATATATATATATAGTTGAAATGGTTTTGAATTCCTTGAACCATTCGAATATATTGGTATGCTTGCAATGATACTTCAAATAATTCCTTAAATTGTGAATTTAAAACATAATTCATGAATTGATTTATCTTATGGCCACCATAGATTTTTCTAGATACAAGTATTAATTCTAGTGATCTAGCATTTACAAATATATGTCTTTACATGTTCATCTTTGTTCCATAATAACACGTGTTTTTTTTACTTGAGTTGTTCAGAATATAACTAGACCTGATGATACATTAGAGTTATTGAATACCATAATTCATTCTACTATTCATGGGATGGTAAAAATAAACAAGGACAATATTTTTGACATTAAACCCTACCTACAAAATTCACAAGAAAAAGATTGATTTTTTGTAGCTTGAGTCACAACTACAGTGAGATGAGCTTCAATATAAGAGTTGTCATTATAAAAAAAAAATTATCGAAAACAATCCTCTATTAAATATTGAGATAGACTCCCATCAACAGAAATAATATGAGGTTGAGGTTGATTCAGTGCCCAGGTTCATAGTATATTTGCATGCAGATGTTGAAGTTCATTTTGCAGTTCCAAAGTCCATCATAAGAACTTAGGAAGATCTTGTCAACAACAAGAACATAACTAGTATTGGATATGACAAGGAGGCGTTTATTCATACTGCAAAAAATTCCAAGCCTATCCAGTTTTATAGTGTTCATTTTCTACATAATGGTTCATATTCACCTCTTCCAGATCCTGATCCTTATCCTCTGTCCAAAATTATTGTCAATTTCCAACATTGTGACCGACTTTTCCATGTGAAATCTCATTGTTTTGATATTAAAATTTGCAAGCATTGTGGTCAAGATACTAATTCTTCAAAAATATGCTTCAGTAACAAGCCTCCTGGAAGAAAGAAGATTCTCCTTCGATGGATCACTTCTTGGAAATAGGCTTGAACATCTAAGAATATATTTGAGTCATATGTAAGAATTTATTCTAGAGTACTAATATGTATTGAAATTTATTTTTCTTCATAATCTCACCTTGTATCTGACAAGGGGGGAATTAATGGTCATCTACAAGTTACATCTATAAATTAAGTGAGCTTGAGCCACAACCTGAACCTATTGCCTGAGCCTACACCTAGAGAGAGCCATACCTAGATTCAAAGTTGTATCTAGATATATAGAATCCCCTAAGCATGACCATGGATGGTGTCCTTCCTTAAAAAGTCACTAGTTGAAGATATCTATCAGACCAGGAGTTAACTTCGCAAAACTGAATATGAATTTAGATGGAGATTGTGTGTCTACTTATACATGGAGGTGATGCTATTTGGATTCACTTCCCAATGTCTCTTGGCCTTCCTTATTTACTAAATTACAATAATATACAATTACAATAATATACAATCTCACCCAATCCCTTAGGATTAGGTGTCAACATTCCCCCCTTTAATCTAAAGGGATGTTGGTGAGTCCAAGCATCATTTTGAACTTTCCAAACATTTCTCTTCCAAGCGCTTTGGTGAAGATTTCTGTGGTATTCTCATTTGCTGAACAGTGATGTAGATGGATGGTTTTTGCCTCAACATGATGTCGAATCAGATGGTATTTTTTATTGATGTTCTTTGTTCGATCATGGAACTTCAAGTTCTTGGCCAACTTTATTGTAGAAGTGTTGTCGATCATGAGTGGTGTTGAATGCAGTTGTTTCATCTGCAAATCTTCTAGGATTTTCCTAAGCCAAACAATTTCCTTTGTTGCTTCAACTGCTGCCACATATTTTTCCTTGGTTATGGAATCTGTTGGAACTGACTGTTTGCGTGATCTCCATGAGACAAATCCTGATCCAATATTCATGGTATAACTTGAAGTAGACACCCCAGTTTCCTTGTCCCCATCAAAGTCTGAATCAGAGTTTCCGATCAAGCTGAAATCACCTACCTGTGTATATTTGAGTCCAAAATCTTGAGTCCCCTTCAAGTACTTTAGAACTCTTTTTGCAGCAGACCAATGTCCTTCACATGATTTTTTCATAAACCTAGAAAGGATTGCAATAGCAAATGAGATTCCTAGTCTAGTGGTAGTTAGGTAGATAAGGCTTCCTACAAGATGTATATACTTCATTGCATCCTCGAATTTATTCACTTGAATGGATGTGATCTTCAAGTTTTGTTCCATTGGAGTGGTTAAGGGATTGCATTCATCCATGCCAAACTTGTTAAAAATATCTCCAATGTACTTCTTTTGAGAAATAAATTTAAATTTAGGATGTTGAGTTACTTGAATACCCAAATAGTAATGAACATAACCCAAATTAGTCATTTCAAAACCTTTCTTCAATTCTTTCTTTATGGATGCAATATAACTCTCATTATTCCTTTTCATCAAAATATCATCTACATACACCACAAGATATACAACTGTTTTTACAACTTTCTTAATAAACAAAGTTGCATCATCGAGATCAGAATGTTTGAAGTGAAGTTTTAGAGGATGCTCATTTAATTTATCATACCAACCTCGTGGTTCTTGCTTGATGCCATACAAGGATTTTATAATCTTGCATACTTTGTGTTCTTGGCCCTTCACAAAAAATCCTTCTGGCTGGGATATACAAACTTTCTCCTTTAGATCTCCATTCAAAAAGGTAATTTTTACATCCATATGATGGACTTTCCATCCCTTCTGATTTTCTAGGGAAAAGAGTGTCCGGATGGTGGCCCATTTTGATATGGGAGCAAAAGTTTCTTCATAATCGACCCCTTCTATCTGTGAAAAACCTTTTGCCACAAGCCTAGCTTTGTGCTTGTAAAGTGAGCCATCTACTTTGTACTTGTTCTTGTAAACCCACTTGCAGCCAAT
Organism: Pinus albicaulis; assembly: GCA_034641835.2. Taxonomy (NCBI): domain Eukaryota; kingdom Viridiplantae; phylum Streptophyta; class Pinopsida; order Pinales; family Pinaceae; genus Pinus; species Pinus albicaulis. The sequence goes on along the minus strand of CM076582.1, from coordinate 673,711,489 downwards.
TGGTTTGGTTCCCAAAGGAGGATCAAACAGCTGCCAAGTGTTATTCTTTATCAAGGCATCATACTCCTTTTGCACCACTTCATTCCACTCATCATGAAAAGTGACTTCTTTGAAGGAAGTTGGTTCATGATTTGTAGATAAACTCAATTCACAGTTATAATAAATATCCATATCAATAGGTGAATCAAAATTATCTACATCACCATCGTTTTTTCTAGTGGAACTTCTTGTTCCTGTCTTTCCAACGTCAACAAGATGAACGTTTTCTAGTGTATTTTTCAGCCATTTGGGGGGACCTTTCTGAGATGGCCCAGGCTGCTTGTTTGAATGGGTTGGAATTAAATTAAGATTCAACCTCTCAATTATTTCAATCACATCATTCAAGGTGTCATCCGTGGTTGGTTCTTCATGTGGAGGAGAGAGTGCTTCGGGAAATGATTCCACAGATTGATTCAGTATAAGAATCCCTCCTTCAAGATGTGGAATCTGATTATCAAATTATTGAAAATAATTTGCATGTGTGAATCTATCCAAGCGATCAAGTTGCCGCTCAACAACATTTTCAGTCTTGGAAGATTCAAGAAATATGACATCTCTTGCTATTACAAACTTTATATTGACTTCATCATAGAGACGATATCCTTTGGAGGTATTGGAATACCCCAAGAAGATACATTTTCGACTTCTAGCACCAAGTTTATTCCTTTGTACCTTGGGTGTCAAAGCATAATAGGTGGAACCAAAGACCTTGAAATTATTTACCGAAGGAATGTGGCCATGCAAAATTTCATAAGGAATTTTGTTTCTGATTGAATTTGAAGGACAACTATTCTTTATGTATACAACACATAGAGCTGAATCAACCCAAAAAATCAATTTTACATTCTTAAAAAACATCATCGAGCGAACCAAATTTAAAATTGTCCTGTTCATTCTTTCAGCTACACCATTCTGTTGGGGATTATAGGGCAGAGTTATTTGATGTTTGATCCCATGTCGACGAAGATAATTTTCAAATTTGTTTGAAGTGTATTCTTTTCCATTATCAGTACACAAAGAGCCAATATGAGTTTGTGCATCATTTTCAATCCATCCATGAAAATTCTTGAATGTTTGAAAAGAATAAAATTTGTTATTTAATAAGTAAACCCAACACATTCTGGTGTAATAATCAATAAATGTAATCACATTTTTATTTCCATTTGCAAAAGAAAAATGCATAGGGACACATAAATCTGAATGAATAAGCTCAAGTTTTCTATGCGCTCTAGAATGTGAATCATGAAATGGTTGTTTGCTATGCTTTCCTAGAATACAAGCATCACATTGCTTAAGTTTCCTTGGAATTTTAGGAAGTCCATTAACACCATTTATCTTAAAAAATCGAAGGTTTTCATATTTTAAGTGTCCAAATCTAGCATGCCATAAAAGACTTGATGGGAATTTACATTCATCATGAGGTGAACTGAATGCAAAGTTTTGTGCATGAGCAGAGGAACCTTGCAGCTTCAAGAGTCTTCCTTCTTCTATTCCCTCCATGACAAGTGAGCGACCTGATGATTTTCTGGCCTCAACATTTCCATAAAACATGTGAATGGAGTGTCCTTGCTGGCGAATGTGGACCAAGGACAACAAGTTTCTCCTCAACTTAGGGAGGTATAGAACCTCATGTAGAATATGATCTGGAAGACCAGGAAACTTAAGCTTGATTGTGCCAAGCAATGATGGCTTGAGTTTGGATTTATCTGTGAAGTATACTACTCCATAAAATTTGTTAGTAAATTCTTCAAAAAAATATTTTCTAAATGTCATGTGACATGTTTCTCCTGAATATAGCAACCAATCATTTCTCCAAGAAGTAAATGAAACATCAAACACGTCTTCAGTTACTCCATTGTTACAATGTGGTACAACATAATGAGTGGGTTCAGGTGCGTTACCTTTGTCTCTATCATGAGTTTTACCTTTTTCTTGATTTCTTTATTGCTCAATTTTATCGCAAGGAAACTTACATGTAGATGCATCATGCTAGTCTTTATTGTAGCGTATGTAATGAAGATCATATTTTTCAATTTGAGTTTGTTTGCCCCCTCTCCCTCTGAAATTTCTTCTTCCTCCTCCTCTTCGGCCACCTCTTCCTTTGGAATAATCTTGAGCATGAATCTTCTCTCTATGTGAAAATCATACAGCCTCTTCAGAAGACATAGGGGCTGTCATCTTTCCAAAAGCTTTCACTTTTTCTACAAACGTTTTCGCAAGGGAATCATAGGTGATTTTTGCAAGGTTTCCACTTGCTTGCAACGACTCAAGATAATGTGAGTAAGTCGTAAAAAATGCCTTAACATATATGAGAGGTATATCAACTTCTACACCAGTTTTCTTAATGTCATGCATGATAGATATTACTTCTGAAGCTAAAGCAAGAGGGTCGTCATTTTTTAGTTCAAGACTGAACAATATAATTATTAATTGAAAATTTTCAATTTCTGAATGTGAGTCATAGAGTTATTTTTGCTTGCTCAAGGCTTTATAGGCATTCGAAAATGGTGTAATATGGCAAATCACCTCTTCATTTAGGGAAGATACAATCAAGGCATAGGCCTTGATGTTCTTTTCTTCCCAAATGGTGATCTCCTTATCTGAAGTGGGCTTTGCTTGTGGAAGGTCTGCTTCTCCTTCACAAATTCCTCTCCACATCTCATTAAAAATGAGAGTGTGTTTGATTTTTCGAAACCATTCAGGATAGTTTTCCTTGCCAGAGAGAACAAATCCTACAATAGATATGAGAGAATACATTATTTTGAAGAAAAAAACACTTTTCTGTCACTGTAAAAACTCAGTTTTGGTTTCAATTCTGCAATTATTTTTTTTTATTTTTTTTTACTTTTTTTTTCTATAAAAAAAAATTGGGGAAAAAATAGAGGTATTATCTGAGGGAGGTATTTTCTAGGGGAGGTGTTTTCTGGGGAAGGTTTGTACCAGGGGAGGTATTTCTGGGGGGGTTTTTTCTAGGGAAGGTGATTACTGGGGGAGGCCAAACTGTGTAAAAAATCAGGAATGATATTATGGTCGAATTATAATAATAAAAAACACAGAGAAAATTTGTGTGGGAGGGGAGGGGGAGGAACGATTGGTTGGGGATGGTGGGTTGGGAGGGGCGAGCTGTTGTGAGCAGGTGGGGAGGGCCGAGAAGCCGTGAAAGGGAAGGGGAGGGTAGGTGAGGGGGATGGGGAGAGAGGGTGGGGAGGGTGGTCGTGAGTGGGGAGGGAGTGCAGGTTAGCGGGGAGAGCTGTGTGAGGGGAGATGGAGAGAGCGGGTGGGGAGGGCGGGTGTGAGTGGGGAGGGAGTGCAAGTGAGTGGGGATGGGGAGAGCGGGTGAGGGGGATGGGGAGAGAAGGTGGGGAGGGTGGGTGTGAGTGGGGAGGGAGTGCAGGTGAGCGGGGATTGGGAGAGCGGGTGAGGGGGATAGGCAGAGTGGCCCATGAGCTTTGAGCGTGAGGACTATGAGGGACATGAGCTGTGAGGGAGGGAGCATGTGAGGGGGTGGGGGTTTGTGTGTGAGGGTGAGCATGTCAAAGATGTGAGGGTGAGGACTGTCGGGGCTGTGAGCTGGGAGGGATGGATCGTTTGAGGGGCGGGGGTCTTCATGTGAGGGTGAGCGTGTGAGAATCTATAAAAAAAAATTGCACAGTAAAATTAAATGTGATGAGCTAAAATGAGGTAGAAATTGCCAAAAAAAAAATGCAGAATTATTCTAGAATGCTAGAATTCCAGGAGCAATAAAACAGAAAACTCAATGCACAATGATAGTCTACAAAAATTCAAAACATGAGGGAGTTACACCAAAGGTAGGAATTCTAAAAATGGGACTAGCTCTGATACCATGTCAGACCAGGAGGTAACTCCGCAAAACTGAATATGAATTTAGATGGAGATTGTGTGTGTACTTATATATGGAGGTGAGTCTATTGGGATTCAATTCCCAATATCTCTTGACCTTCCTTATTTACTAAATTACAATAATATATAATCTCACCCAATCCCTTAGGATTAGGTGTCAACAATCTCCCTTTTTTCAGGTTGAACTTCTCCCTATTCATAACATGAAGGAGAACTTCCTCTAGTAGAATACATCAGCTTATTTCCATTTTTGAAATATTTTTAGGAACTACGCTAAGCGTTCCAGGTTGAGACCCCAATCATTTACCTTTTCAAAACAATAGGAATAATTTCCTCTATCAGAAGACCTAAACTTCTTTCCATATTTGGAAGAGTTCCAGGAACTGCACTATGCACTCCAATGTTGGCGTTAATCCTTAAACCATTATCATTTGAGACCTCGAGTTCTACCACCTTATGCCATCTTCTAAAATAGAACATTCAACCTATTACTATCATGAATTATTGTATTTTTGTATTATAGCTCTCTTCTTGGACTCGTATATACCCCTTCGAAATAAAATGCGGAATTTTGGACACCTAATCCACTAAGGGTTTGTGTTATGTAATTTGAATAGTCACTGGAGTCAAAGAGCCCACTTGGTATATGGAAACCAAGGGTCATAAAAATATATTACAAATATATATCATTTGAATAGTAAATTCATCTCATGTTATATATTATCTCCTGTCCATTCCATGGTTGAATAAAAGACCATTAATGGAGCAAGGAGAAACTAAGGCATCCATACGAGAATTGTTCAAATGAGAGAATTTTTTATTTATCTATATGGTTGGGAAAAATTGACAAGATGACAAGTAGGCTAGGCTTTTAGGGATACCCTTTGAGGGCAAGTCATTTCACCCTTAGAAGCATATAAATAGAAGAGGATGGATACCTCATTTGAACACATCGCATGTGATACATTAAGAGGAAAAGGACATATAATCTGAGGAGATGTAATCTATAGAAGATTTTCTAAGAAGATAATGATGAAATCGAGGTTATATTTATAATTTTGGAGTAATCAAAGATAGGTATGGTGGTGGTCGGGTGGATAAGGAGGAGTTATGAGCATATTTGTTCATGTTTTGGAGATGTTATTATCTGCTAAACATGTTGCATGTTTCTATATCTCTTGGGAAGGAGGTCCAATCTCCTGTAGCTTAGATTTAGAGGGTCATAAGGCCTAATAGCTAGCTAGAATAAGAGAGGTGTCAAAAATTCCCCATTTTAATTTGAAGGGGTATATACGAGTCCAAGAAAATATCTCTAATACAAAAATACGATAATTCATCACAGTAATAGGTTTAATGTTATATTTTAGACAATGGCATAAGGTGGGAGAACTCAAGGTCTTAAATGATAATGGTTTAAGGATTAACGCCAACATTGGAGTGCTTAGTGCAGTTCCTGAAACTCTTCCAAATATGGAAAGAAGTTGAAGTATTCTACTAGAGGAAGTGATTCCTATTGTTTTGAAAAGTTAAATGATTGGGGTCTCAACCTGGAATGCTTAGTGTAGTTCCTGACAATATTTAAAAAATGGAAATAAGCTGATGTATTCTACTAGAGGAAGTTTTCCTTCATGCTATGAATAGGGAGAAGTTCAACCTGAAAAAAGTGATATTGTTGACACCTAATCGTAAGGGATTGGGTGAGATTATATATTATTGTAATTTAGTAAATGAGGAAGGCCAAGAGACATTGGGAAGTGAATCCTAATAGCCTCAACTCCATGTATAATTACACACACAATCTCCATCTGAATTTATATTCAGGTTTTCGGAGTTAACTCCTGGTCTGACATGGTATCAATGTTGAGAGTTTTAATGGGTGAATTAAAGCTCTTAATATTTAATTTGTTAATCTGGGCTTGTAAACACGAGCTGCACTGCACTTCTTGATTCAGGTTTTAGGACAGAGCTTTAAGGTTTCCTTTATAATGATCAGCTAAGGAATAAAACACACAAATTATTGTGAATAAATGAATTTGAAAAGGAAAACACAGCCAAGTAATTAAATTCAATTTTAAAACTTAATATCTCTATTAAATCAACCCAATTCTTCTCTTTAAAGGAAAATGCACTTAAGGAAAACCCTATTTTTTATTGCGAATGAAATTTGAACTTTTAAGTAAAGAATTGCAAACTTAATCTATTTAACCACAACTTGATGTAAACAAACTTGAAACTGAAATCTCGAAATTAATCCTTGCATCAAACCCTAATCTCTTCCTGAAGTTGAAAACCCTATGCTAATAGGAGCTCCACACACACAAAATTCAATGCTCTTCAACAATAAACAAAAGGATAATGCTAGCTAATAACTGATCTAAGAATTCTGCTCGTAAGGAATTATGCACACACCTAATCAAACAACTTAACTTTGCTTCCTACGATTGAAATTCCTCAACACTCCTGTAAATGATCTTTAGTCTACTTCACCAAATCCTAGCTTCTATGAAAGACACAACATTGTACTGTCAATACAATTCAGGAAATCAACAAATTAATTATGCAATGGATTTCAAACAGTGGCTAAAGGCTTTTCAATGTAGCTCACCTCCGGCAGATGATTTAAGCTTTTATCCCTCATTTTCTCTCGCTCTCCATGATAATTCAAAGATAGTGTTGACAGAGTAAAAATGCGTTTCTAGAATTAATTCCTCATGACCAAAACTACATTGGGTGACTGAAAATCGTGCTAGATCTAGATGCTAGGGATATAAAACCACTCTTCTATACAATTTTTTGCAAGTCGGGTGATAAAACTCAAAAAACAAGTGGATCCAACCATGCTCTGTGTTGGCAATATGATTCAATGTGTTTTCCTTGATGGCAACCTACTTGAAGAAGTCGTCCTTGATGGAAAATGACTTCATGAGTTGTCTTTGGATAGCAACCTATTTGTTAATGATGTAAATCTGATGTAGCTACAGAGCAGTTTAGAAGTAACAAAGAAATAAATTCCAGTAAGTGCCAGAGTAATGATGAATAAGATATGTCACAAAGCATACACAGGTTTGTAAAGGAAAAGTAGCATATGTATGCGTAAAAGTACGTACCAAGTAGCGTATGCCTATTTGCGCTCTAAATTTATAAAACTAGGGGACATGACCATGGTATTGGCCCACAGTATTGAGCGCTAGATTATCTATTTGATCCCATCCAGGAATACGATCAGCGTTTAAGTGGTTTTGACTCATGGTATTGATAAAGGCTAAAACTATATAAGGAGAAGATGATCATAGTGCAAGGGGTGCATGAAAAAGAAAAAAAGCTATTGAGGAATAAATCTCTTTGAGAGATATCTGCATGGTTTAAATTTGTTTCTGATAGATCTAAATTTATGATGCACCCATGGATATGATGAAGGTTCAAGATCTCTAGATCTAGAAATGATGAATCTCTAGGCTGATATGCAAAAGAAATGATGAACTGGCGCAAGTCTGCCGATGATAATGAAGAAATCTAGGTAAGTTTATAGATCTGGTATATTTTGCAAAGTCTACCATTTACAGAACTATATGCTAGTTTGTCTTGGTAAAAGTGCGTGTATATGCGGGTTCTCTTAATAAAAAGCGCGTATGGAAGTTAGGGTTTCTGAAGCTTATTTACATATATTACTTTTCTGATTTCTGTTTTCTCTTTGCTCTCGGTCAATGAAGTTTTCTTGAAGTTTTAGGTTGATTGAATATGGAGTATGTTGCTGATTTAATAATGAACAAATCTAATCACTGATTGAGAAAACATGATGAAGGATGAGTGACTATCTAAATAGTTCTGCATTGCTGATAGATTGTCTGAATTGAAAGTTTTAGATCTGAATATGAGTCTAAACAAATTATGAAAGAAAGCATACGCTAGTTGGTGAAAATAAAAGCGCGTGTATACGTGGAAACTGTGAAGAAAAGTCGCGTATTATTTCAACAATATAAAACTAGCATGGAATGAAGCATACACAGGTTTGTGTGAAGAAAGATGCTTATATACGCGGGTTACATAAAGAAAAACAGTGTATGGTATCTGAATTAATTATTGTTCAAGGTTGAATATGTATCTGATTATCTACTCTGAATTCTAGGTTATTTCGGATATTCTGGTTATAGTAGTCTTACTGTTCTTATTGAATTTTTGGGCAAAGTACGGTTGTTAATGTTAAGGGGTTGTGTTGAAGCTTTTTAGATCCAGTATGAAAATTGATGAAACGTGGTCTGCATTGGGTTTGAGGGTTGAAGCCTTTAGTATGGAAGTAGAAGCTTTCAACTAGTAGAAGCTGGTGTTGAAATCAGGGGATCGAAGCTCCCTTCTAGGAGAGGCTGGTAAACGAGATCAGGGGGTTGGAGCTCCCTTCCAGTTGCAGCTGGAAAATGAGAGAAGGTTGTAGCCTTCTGCAGGTAGAAGCCTGTGTACTGGTATAAGTCTGCATCAGTACAATGTTGTAAAAGGTTTTCTATATAATAAAGATTGAAGATAGAGATGACAGCAGCGGTGGTTTTCTCCTGAGTTGGGTTTCCACCTTAAATATTGGTGTTCATGTGTGTGATTCTTTATACTATTGATTACTGCTCATAAATTTTGATTATCTAGCCTTATTCATAACTGATAAATCTGTTTAAAAGACTGTTCCTGAGAAATTGTCTAAATCTGAAAGGTAAATTAGTATACGCTAGTTTCCTTCTATATTTCCACGTGCATACGCTAGTTCAGTTCATAAAAACCATGTATGGAAATCTACTCAAAGAAAAGGTTGAATTTATTTGATAAACTCTAAATATTGATTCACCCCCCCCTCTCAGTATTTTTCCCAACAATTGGAATCAGAGCAGGTCCTTCTGAAAAAGCTTAGCCACTAGAAGGAAGATCAAACAAGATGAGCAATCAAGATGGAAAAACATCTATCAGGCCTCCGCTCTTCAACAGAAACAATTTAATCTTCTGGAAAACAAGGATGAGATCCTATCTTCAGTCTCTGGGAGCAGATGTATGGGCTATTGTTGAAGGAGGATATCAATATCCAACCGCAGTACCAACAGATCCAACGGTAAGAAATAATTATGAAACAAATGCAAAGGCGGTCAATGCTCTATTGGGAAGTCTAACTGGATCAAAATTTGTCAAAGTCATGCATCTGGATACAGCAAAGGCAATATGGGACAAAATCATTCTAAGTTATGAAGGTGATGCAAAGGTAAAAAATGCTAAAATCCAAACTCTCATAATTCAATATGAGAATCTAAAAATGCATAATGAGGAGAGCATTTCCAATTTCTTTTTACGTCTTGATGATATTGTAAATCTTATGAGAAATATAGGAGAAAAAATAACTGAATCTACTTTGGTTGAGAAAGTTTTAAGATCACTAACGGCAAAATTTGAGTCAAAATTTTCTGCTCTTGAAGAAAAGCAGGATCTTCAAAATCTTACTGTGGTGCAACTTCATGGCATACTAACTGCATGTGAAATGAGAAGAGGAGGACCATCTGAAGTCAAATAAGTTGTATTTAGAGCTTCTAAAAAAGGGAAATAAGTACAAGAGACAGAAGGATCAGGGTATATCTCAGAAGAAGATGAGGTAAATTTTGTAAAGAAACTCGAACTTGGCACAGGACGGTTCAGAGGTAAGATTCCTTTCAAATGTTTTGCTTGTGGAAGAGTTGGTCATTATGCTGCTAAGTGTCCTCATAAGGAAACACATGAAAAAGGGAAGGAAGTATCAAGAAGGAATAAGAATCAGTTCAGCACTAGAAAAAGTTACTATACTCATGAAGACAGTGATGGGTTATCTGACAGTGAGGAAGAATGTGAACAAGATCTTAAACTTCTCATGGCATTTGAAAAAGAATCTAGAGAAGAAAAAGGTACTTTTATGGATGCTTTAGAGGACAATTATTTTCTTGATGAAATCAATCAACTCAAAATATGCTTAGAAGAAAGTAAAATATCCATAGAAACTCTAAAAAATCAGCTTGAAGAAAAGGTGAAACACAATGAGAAATTAGAATGTGAAATAGTAAGTCTAAGAAAAGAAATTGAGAAAGTAAAGACTTTGAATCTTAGATTTGCTAAAGGATCTGAAACCTTAAATGAGATTATCAAGGTACAACGTTCCCCTTTTATAAAGACAGGTCTTGGATATATCGGAGAATCTTCTCAGACTTCAGCACAAAATTATCTAAAAGCAGCTACAGCCAGTATACAACATTCTGCCACTCAGTGAGGGAATAAAGAATCTTCATAGGTAAAGCATGACCATTCAAAGAACACTAACAAGAATACCTTTATGTTGTGGAGGTAAATCCCCTCTGCGGATAGAGGCGATCCCTACTAGCCCAGACTGGGTCTAGCAACAATTGTTCACGCTATAGTGCAGGTTCCTAATTGCAAATAAACCAACTAGTAATGAAGGCTTACTTGGAATCCAACGCTATCGCTTGTAGAGAAAGTAGCGCTCCCATTCCTTAGCTCTGACAGATCACAATCCTCATGATCTCCATGATCGGACACTTGCACATGCAAGAAACAAAACAAACGCAAGAGTAAAATCCAGTATATGCAACTATATGTCAGTCAGAGAAGACATAACTCATCATCATAATCAACAACAGGAGTGGAACCATAACCAATAGTCACTTATCATTAATCAATAAAATAAGACTACAACCATAGCTCTAACGTTGAATTCTCCTTCGGAGGGTCGCCAACGGAACACGTCTCAAAAACGCCTGTCGGGGATGGGACAAACCTCTCTCTTCGGATGTCTCAAAAATAATATCCTTGCTTGGATTTGGCCTTAAGGGAATGAATCAAGGCTCTTGCAGCATAAGGCTCTGATGGCTCTTGGGAACTTGGAGACTAGCTATTCAGCCATTCAGCCCTTCATCCATTCAGCCATTCAGCCATTCAGCCCCTTCATCAGTGGATGAAGGCTATATTTATAGAGGAGAGGAGGAGGTTGGGATCCGTAAAATAGTGGAAGGGAGGCCTTATCCCTTGGGAGGTTCCCCATAAGGTGGAAATAAGAGGCCAAAGGAGGAAGGCCGTGGTTATTCAGTCAAAACCACTCCTGATGACTCATCCACGAAGTTGTTGTAATCGAAACTTCACCTCTTTTTAAAAAAAAAATTCCAAAATCAGATTGGCATGGGTGCTTAACGGTGACAGAGTGCCAATTTTCATGGGCTCAGTGTTAATTTTCCTCATTCGCACTATTACATAACGGGCTACTAGCACCAAGGCAAAAACAAGTGTTTTTAGGGGTCTCCTCAGGAAATGATCAACAGAAGGAATGTTGTCCTCATGGAAAGGGATGCAATGATGGTATTTTCAAGGTATCACATTGCTCATTGGTCACAGAAACGACCCTCAAATGGGCAATATGGGGATTCCAGGGACGGTGACAAATTACTGTGTAACAGATGCCCCCTAAATCATGAGGCCCGAAAGAGAGAGAGGGGTGAAATGCTTTAAGAGAACGTGTCCAACTAAAAACACCGCCGTCGGAAAACCTGCATAGAGAAATACAACTGATATCTCAAATACATGATACATGTGGTATGGGCGTAGCCATCCATAATAGAGTATACAATAATACAGATCCAAGGTATGGTCACAGCCATCCAGTGAGGATCGATAAATAGACTCAGGTATGGTCGCAGCCATCCAGTGAATGAGTCATGTAACCAATCAGAATAATCCACAAAATCACAGCTTGGATTCTAAAGAGACGGAATCTAGGGTCTTGCGCTCCATCTCTATCCAAAAAAAGTACAAGTTCAAGCATGTGAATATGTGAGCTGAAGTCAAACATGCGAGAACATCGCCTGATTACCAGCCAATGATGAAAGTTGTTAATAGACGCGAGAGGTACCACCAATAATGACAATGGCCCTCAAGGTAATATAGGTACAATCTATAGTATGTGAATCAATGAGTTGGAATTGAACACCCATAGAATCACTTGATTGAAGGCCAATGATGAAAACCTCACGTCGAATGCGAAGAACCTGCCATTGAGGCATGCAGGCTCCAAGGTACCAGAAGGGAGTCTCCAGATCATTTTCCTGGATAATGAGCTGAAGTCGACAGGAAGTGACCTTGATCGAAGGTGGGCCATAGTGTTTTCCACATCATCGACGCGAGACAGAGGAGTATAATGTTTTTGTGAATCAAGACCATATGAGAATCGGAGGAAGGTTGAAGTTTTGCAGAGGTCAACTTCTCTTGAACATATTGGCGGCATGAAAAAGGATTTGGTAGTATTTGACATCAAAATATCATAGGTCATGGTGACGAGGAAAAGAGCAGATGAGAGGTCAAAAGGGATCACCCAAACCCATGGAGGCAAGTGGAAAACGAGATGAGATATCCCCAACCTGACACGAATGCAGACAAGTGCCATGTTCAAGAGAGACATACTACCGACATGACAATGATGTTGGTTCCATTTTTCACCACCATCCTGGTGAGTACCTTTTAATTTTTACACAAGCTTGAAGAGGATACCATATGCTTGTCATATAAGTCCGTCCTTCGGACGAATCCATCCTAGTACATTTAACGAGCCCTAGGAAGGAACGACTCAAATAACGTCATTACGACTGAATCCAATGTCATCAGGGTTTAACGAGTTTGACAGAGGAAGAAATTGTCGTCTTTTCATATTTAGAGAGTTTGAAAAGACAACGGAAAAGTAAACTCCAACGGTCCCTTTTCGTAAATAGTTCCTCAGACCCGAAAAGGTAGAAAACAATATTTGAGAAAACCTCCTAGTCGCAATAGGCTAGGGTATTCCTTTTTCTTAAGTAATCTATCCTAGCCCGAAAAATGGGTAAACGTATACTGGGTAGATGTCGTGTCGTTTCCACTTTAACGAGATCGAAACGACAAGGGACTCGGCAATATTTTCATGTTTAGAGAGTCAGAAAAGAGCTGAAAGATGACTCCTCCTGGAGGAACAAGTGGTATAAAGGGTAGCTACTGGTTCCAGTAATGGTGGAACTGCTCTGAACAAATAAAGGTTGAGAGGCTAGCTAACAAGACCACTCATCGCAGTGGTTCCTCAGGAATGGGTAAAACAACCAAGTGAAGGCATATGATCGACCAAGCAGATAGTGACATGGAATGAGAAAACCAAGGCTCATCTGGCAAAAATAGGCTGATAAAAATGGCAATCACAAGAGGTAAAATGGGGAGGGTTTCATTTTTACACAAGCTTGAAATCAAAAAACTCTACTTGAAGTTGGTTTCATTTTTACACAAGCTTGAAGCAAAGATAAACTATGCTTGAAACTGGTTTCATTTTTACACAAGCTTGAAATGGAAACAAAGAATGCTTGAAAAAGTAAGCATGCCCCCAGCAAGTTGACTCAATTCGATGTACATGCCCCCCAAGCTTCAGTCTATATGAAAGGCAGATGGAGTGAAGGTTCAAAGCATGATATCTGACAAAGACTCGACTAGGATTTTATGAGATCTAAACAAAGACTCGAATTAAACAGGGAAGTGTTTCATTGTTTAACGAGGTTGACACATTAAAAGAACTATCCTTAGATGACCTTGTTTCATTTTTTAACGAGGTTGATACAGAAGAAAAACTATCCTCGAATACCTTGTTTCATTTTTTAATGAGCTTGACACAAGAAAACGAACTATGCTCCACAACCTTGTTTCATTTTTTAAGGAGCTTGATACAAGAAAAGGAACTTTGCTCTGACTGACCTCATCATAATGAACAAGAAGTCATTGCTTCCAAGAGTTCCACTCTGATGGAAGGAAAACATCTTGGAAGTCAGGACCCAATGCCCCCAGCACCTGATGCACAACGAAACTATCACTGAGTACAAGCACGGGGTAGGTAGCCACATAGTTGACCTGCGGTGGGGCAGATACAACGGGTGGATGAAAACTAGGAAGGGATGATGGGGGGCCAGCTGCCACATCAGGACCAAAGAACGAAAGCTGATCAATGGTCATGATCCGTCCTTCTTGCGGAAAACAGACCACACGAAAAAGGGAGGGGACAAGCGCTCCCATGGCATAGGTGTAATCACGCCCCAAAAGCAGATTGAAATCTAAGGGACCTGGAACACCCATCACGTCTATATGGACAGTTTTACCTCCCAAAGTAACAGGTAACCTTGGAAGGATCCCTAAGGGTTGACTCGTTCTTCTGTTAAATGCCAACAGATTCTGTGTAACAGGCGCAAGCGGCGGTGAACCAAAAGCTTGCCAAGTAGTTGAGGATAGAACCCTAACAGATGCACCTTCATCTATAATGGTGCTGGGTACGACCAGACCAAAAGCCTGTACTGTGATCTCGAAAGGCACATAAGACAGAAGGCGGTATCCTATACATCGATTGCAATCAAAGGAAGCGACCAAAATACTCGAAGGGGCTACCATCGAACCAAGATGGTCTTCCCCTGGTGTTATGGAAGAAGAAGGAGCATCCTCCATGACCTCCATCTCGAAGGTGGGAGGAGTATCCTCCGGGACCTCCATCACAGGAGGTGGAGGAGCAACTTCTTGAGGTATAGGGACAAGAGAATCTTTCTCCAAGTTCGAAGAATCTGAAGAAACAAGAAGAACCTGAGGGGTATGGGATCCACTCTCCACGGAAAATACCTGGTGCACCGTAGATGGTGCCAGCTCAACCGATCCCACAACCAATTGTTGTTCAGCGATGGATTCCTGAATTTGAATTTTCAGGGGAGCGGGATCGATCAAGGATGACTCTTGACCAATTGTAGGATCAGCAGGTGGAGGACTCAAAGAAAGCCGATTATAACCAGCTGGAAGGCATGGTGTAGAACTGGTTAAATTGTCCAAAAATCGCTTGGCTTCATCCATATACAGACAAAGGTGAATGGCATGATGCCCTTCACACAACTTACAGGGATTGGTAATCTTGCCCTGTTTCTTAGGAGCCTTACCAGCACCAGTTGAAGACGTGCCCCCAAATTGACTCCCAGAAGCCAAAGGCAATGACGGACGACCGATGGACCATACTTTGAGTGCCTTGGGAATGCCAGGGCAATCTCGAAGAAGATGATCTCCTGTGCACAACATGCAAGGGAACTTGAATTTCTGCGGAGGTTTGGAAGGTTTATCGATGGAAGGCTTCTTAGGCGCAATAGCCACAGAGCTAGCCTCTCATTTATTGGACTTATTCTTCTTTGTCTTTTTTTTCTTCTTCTTAGCCACCTGGTTACTCGAATCCAGACTTTCACCAGGTGAAGTAGAAGATGAGGACGCAGAAACAGGCGAAGAAGGGGAGAGGTCCCCCTTGGAATCAACCTGATGTTGTTCAGGTGGAGGAACTGATTGATCAGTAGCCGAGACATTCGGGACCACAAAGGTTGAAAACAACCAAACAGGAAACCCAACAGTTAACCCAGGAAGGGACAACATTGCCATGTAAGGAGCACCAACATTTCCAAAAGGAGGAAGAGGACTAGGATTCCTTCGGAGGGGATTCCTTGGTTGATGAACTCTAGAAAATTTGCCAGTGGAAACGACCCAAAACAGCACCCTAAGGAAACTAACTTTAACCAGGAATATTTCGTGGGTAGTTAATTTTTAAAACATTGAAAAAAAACTCTACCATTTCATCTTTTAAGAGTCGAGAAATAGGAAAAAGGTTACTCTATCACTTTCATATTGGAAACAAGCATGAAAGGACAAGCGCTTGATGACCTTTTCAAATTTAATGAGTCAGAAAATATCGAAATGACCACTCTGGTAATCTAGGCAAGGGGTGTACCAAATAACCGTGAACTGCAATATACACCTTGGTTTCAAAATGAAAGAGAAATCAACCAAGGACTTAACGTACGTGCAGACAATCTCCCCGAATGTTGTGTCCGGTGTATCACAGGTATAAGGTGGCAGACTCGACTTCCTATGGATAAAGGATAGCAACCTGGTGGGGTCTCCCTTTATATACGCGACGGTACGGGGAGCACAAGTCCGGACTAGTGCTGTCTAAATCCAAGAGGCGAATGACAGCTACTAGGTTTAACGACGCCGGAACATGTCACTAGCCTAGACCTCTAAATATTTCGTTAAGGTTTCAATGCTTCCTCAGGTTGATTGAATAAATTTTACGGTTGATCTTCAATTACGTTTCAGTTTTCAGGCGCTAGCGAGTGTTATGTCTCAAAATCTCCTTAATGCAGCTATATGAGAAAAGAAAATTTTTCAATTTGATGAATGCTATCTAGTTAAGGGAAGAGTTTCAAGCAATGATGCAACAAACAAAAATATTGAAAATGAAACTTTTTCCAAACTAGATGACTTTCACTATCCAAAAGTAATTTCAAACACTCAACGATGTGAATAATGCAATGTAATCTATGCAAAATCCTCTTTTTCAAAAACTATGCAATTTTAATCTATGCACAATTTCCTTTTTCTTTTCAAATGATAAGAATGCACTCAATGCATTTTTCGATGAAATTAGAATCTACTTAATGCATGCTTTTAATAAAATAGAATGCAATCAAAGCGATTTCAAGTTTTCAATCATTAAACAATGTAATCTAAGTTCAATGATGGATCTCAAAAAATACTTTTCAATGCAATGTGATCTAATGCATTTTAACGAAAAGAAAACTATGAGACGAAAAATAAAAGAACGCAAATATCCTTAATGAAGGATGAATGAAAAAGAGATGTAAACAAACACTAAGAATGCAATCGTTGTTTCAAACACTTTGTAACAAAATCCCTTAGAAGGTGACAAGACATATGAGGACAAACACAAATAGGACTTCCAAAGCAAGAGATCAAAGCAAGGCATTCATTCCCTTTTACATTAAGCAATCATGGAGAGAAGAAATTTCAAACAATGAGCAATGTAATCTATACTCATATAGAGAAAAGACCGGAAGGGAAAGACACACTGGTGAAGGATTCAGGGAGAAAGTCTCAATTTTCACACACCCTGAAATTGGCCTGACTTTGTCATTGACAACTAGCGCCAACTGGCGTGACTTGCTCACTGACAACTAGCGCCAATTCCCAATTGGCGCGGCTTGCTAACTAACAACAAACGCCAACGCCTGAAAATGAAAAAAAAAAAATTTCTCCCAACCAAGACTAGACTCACCACTTCAAGCAGAATCTATAAAAAACCCAGAAGAAAAGTACTGACCAAAAGAAAATTCTGAACAAGGGTAAACCCTAGCACCTACAGGAGATGGTGCGACTGTCTGGCTATAATCCGCACCAGACAGGGGATGGCACGAGTGATGAATGGGAAACTTGCGCCAACTGGCGCGACTGTCAGGGTGGAAACCACACCAATCAAGCCAACTTTGAAAAGGTCACAATTCGGAAAAGCAGAGGTCAGATCTGATCCTCTGGCGCTGAACCAAAAGCCAAACACAAGAAGAGCCAGCCAAAAGAGCCGATCAAGCAAGAAGAATTAAGAAACAACTGAAAAGACAAGACAATACTCCAAGTGTTCAGTTCATAAACTAAACCGGAGATTGACTGAAGAAGCTTTGATATACTTCGCTAATACAGAGAAATAGCATTTCGAAGGCTATCTGGCTAACTTCAGACTCCGTATGTAGCTTACAAAGAAGAACAAAAACAAGCTAGATGATCCCCAGTGGAGTCGCCAATTTGTTGTGGAGGTAAATCCCCTCTGCGGACAGAGGCGATCCCTACTAGCCCAGATCGGGTCTAGCAACAATCGTTCACGCTATAGTGTAGGTTCCTAATTAGAAATAAACCAACTAGCAATGAAGTCTTACCTAGAATCTGATGCTGTCGCTTGTAGAGAAAGTAGCGCTCCCGTTCCTTAGCTCCGACAGATCACAATCCTCACGATCTCCGTGATCAGACACCTGCACACGTAAGAAAAAAACAAACGCAAGCGTAAAATCTAGTATATGCAACTAGATGTTAGTCAGAGAAGACATAACTCATCATCATAATCAACAACAGGAGTGGAACCATAACCAATAGTCGGTTATCATTAATCAATCAAAGAAGAATACAACCATAACTCTGACGCTGAATTCTCCTTCGGAGGGTCGCCAGCGAAACACGTCTCAAAAAAGCCTGTCGGGGATGGGAAAAACCTCTCTCTTCGGATGTCTCGACAATAATATCCTTGCTTAGATTTCTCCTTAAGGGAATGAATCAAGGCTCTTGCAGCATAAGGCTTTGATGGCTCTTGGGAACTTGGAGACTAGCTATTCAGCCATTCAGCCATTCAACCCCTTCATCAATGGATGAAGGATATATTTATAGAGGAGAGGAGGAGGTTGGGATCCCTACAATAGTGGAAGTGAGGCCTTATCCCTTGGGAGGTTCCCCATAAGGTGGAAACAAGAGGCCAAAGGAGGAAGGCCGTGGTTATTCAGTCGAAACCACTCCTGATGACTCATCCACGAAGTTGTTGTAATTGAAAATTCGCCTCTTTTTAAAAAAAAAATCCAAAAGTAGATTGGTGTGGGTGCTTAACTGGGACAGAGCACCAATTGGCGCGGGCTCAGTGTTAATTTTCCTCATTGGCACGAGTACATAATAGGCTACCAGTGCCAAGGAAAAAACAGGTGTTTTTAGGGGTCTGCTCAGAAAATGATCAACAGAAGGAATGTTGTCCTCATGGAAAGGGATGCAATGATGGTATTTGAAAGGAATGACACTGCTTATTGGTCATAGAAATGACCCTCCAATGGGCGAGATGGGGATTGCAGGGACGGTGACAAATTACTGTGTAACACTTTCAAAGAAACACCAACTAACAGGTAAATTCAAGTAGAAGATTTCATGATCGCAAAAATTTCTTCTTCAATGGACAATGTTTCTCATGTCACAATTTTGGTCATAAAGCTATTCAATGTGTTGCATATAAAACCATCATGACAAGAGAAGCAAGAAAGAAAAGGATTGATATTGGAACAAAGAAGAATACCTATAACAACTTTTATCCTCTTCAAAATGAAGTTGAATGTGCTTATTGAAATAACTTTGGCCATGAAGAATCTGAATGTAGGAGCAAAGTCCAGCCAAAAGAGAATTTTCCTTCAAGCTCCAAAGTGTGGAAAAAGAAGGAATTACAGGTTGAAAATTGTGGCATAGCTTTATTTGCAGAAGGTGAAGAAAATCAACGGTACATTGATAGTGGATGCTCAAAACACATGACAGTTGACAAAAGCAAACTTCTTGCATATAGTGCTCTAGAAAAAGAAAAGAATGTTACAGTTGGAAATGATACTCCTGCTGTCATTAAGGGAAAAGGGTCTGTTTTTCTAAAAGAAAAGGTGAAAGCTAATAATGTCATGTATGTGGATGGATTAAAGCATAACCTGTTAGGTGTAAGTCAAATGTGTGATCAAGGAACTGAAGTGTCTTTAGTTCAAAAGAATGTGTGGTACGTGATCTTGATACAGGTAAAAAAATTATAAAAGGAAACATAACTCCAAGCAACCTTTATGTATTGAAGAACTGCAAAGAACAATGTTACTTGAGTAAATATTTAGAAAAATGGCTATGGCATAGAAGGTTGGGGCATTTGAGCTTCTCTCAAATCAACAAATCAAGCAGACTTAAAGATGTTCGTGATCTTCCCAATATTACTCTACCTGAAAGTATCATATGCAAATCTTGCCAATTTGGTAAGCAAACCAGAGTGCAATTTAATGCCAAGGAAGGATCATCAAGTAAGCCTATTGAACTCATTCATACTGACATATGTGGACCTTTGAGGAAAAATTCACCACGTGGTGAACAATACTATATCTTATTTATTGGTGATTTCTCTAGAATGTGTTGGATTGGGTTGATTAAACACAAAGATGAAGCATTTGAGAAATTTCAGATCTTCAAAGCACTGGTTGAAAATGAATTAGATCTAAAAATCAAGTGTCTTAGATCCGATCGAGGAGGAGAATATACATCAGATGAATTCCTTGAATTTTGTGAACAACATGGCATAAAAAGACAGTTTTCTGTAGCTGGCACTCCACAAAAAAATGGCGTAGCAAAAAGAATGAATAGAACAGTTCAACAAATGGCTAGAGCTATGCTTGATGATTCCGGAACACCTGACACATTTTGGGGAGAAGCAGCACATACAGCAGTAAATATTCTTAACAAGGCACATGTTCGTGTAAATAGTGATAAAAATCCATATGAACTCTGGTATGGTAATCCTCCCACTATGAAGCATTTTAGAGTTTTTGGAAGAAAATGCTTTATCAAAAATAATGATGAAAAACTTGGCAAGTTTGAACCCAGAGCAGATGAAGGAATACTTCTTGGTTACTCCTCTAGGAGTAGAGCATATAAATGTTACAATAAAAGACTTCAGAAGATTGTTGAATGTATTGATGTTGTTATTGATGAGTCTCCTGTAGCTCCAAAAGAAGAAAAACAAACAACAGATGAAGACGATGATGACATATATCCTTCTACATCAAATAGAAATGATATAGACAGTGAACCAAATGAAGAACCCGAAGATGATTTATCTGAAAAAGCTCCATCCAGATATGTTCAAAAGAATCATCCAGAATCTCAAATTTTGGGAGAAAAGGGATCAGGTTTATAAACAAGAAGGACTCTTGTGGGATCTTCTAGCTATTTGGCATTTCTATCCACTATTGAACCACACAATGTCAAACAAGATAGCAAAGATGAATGTTGGATTCAAGCCATGAATGAAGAGCTTGATCAAATTGAAAAGAATCACACTTGGGAATTAGTACCAAGACCTCATGACAAAAATGTCATTGGAACTAAATGGATGTTCAAAAACAAGTTAAATGAGAATGGGGATGTTAGAAGAAATAAAGATAGACTTGTTTGCAAGGGGTATGCTCAACAAGAAGGTATAGAATTTGAAGAAACTTTTGCTCCTATAGCTATACTTGAAGCCATAAGAATGTTTCTTGCTTTTTCAAGCTTCCAAAAAATCAAAGTTTATCAAATGGATGTTAAATCTGCTTTTCTCAATGGTGATCTAGAAGAAGAAGTTTATATAGAACAAATAGAAGGATTCATTTTGGGAAATGATGAAAAAATTGTTTGTAGACTTAAAAAGGCTGTATATGGTCTCAAAAAAGCTCCAAGGGCATGGTATTATCATCTTGACAAATATCTTCATCAACAAGGATTTTCAAAGGGGTCTGCTGATAGCAACTTATACACAAAAACTAAAAATGAGAAACTAATGGTTGTGGTTGTATATGTTGATGATATCATTTTTGGAAGTAATGAAGAGTCTATGAGTCAGAAATTTTCTTCTGTTATGCAACAAGAATTTGAAATGTCTTTACTTGGGGAACTAACATTCTTTCTTTGCTTGCAAGTGCAACAAGCAACATATGGCATATTATTATCACAAGCAAAATATCTTAAGCAAATTCTGAAGAAGTATGGCATGGAAGAGTGCAAACCTGTAAGTACACCAATGATAACCAGATGTAATCTCAGTTCTCATGATGATTTTCTCACGGTGAATCAACCAGAATACAGATCTATGATAGGAAGTCTACTTTATCTCCCTGGGACTAGACCAGACATTATGCATGCAGTTGGGATTGTTGGACGATTCCAAGCTAATCCAAAAGAGTCTCACCTTCATGCTGTCAAAAGAATATTCAAATATCTACAAGGAACTCAAGACTTTGGACTATGGTATTCAAAGAATGCTGATCTCACTCTTCATGCTTACACTGATGCAGATTGGGCTGGAAATGTTGATGATCGGAAAAGCACTAGTGGTGGTGCATTCTATATGGGGCCCCAGTTAGTATCTTGGTTCAGAAAGAAGCAAAGCTCTATTGCCTTATCTACAGCAAAAGCAGAATATGTGGTTGCTGCATCATGTTGCACTCAACTTCTTTGGATGATGCAAACCTTACAAGACATTCAAATCAAATGTTCACCTCCTATCTCCATTATGTGTGATAATACAAGTGCCATCAGTATCTCAAAGAATCCTGTTATTCATTCCAAGACCAATCACATTCCCATCAAGTATCACTTCTTACGTGAACAAGTGCTTGAACAAAAGGTGAAGTTGGAGTATGTTCCCTCCAAAGAACAAGTTGCTGATATATTTACCAAACCTTTACCCATGGAAGCGTTTGAATATCTCAGACAGAAGCTGGGATTAGTCTCTACCATGCAGAAGATCAGATCTACTTAAATACAGAATATTAACTTGGATATGCGGATTTCCCGGAGGACAGTCACGTATATACGTGCATTTATACATAGAAAAACACGTATGGGTGTTTGCTGAAAAAGAAATTTGGGTCAGAATTCTTCAACACAGCTGTGGTGCTGTTGGGTATCTCTGGTGATGTTTCAGCTCTCATATTTCTGTTTCATTCTCTGATATTTGATGAATATGCCTTGATGCTTTTCTATTGAAAGTGTTCAGGATGCAAAAGCTAAGGGGGAGCTTTGGTCATATGGAAAGGATGCATTGTTTGCATTCTAATTATTTGTTGTGGTCTGATCTCATGCTTGAGATTCTTTGGTCTTGATTGTATAAGTTATTTCTATAATTTGATGAAAAGGTCATGTTAAGACCTATGATGTAATATTGTAATATTCAGTCATGTAAAGACTTGTTCAAATTTTTAAACCCACTTGGTTGGGTAGTTGAGTCAAATATGTAAATCCACTTGGTTGGATCATGATGTAAGTATGAGTCCTTGGTGATAGGATGAGTTATATATTCATGTACTTCATTGAAAAATATGTTTTGAAAATTCAGCATAAACTCAGGGGGAGCATGATACCTTCAGTGCACATTAGATCTACAGAGCTCATCCTTATACAAGGGAAGAAAAACCTTGTGTTGGTTTTGATCTTCCCTTTGCCCTTGATGTCAAAGGGGGAGAGTATCATGTATTATGGTTTTTGAATAATGGTGATGTCAGTATCAAACACTATCATGGTTGCCATCAAGTCCAAAGGGGGAGATTGTTGGCAATATGATGCAATGTGTTGTCCTTGATGGCAACCTACTTGATGAAGTTGTCCTTGATGGAAACTGACTTGGTGAGTTGTCTTTGGATAGCAACCTATTTGTTAATGATGTAAATATGATGTATCTACAGAGCAGTTCAGAAGTAACAAAGAAAGAAATTCCAGTAAGTGCCAGAGTAATGATGAATAAGATATGTCACAAAGCATACGTGGGTTTGTAAAGGCAAAGTAGCGTATGTATGTGTAAAAGTACGTACCAAGTAGCATATGCCTATTTGTGCTTAAATTTATAAAACTAGGGGACATGACCATGGTATTAGCCCACAGTATTGAGCGTTGGATTATCTATTTGATCCCATCCAGGAATACCATCAGCGGTTAAGTGGTTTTGACTCATGGTATTGATAAAGGCTAAAAATATATAAGGAGAAGAGGATCATAGTGCAAGGAGTGCATGAAAAAGAAAAAAAGATATTGAGGAATAAATCTCTTTGAGAGATATCTACATGGTTAAACTCTGTTTCTGATAGATATAAATTTATGATGCACCCATGGATATGATGAAGGTTCAAGATCTCTAGATCTAGAAATGATGAATCTCTAGGCTGATCTGCAAAAGAAATGATGAAGAACTGGCGCAAGTCTGCTGATGATAATGAATAAATCTAGGTAAGTTTATAGATCTGGTATATTTTTCAAATTCTACCATTTACAGAACTATACGCTAGTTTATCTTGGTAAAAGTGTGTGTATACGCGGGTTCTCTTAATAAAAAGTTCGTATAGAAGTTAGGGTTTCTGAAGCTTATTTACAGATATTACTTCTATGATTTATGTTTTCTCTCTGCTATCGGTCAATGAAGTCTTCTTGAAGTTCTGGTTTGATTGAAGATAGAGTATGTTGCTGATTTGATAATGAACAAATCTAATCACTGATTGAGAAAACATGATGAAGGATGAGTGACTATCTAAACAGTTCTGCATTGCTGATAGATTGTATGAATTGAAAGTTTCAGATCTGAATATGAGTCTAAACAGATTCTGAAAGAAATCATAAGCTAGTTGGTGAAAAGAAAAGCGCGTGTATACACGGAAACTGTGAAGAAAAGTCGCATATTATTTCAAGAATATAAAACTAGCATGCATTGAAGCATACGTAGGTTGGTGTGAAGAAAGACACGGATATATGCGGGTTACATAATGAAAAATAGCATATGGTATCTGAATTAATGATTTTTCAAGGTTGAATATGTATCTGATTATCTACTCTGAATTCTAGGTTAATTCTGATATTTTGGTTACAGTGGTCTTACTGTTCTGATTGAATTTTTGGGAAAAGTACGGTTGTTAATGTTAAGGGGTTGTGTTGAAGCTGTTTAGATCCAGTATGAAAATTGATGAAACATGGTTTGCAGTGGGTCTGAGGGTTGAAGCCTTTAGTATGGAAGTAGAAGCTTTCAGCCAGTAGAAGCTGGTGTTGAAATTAGGGGGTCGAAGCTCCCTTCCAGGAGAGGCTGGTAAACGCGATCAAGGGGTTGGAGCTCCCTTCCTGTTGCAGCTGGAAAATGAGAGAAGGTTGCAGCCTTCTACAGGTAGAATCCTGCGTACTGGTATAAGTCTTCATCAGTACAATCTTGTAAAAGGTTTTCTATATAATAAAGATTGAAGACAGAGAAGACAATAGTGGTGGTTTTCTCCTAAATTGGGTTTCCACCTTAAATATTGGTGTTCATGTGTGTGATGCTTTATACTGTTGATTACTTCTCATAACTTCTTATTATCTATCCTTATTCATAACTGATAAATCTATTTAAAAGACTGTTCCTGAGAAATTGTCTAAATGTGAAAGGTAAATTAGTATACGCTAGTTTCCTTCTATATTTCCGCGTGCATATGCTAGTTCAATTCATAAAAACCACATATGGAAATATGCTCAAAGAAAAGGTTGAATTTATTTTATAAACTCTAAATATTGATTCACCCCCCCCCCCGCTCAGTATTTTTCCCAACACTCTGTTCAATGAGATTGTCAGCGCAGAGATTGATTTCTGATTTGATTTGTTCATTTGTAAACATACAAGGAAAGACTCATTTGAATTCAAGTTATCCTAGATAAAAATATTATCAATCTGGATTCATGTGTATATGGACAAATGCTGCCAGGTTTAAATACAAAGAGATCAAAGCAACATTCGGAATGTTGAACGCACACCCACAACAACCATTCTTGAAACCATCAATTTTAAATATAAAATGATCAAAACATAATTAGAAATGTTGAACGCATACCTACAACAACAATGTCGAAAATAGAAAGTTAAAATTTAAAATAATCACGACAAAATTCTACAACAACAATCTCAAAATCTACAACACTCAATTTATCTCAGTGAAATCTGGAAAATGAGATCGTTCCATAATTGGAACCAAACCATTATCAAATTTAACTAAGATACATTTACCAAATTGTATACACGATTTTGTTTCTTATTCTAACATTCTCAGGATTACACTCAGTCTCACAGAATTCGTAAGTACACTCCAGATCAAACGATATCAAAATCAGGATGTAGTAATTTAAAGGAAACACATATGCATGAAAACATTTTTAGTCTTCCGAATGAATTTCAAGGTTGGAATCACTGTTACTTATAATTTTAGTTGCTTCTTTACATGATTTCCCAATTAATTAAAAAACAAGAATGCTCAGATCAAGTCATTAGGTGGAACTTATCCATTATAGGAGTATCGACCCTTAGTGAAGAGTTCGTATCTGATTCAAAGTTTTTAATTCCTTTATAATAACATAGAACTTTTGAAAGGATTCTGTTCAAATTCATGAGAGATTACAAACCAAATTTAACATGTTGTATCTACATTTGGCTCAATCAATTTACCAACATCATCGTTGAAGGTAACAAAGAGGATTCGTCTGTAATTAATTAGAAATACTCAGCCAATGGTTTTCAATATGATTCAGATTTAATTATACACTCATTGTACTTCTCCAATCGATGGAAAGATGTAGTGAATGGGAATTGGCATGCAAATCTTACGAAATTTTTGCATGCATGAAAGACACACTCAGATATGCTGAAACACAACTACATATGAACAATCGAACTTGGATTCAACATTAATGTAGCGTAAAAGAAAAAAATCAAAACTAATTAAGGAATCACACCCAACTAATCTAAAATTATACCTATGATGAATAAACTTCCCAGATTGTGGTGGTCCCTTGCCACACCTGGGAAGGGAACTCACAGAAAATAAAATATGCTCAAAAAACTAATTCAAATCCTTCCATATCAGCTCTTCATTCCATAACTCGAATCAACACATACTCCAGGACATGGTGAATGTAGTATTTGAATTGAAAAATGAAATTACACTTGACAAAAAATAGTTTAAAAGCTAGTAAATTTGGGACTCTGCTCAACTTCTTTGGATGCAGGATTTATATATTTCCTGAGAATTACAAAATAGGAAATGATCCATGTAGATCAGATCAAAAGATCAATATGCTACTTAACTCATCTCAATTTGATTACATTGTCCATTCCAAGCTTTGTTACTCAACAACACTCCATTCATAGCCATGGAGATAAGATAAAATTGATTCTAAAAGTTGTGATGTGCTGATCTGTAGTAGTTTCAACTACCTTTGACCAAAAATCCAAGACAAGGGTGTTTTGGGAGATTTTGACAATTCTGGAAATTTCTGAATTTTACATCAATTAGCCTCAAGCCCCCCTAAATATCTCCAAAACAGTAAGTGATTTTTCAAAAATATTATAGGTTTAGTAAATCTTCTATACTAGGATATCAACCCATGTGTCCAAATTCCTTCTTTTTCCTTCCTCTACATGTAAATCGAGGCAAAATTTGGCAGTTTAGAAGTTTTTAGAGATTTGGAAAAATTGGGTAATTTCCTTCTAGAGACCCATATGAGTGACTTGGGTGGAATCCATCTTATGGGTAGGTATGATAATACAATTTTTGATAATAATCTCTCCTGGATTCTCCAGAAGCACACCGAAAATGCCAAAGCCCTAAATTAGGCATTCCCATACTTAACTGGCTTGTGAGAGATTTCAGCGATGGAACCCTGTGATAAATCTACTTCAATAAAACCATCATCAGTAAAACATGACATAATCATAATTAATCATATATAAGTGAATAAATTGATGATAATCAACCATAGAGAGTATTTGGCCAATAGTGATAGAATTAGGGTATAACACGGGCTAAAAACCTATGGTTTTAGGGTATAAACAATGATGTTTCATGATGAAAACATGGGCATATACGAGGCCCAAAATCCCCCCATGAATGAGGTCTTTAATTTCGTCTTGCAAGAAAATATTTTACTCATATCTATGTTTTTATGGCATCGTGGCTTTTAGGTAGGGTTAGGTCTTGTGAAGCAACACTGCATGAAGATTTGATTGCCATAGGTTTGATTTTAAGAGCGATACAAATCGAGGAAAAGAAATAGATATGGTAGGAGGAAAATAATGAATAGGATGATAGGTGACAATGGAAATGGTAGATGAGATGAGATGGTGATGGAGATGGGAAGAAATGTGCTTGCATGTTCTATTTTTGCGAGGCCAATGCTTATGGATCGTTCCTTCATGAAAGGAAAAAATGAATTCATCCTCTGTTGGACTCAAATGACAATATGTGTGAATGTAGGAGGGGAAGGCATTATTTTTATTGCTTTTGTTTACATGAACCATTATGATCATGACTAGAGTAGCATGCAAATGGAGGGTATATGGAAAACCAGATATAAGGAATATGTGGTGGTTAATCATCAAATATTTCTTAAATCTATAATCAATTAAATAATCTTAAGCCACCTCTACCTCAAGTTTTACCCCTGTTGTTGATGTCCTTGGTGCTGCAAGATGAAGTAAATCATGGAATGGCTCAAGTTGATGTGATTGCTGATATGATCTGCTGAAGAAGGAAAAATGTATCAATATCCACATTATCCTGAAAATTTTGATGCATGTGTGATTTCATGTGGCTTCCTGATAATTCTCCAAGCCCAACAATTGTGAAAAATGATAGTGAGAACCATGAGTAAGCATAGGGTGAAAATATGAATCAAACATGACAATTCTCAACATATCTCCCCCCCATGCCTATCATCTTGCATGTCCTCATGCAAGAAAAACCTTTGACAAAGACCAAAGACTGAAGGGCTAGGGCTTCTATATTAAACTCATGTTTCATTGAATTAAACCATAGGGCTAATTGTGAGAGCATGTAAGTAAGTTTCCTTAGATATCATCTTCCTTTGCATCAATAAGATAAGAAAAAGTAGTGACCAAGGATCTAGTGACGTTAAGACTGAGTTTTATTATTCCAAAAGAGTAACTAATGCTAGGGCTCCTAAAGGAATGCTTAACAATGTTGTTACTTCAGAGATAATGTCATCCTAAAATTATTAACCATAATAATTTCCACAAAGAATCTCAAGAGTAATCCAAAGTAGTAGGTCCTCACTTTCAATAGCCTCATTATTACAAGTAAAAGTGACTTTATTTAAAAACCAAGGCCTTAAAATGGATCGACAGTAGGGAAAAATAAATATTACAAAATGGTACCTTCCGAGGATGATTGTCCTACTGTTACCCAATCATATAGGCGAAGCTTATTTTATTCAAGAAGAGTGAATCACCTGCACTAAGGATCTCACATCCATAAAAATAAAATCATTCATGAAAGATAGAACTCTAAAGTACTCTACTGAAGGATATTAAAGCCATTATCAGAGAGATATGATAGTGAGTTCAGGGAAAAGACAAAAACAACCAAGTAAATCATAGTGTAGAATTAACTTTGATACCACAGGCATGGCCCTACTCCTAGCAGGCGTCTATAGCCTCGACAGGGATTCATTTTAACCTAACGAAATATCTGTGTCCCACTTACTAGATATAGATTCAGAGATATCTTATTTGACTTTTAGATAAAGGCCACTGTCCTGGCTTGGTAACCAGCTAATGGTAGTGCCACTCACAAGAAGTAACATGGATGAACATGCCGACTCATGATGAGACCTCCTGTCTTCTCGCTTTTTGGGCTGAAAGCCATTACTCTGGCTTGGTGATCAGGAGCAGTAATGTCATGCATGATAGGTCTCATGATCTTGGTAGGTCGACTCATTATGAGACCTCCTATCCTCCCCTAAATATTTTTTTAGACTCTGATTATGATTAACCTTAGAGGTTACTTAATAAGTGGGGAGATAGATCTACTCCTTAAGAGCACAAGATGGCGTGAAAAGTTCTTAATTACTAATCTTTACTGGTTGATCCTTCTACCCTAAAGACTCAAGAAAAGAAAATAACTCAAATAATGGTTGGAATATTCCTCGAGTAGGTCATGCTAGGGTTCTTATGAGAGCTCATTAGGGTCTTATAGGAGTGTTCCACCATAGGAGGCTTTTCATCAATACGTTCAAAGAGAAACTTGAAAATATTCTTGGATGATAGTATGTTAAGCTTTATGAGTGCGAAGTATAACAATAACATTTCCCCTAACTGACCCAATGAATAATCTCGGCCAATAATTAGAGTAGATTTATAAAATATGAGGTATTAAGAGTGAATTGCTTCCAACAAGTCTTACCAAAAGAGTGCATAATGACAAAAATTTCAATGGTTATTCCTTAGGAATTTCAATTTCAAGAGTAATGTCATAACAACAATTTTATTTCATTTAACAATTTTGTTCATTTCTACCCTACCCTAATCTAGAGAGAGGAAGGTCTCCTTCAAGTGTAGGAGTACTTCCAATGTAGCCATGTTCGTAAGATCATGCTAAATATACTCACACTTAGTTTGAAAGAATAAATTTTAACACATACCAGAGTATGAGAAACTAGTTGCTTCGACTGATATGATACAAAGAGTATTTGAAGATGAGAGTGGTACTTTGGCTGGATTACAATCTAGAACCAATCCTCAATGTAATCCTGGTGGTATTGGCTCATTTCTTCTTTTGAACTACTCTAAATTTCCTCCTTGGTCATGCCAGGTAAACTTAGATAATTGGTCTTTGGAATGCACACAAGGCTTGTTACTGGGCATGGTGAAGGTTCCTCAATATCAAGTTCAGCTGGATGCTCCCCATCAGATTTGGTACATGGCTCATTGCTATCCTTGGTAGATAGGAAAGAGGACTCAAGCGAGATTTATAAATCATTTTTTGGCTGTGGAGAGATGGATAATTTCCTGAATGCAGTTAGGATGAACTCTTCCAGAGAAGAATATATCCCAGCTACTGCTAGGATTTGAGAAAGTGCCTCGATGGACATTATTCAAGCTCTCAGCCATTCCTGAATTTCTCCTACTCGCAACATGGATTATTACAAAAGAGGGGGTTCTTACAGCACCCCAAAAATGGTTTATCATTTAAATATTGAATTTTTAATCTAAATGAATTAAAAACTGCTAATTTCCAGAAAACTAGAACTGGAAATAAATCTACCTTTACTTCTACGCATAAAAAAGGAAATTAAAACTCAAGAAAAAGAAGAAATCGGCCAGACTTTGGAGCAACCCCACAAAAATGGATGTGTGGCTCTTCACTCACGTCTTACCGTACACTCTTCGCCCTCTGACAGCCCTGCACGATCCTGAGACTCTGATAATAGTTACCTGAATAAAAAATTGCAACTTCCCTAGCAACGATGCCAAAATGTTGAGAGTTTTATTTGGTGAATTAAAGCTCTTAATATTTAATTTGTCAATCTGTGCTCGTAAACATGAGTTGCACTACACTTCTTGATTCAACTTGTAGGTCAGAGCTTTAACGTTTCCTTTATAATGATCATCTATGGAATAAAACACAAAAATTCTTGTGAAAAAATGAATTTTATAAAGGAAACCCAACAAAATAATTAAATTCAATTTTAAAACATAAGATCTCTATTAAATCAATCCAATTCTTCTCTTTAAAGGAAAATGCACTTAAGCGAAACCCTATTTTTTTATTGCAAATTAAATTTGAACTTTTAAGTAAAGAGTTGAAAACTTAATCTATTTAACCACAACTCGATGTAAACAAACTTGAAACTGAAATCTCGAAATTAATCCTTGCATCAAACCCTAATCTGTCCTTGAAGTTGAAAACCCTATGCTAATAGGAGCTCCAAACACACAAACTTCAATGCTCTTCAACAATAAACAAAAGGAGAATGCTAGCTAATAACTGATCTAATAATTATGCTCTTAAGGAATTATGCACACACCTAATTAAACAACTCAAATTTTCTTTCGATAATTGAAATTCCTCAACACTCCTGTAAATGATCTTTAGTCTACTTCACCAAACCCTAGCTTCTATGAAAGACACAACAAACTTGCAAAATTATATTTAATCACACAAGGAACACAATAAGGGAAACTCAACAAAATGATGTTGCTACTCTATAAACCAATCAATTTTCAATTTTCACTTTAATTGTAAACCTATCTTAATTTCTTCATTTATTCAACAAATCGATCTCAAGCAATTGGATAACTAGAATAAATCTACCTAGAACTTGCTTCTAGCTATGACAATATCAAACTCAAAAATTAAAACAAACCTTGACACACTAGAATCTGAAAGCAAGCTGCATGCATTCAAATTTAATGGAAACTATTTTTATTCATTCAATCTAGAAATTAAAATTACTTACACACTACTATGGAAATTGAAATTATGTTTAATTGTCACACCAAGCAAGCAATGTGAAATTACGCTTCTATGTTGGAAGACTTGTAAACTTTCTTGATGTTAATAAATTCCTAAACTATTACTCTGCTTTTTCAAATTAAAAACAAATCTACTATCAATACAATTTAGGAAATCAGCAAATTAATTCTGCAATGGAGTTTGAACGGTGGCTACAGGCTTTTCAATCTATCTCACCTTGGGCAGATGATTTAAGCTTTTATCCCTCATACGCTCTCGCTCTCCATGATAATTCAAAGATAGTGTTGACAAAGTAAAAGAAAATTTCCATAATTAATTCCTCATGACCAAAATCACATTGGATGACTGAAAATCGTGCTAGATCTAGATGCTAGGGATATAAAACCACTCTTATATACAATTTGTTGCACACTAGGTGATAAAATGCAAAAACCAAGTGGATCCGACCATGTTATATTCAATGAGATTGTCAACGCAGAGATTGATTTTTGATTTGATTTTTTCATTTGTAAACATACAAGGAAATACTCATTCGAATTCAAGTGATCCTAGATAAAGATATTAGCAATTTGAATGCATGTGTATATGGACAAATTCTAGTAGGTTTAAATACAAAGAGATCAAAGCACCATTCAGAATGTTGAACGCACACCCACAACAACCATTCTTGGAATCGAAAATTTTAAATATAAAATGATCAAAGCATAATCAGAAATGTTGAACGCACACCTACAACAACAATCTTGAAATCATAAAGCTAAAATGTAAAATGATCACGACAAAATTCTATAGCAACAATCTCGAAATCTACAACACTCAATTTATCTAAGTGAAATCCGGCAAGTGAGATCGTTCCCTAATTGGAACCAAACCATTATCAAATTTAACTAAGTTGAATTTACCAAATTGCAAGCAAGATTTTGTTTCTTATTCTAACATTATCGGGATTACACTCAGTCTCACAAACTTCATAAATACACTCCAAATCAAACAATATCAAAATCAGGATGTAGTAATTTAAAGGAGACACATATGCATGGAAGTATTTTTAGACTTTCGAAGGCATTTCAAGGCCGGAATCACTATTACTTATAACTTTCATTGCTTCTTTATAGGATTTCCCAATTAATTCAAAAACAATGATGCTCATATCAAGTCATTAGGTGGAACTTATCCATTATAGGAGGATCAACCCTTAATGAAGAGTTTGTATCTAATTCAAAGTTTTTAATTCCTTTATAATAGCACAGAACTTTCGATATGTTTCTATTCAACTTCGTGAGATATTAAAAACCAAATTTAACACATTGTATCTACATTTGGCTCAATCTATTTAACATGAACAACGTTGAAGGTAACACAGAGGATTCCTCTGTAATTAATTAGAAATACTCAGCCAATGGTTTTCAATATGATTCAGATTTAATTAGACACTCAACGTACTTTTGCAATCGATGGAGAGATGTAGTCAATGGGAATTGGAATGAAAATCTTAGGAAATATTTACATGAATGAAAGACACACTCAGATATGATGAAACACAACTACATATGAAAAATCGAACTTGGATTCAATAGTAATGTATCATAAAAGAAAAAAAATCAAAACTAATTAAGGAATCACACCCAGCTAATCTAAAATTCTACCTATGATGAATAAACTTCCCGGATTGTGGTGGGCCCTTGCCACATCTAGGAAGGGAACTTACAGAACATAAAATATGCCCAAAAAACTAATTCAAATCCTTCCATATCATCTCTTCATTCCATAACTCAAATCAATACATACTCTAGGACATGGTGAACGTAGTCTTTTAATTGAAAAAGTAAATTACACTTGACAACAAATTGTTTAAAAGCTAGTAAATTAGGGGCTCCCCTCAACTTATTTGGATGCAGACTTTAATATTTCCTGAGAATTACAAAATAGGAAATGATCCATGCAGATCAGATCAAAAGATCACTATGCTACTTAACTCATCTAAATCTTATTACATTGTCCATTCCAAGCTTTGTTGCTCAACAAAGCTCCATTAATAGGCATGGAGATAATATAAAATTGATTCTAAAAGCTCCGATGTTCTGATTTGTAGTAGTTTCAACTACCTTTGACCAAAAATCCAAGACATGGTTGTTTTGGGAAATTTTGATCATTCTGGAAATTTCCAAATTTTACATAAATTAGCCTCAAGACCCCCTGAATATCTCCAAAAAAGTAAGTGATTTTTCAAAAATATTATAGGGTTAGTAAACTAGCTATACTGGGATCAAAACCCATGTTCCAAAATTCCTTCTTTCACCTTCCTCTACATGGAAATAGAGGCAGAAGTTGGAAGTTTAGAATTTTTTACATATTTGGAAAAATTGGGTAATTTCCTTCTAGAGACCCATACGAGTGAGCCGGGTGGAATCCAACTTATGGATAGGTATCGTAATATAATTTTTGATAATAAAGTCTCTTGGATTCTCCAGAAGTGCACCGAAAATGCCAAAGCCCTAAAGTAGGTATTCCCATACTTAACTGGC
The DNA here is from genome assembly GCA_034641835.2 of Pinus albicaulis. NCBI lineage: Eukaryota > Viridiplantae > Streptophyta > Pinopsida > Pinales > Pinaceae > Pinus > Pinus albicaulis. The sequence continues at coordinate 673,677,336 of CM076582.1, read as the reverse complement.
TTGTGAGAGATTTCAATGATGGAATGCTGTGATAAATCTACTTCAACAAAAATGTCATTAGTAAAACATGAATTAATCATAACTAATCATAGAGAAGTGAATAAATTGATGATAATCAACCATAAAGAGTATTTGGCCAAAAGTGATAGAGTTAGGATATATCACGGGCTAAAAACCTAGGGTTTTAGGGGATAAACAATGATGTTTCATGATGAAAAAATGGGCATATACGAGGCCCAACAACATTAATATAGTAGAATACATAAGATTATTTCCATTTTTAAAATCTTTTTAGGAACTAAACTAAGCGTTCTAGGTTGAGACCCCAATCATTTACCTTTTCAAAACAATATGAATCACTTCCTCTAGCAGAAGAGTTCAACTTCTTTCCATATTTGGAAAAGTTCCAGGAACTGCACTAAGCACTCCAATGTTGGTGTTAATACTTAAACCATTATTGTTTGAAACCTCGAGTTCTCTAACCTTATGCCATCATCTAAAATAGAACATTCAACCTATTATTGTCATGAATTATTGTATTTTGTATTAGAGCTCTTTTCTTGGACTCATATATATCCCTTCAAATTAAAATGGGGAATTTTGGACACCTAATCCACTAAGGGTTTGTGTTATGGAATTTGAATAGTCATTGGAATCAAAGAGCTCACTTGGTATATGGAAACCAAGGGTCATAAAAATATATTACAAATATATATCATTTGAATAATAAATGCATCTCATGTTATATATTATATCCTGCCCATTCCATGGTTGAATAAAAAGCCATTAACAGAGCAAGGAGAAACTTAGGCATCCAGACGAGAATTGTTCAAATGAGAGAATTTTTTACTTATTTATATGGTTGGGAAAAATTGACAAGATGAAAAGTAGGATAGGCTTGTAGGGATACCCTTTCAGGGCAATTCATTTCACCCTTAGAAGCATATAAATAGAAGAGGATGGGGACCTCATTTGAACACATCACATGTGATACATTAAGAGGAGAAGGACATATAATCTGAGGAGATGTAATCTATAGAATATTTTCCAAGAAGATAAGGATGAGATCGAGGTTATATTTATAAGTTTGGAATAATCCAAGATAGGTATGATGGTGGTCAAGTGGATAAGGAGGAGTTATGAGCATATTTGTTCATGTTTTGAAGATGTTATTATCTGCTAAACATGTTGCATGTTTCTGTATCTCTTGGGAAGGAGGTCCAATCTCTTGTAGCTTAGATTTGGAGGGTCATAAGGCCTAATAGGTAGCTAGAATAAGAGGTTGATTAGTCCCAAAGGAAAATGTAGGAGGAAGAATTGTTAGAAGAGGAAGACTGCAGTTTGAAAGGTGACTTCATGGCCGAATTGGTGCGTTATTACATTTCCTTATAAGTTCCCTTTCTAGAGTTTGGGAACCTCGAATAAAAACCTTCAAACCATTATCTAAAGGGGTATAAGGATTCTTTTTTTGAGCTATATTTTGTGTCTTTCGATGCTTGATGTATTTCTAGGTTGATGTGCCCAGATTGGATATAAATTGTGGCAACATATGTACAGTGTTCGAGGGCTATTATAATTTTCCTTATTATGCCCTAAGTGTAGTCCTTTATGAAGGAATACAAGGATGTTAGTGTGAAGGTGTAGTGAACCCCTAAGGGTTGGATTTTAAAGGAATAAAGGGAAACCAAGAGGGATAGTTTTATGATGATTAATGGACATCTTCAGTGATAAGAGGGCAACCTCCATAGTCCTAAGATTCATGATCCTTCAAGAAGCAGTGTGAGAGAAGTGGGAAGTAGTGTGAATACCCATTTTTTTGGACTCTTTGATGGACTAAAGAGTAGCTAGAGTGTGGAATAAAGAGTAACTAGAGTGAAAATTGAGTTTGGCCAAATTTAAGTGATATAAAGTAGAAATTGTGTTTGATAGTGGTAGATTGTGGAGTTGTAGAAGGGAAGGAAAAGGACTGTCAGATGTCTTCAAGGTACGTGGACAGAAAGAAGCTATGGAGTGAACTACATAAAAAGGTAGGCTAATTGTACTTTTTATAGGGTATATCGGTCATCATATATTGTTGATACGAAGCCCTAATCATTGTCTTGTATCAAATTTGATTATAAGGGCCAATATCCTTGGTACAAGAGCCCTAGAATTTTGTACTAAATATTTGTAATATAACAATGTTGGGTTGAAAAATTAATTATTGTGTACTATTTGATTCACTGTTATTTTTATTATGTTGTGAAAAGAATAAGTGTTGTGGAATTTGGGTGTTTTTTTGTTCAAGATATTAGAATCAAACCAAATTCTTCCATTCCGTGAAAAAATAAACATGGTATTAGAGCTGCTTTGAGGGGCTAGTGAATCATAATGTGTACAACATAACATACAACTCAAGAGGGAGGTGGATCCAATGTTGTTGGAGGACTAATAGAAATGGAAAAGTTGTAGGTAATTTTGGAAAATGAGGACAAGTTGGATGGGTTGTCTAACTATAGTCCATCGAAGGAAAGGATCAATTTGGTATTGATGGTTAACAAGATCTATCATTTTTCTAACAAGGAGATCAAGAAACAAATTGACCATAAGGATTTGGAAGTGTATGAGGAGTTCTATACGAAGTCCAAGCTTATCATCCTAGATGGTCTAAAGGATCAATTGATATCGAATTTATCAAGGAAGATCAATTTATGTGAGATATGGAAAGCTCTTCAGTATTTCTTCCAACACGGGAATGAGAACTAGATGTTTTTATTAAAGGAAAAGTTGAAGAGCACAAAAATGTTGGATGGAGAAGTAGTGGTGCCATATCTGACACCATTATCTTAGGTTCGAAATGAGATTACCTCCATTAGAGAGACTGTTATATATTATTATATGGTGAGGATTGCTTCGAAATGGTTCACTAAGGAATGGAAGTCCTTAATCAAAGAGATTTTTGCTAGAGAGAAGATTCAAGATTGGAACAAGTTGTGCGATGAATTCATTCAGGAGATACTGCGAGATGAGTACCTTCGTACAAGGAAGAAGACTTTAATTGATAATGTGGATCTTGTAGGGAGAGTGAAGGAAAAGCTAAATAATTACTTGAGTAAGCTTAAGTGTTTCAAATATGGTGAGTATGGTTATTATTCGACGAAGTGCTTGAAGAAGAAGAAGGGAGAGAGTGGGAAGAAGAAGGGGAAGGAGATAGCAGGTGTCGTTGCCACATATGAGTTAGATGAACTCTCAAGAATATTGGAGAGTGAATATTTTTTTGTAGTATCTAGTTTATTTGAGGGTTCCATCGATGATACTACATTATACATGGATAGTGGTGTGGCAAAGCATATGACGGGATCACATGATGTGTTTGAGACTCTAACTAAGTGTGACTCAAATTTTCACATCATGGTGGGCGAAAAGAGTTAAAAAGAGTTCATAGGATAAAATTTCTTTCCATTGAGGATGGATTCAAGTCAGATGATGAAATTTTGGGATGTATTGTTTGTACTAGAGGTAAAATTTAATTTATTTTAGGTTTTAGTGATTGAGAACAAGATGTTTGACATTATTTTCCAAGATGTGAAAGATAATCTCAAGCCTAAAGGATGTAACTCTGTTGGAGTGATCAATGACGTTAGGGAGCATGGTTTGTACTAGCTAATGGGAGAGCCTATATATCATGGGCATAAGTAGGTGAAATATATAAAGGATCAGAGGGAGCCAAGTTCTATTGGGAGTATCTAAGTTTAGATGGAGAATGTGTAACACAAGAAGAGCGTGTGTTTCGAGGAGAGTAAGAGTAATTATAAAACTAGCAATAAGGAAGCTATTGATGGTGTTAGATACCACCAACTTACATGTGATATACCCAATATATGGTCCCAACTAGGCCTTACATGGTTTGGTGTAGGAGTCCCATCCAGAATATGACTCGAATTCCTTTTACTTGAAGATATGACTTGGATTTATTTGTCAGAATGAGAGAGAAGAGAAAAATTCCTTTTGAATGAGAAAGCTAATGTTTCTTTTGAATGTTCAATTGAAAATGTATCATGGTTCTCTTACTATAGAGGAATAAAATAAAGTGAGTCTCTAAGAGAGAATTAATAGTGCTACCCTAATGGAGACACATGTAAATGAGAAATACTTGTTTAACATCAAGTGAAATAGTTCCCAAGGATGTGACGATCGTTATAACATTACAACACATTTCCAACAAGAAGCACCAAAGTCACTAAAATAGTTCAAGCACCCCAATATAAATGAAAGAAAACAGGAACCATAAAAATTCAAAGAATCGTCTTAGAAAAATTCACAATCCATGTATGAAAGTGTGTTGGCCTGGAAGTTTTTGATATTAAGAAAAATCCCCATGATACATAAGTAGAATGAACATCACGAGCTCCAATAGAGTTGGGTTAGAGCCACTACTTTCTACCCAAAAGTACTAACTCTTTATCTCTACTGCCTTGTGGGAAAAGCCAAGGTTAAAAGTTTATTGCATGAGAAATGATGATCTATTTTTAACTTCAGGAATGACATTTCACATCCTCATGACACTTGATTTTTCAACGTGTAGTTTCCTTTAGACTTGTACAACCTTTAAAGTTCCAAATGAATTTTGGAATTACATATGACTTTCGATAGCGATATGTCTTTTTGACTTCCATGACTCTTTAATTCATACATGAATCTTGGAATTCCACTTATTTGATTTTACAATGATTACAAAATACATCATGACTTCCACGCCATCATGTGATGAGAATATGACATGTCACTATATTTGATGACAGGGACTAATAGTGATTAATGACATGGAATTTCTTCGGTGGATGCCACTTGTGACTTTGTTCTTTATGCAACATCAGTCGTTGATGTGATCACCCTCCAAAGGGTCTTTTGAACTAATGGAGTATTTATGGTGCTTTGATCATCAAGATTCAAGTGTGTTCTCTATTATTTTGATGCTTCCTTTGCTTGCTCTCTTTTCTCGATATTCCTCATGTGTGCTTCACACGATGCTTTTGGGATACCTATATCTACAATCACTCATGAACAAAAAATATCAACCTGAAAATATCCTATTATACCATGTATTATATAGATTTTATGCTCATTAATTTTTAGTGCACTTAAAAGGGTTAAAAGGAGCTTCTAGGAACATGGGCACACTTTGAAAAGCTGAAGGGTTGAAGAGGGAAGGCTTTGGGGCTTCATCATTCACTCATGCACTCAAGATAGGGATTCATTGAAGGCATGGTGCATGGTGCAAGCCCAAAGGATGAAGGGGAAGGATTCATGATTCCCAAGTGCGATGTGCACTTAAGGGAGATATGGAGGGTGTATGGCGCAATCCTGAAGGATGAATGTTGAAGGCTTGAGGCCTTTGGGTTGCACTCATTTTCTGAAAAGACCAAGCAGGGTGTGGGGCACACTCCTGAAGGCTAAAGGATGATCCTTTGTGCCTTCAGAGTGTGCTCATGAGCCTAAAGGTTCCAAGAGTGTGCATGATGCATTGTGGAAGGTTCAGTTATTGAGTATAGGCCATTAGGGTGTCCTCATCTGCTCAAGGAGGGTGCACTTATTCAATTCGAAGGACTGCACTGAAGGAAAACTTAGTCTCTTGAAGAACACAGTTCAAACTATGGAAAGGGAAATATGCTTCAGGAGTTTTCCTTGTGCTCTTGGAGGGTGTAGGGTGTACTTCCTAGCAATGAGGGATTCCTCATCAAGGCTTCATAGTGCACTCATGCACTTTTGGCCTCAATGGATTTTGTTAAAAACCAAATATTTGTATAAGTTTGAGATGTAAGGAAAGGGTAGAATATGATGGGTTTATACATAAAACCACGTGCGACACATAAAAACTCATCGAGAAAATTACAATAACTTGAATAATGATAAATATACATCAAAGCACTACTTTTTACACAATCCCCAAGTACAACAAGTGAAGTGTGTCTAACTGTGACCCAAAAGTGTCATTTTTACAATAAAAAAGATGATATGATTATGAAATGCACTTAAAGTTGTTATAACCAATTCGATGACACATGAGACCATTCAAGGACACATGGGATGAAATTTTAAGACCAACTCAACTCGACGTACGATGGTGATAATAGGCTCCAAAATTTGAATGTAGTGAAATTTTGGAGGGTGTTGTAGCAACAACAACACTTGGTGACACACTAGGTGGACTTCAACTTCTCTGTTAGAGAATAACTTTTGGTTAAGGGTCATACCTTCAAGAAGTGTTGATTGCATATATTTCCCTCCATCGACTCTATTTTATACATAATATCTCAACTTTTCTATTCTTGGTTGAACAAATTCGAAAGATACAACAAATCACATTTGTTTCAATATGGGAAATGGTAATGTGTGTGTGGAGTTTGTGATAGTCATAGTATGAGTTTTCATCTCTGTTTTTTCTCCACTACCAGAAATCCTGGAAAGTACCTCAACAGAGTCACTTCAATATCACAAATTTTTCTTTGATGCCAGCAAGCTCGGACAATACCCCAACAAAGTGGCTTGCTTCACCTCCTTGTGCAGGAAGCCTTTATCTCCTTTCACACTTTATTTATTTATTTAAAACAACTATGAATTGGAACTTATTATTTTCAATGGGAGGAAGAGGGATCTTGAATTTTTGAGAGCATAGGAGCTTTCCCCTACAAAGAATTATTTTAAAACGTTTGATATTGCTTTTCTCACTTTATATTTTCCCTCACCACTTCTCTACTAGATTGGACAAGCGTTAACACACATGCATAGTTATACCAAGTTGAGTAGTTCATATACTAGCATAGGTGTGGATCTAATAGGTTCACTCAAGTTTCTCCTATTGGATGAATCATATTTTCCATCTAGACTTAACTCAATCTATGGAATTTTCCGAAACAAATATGGGGAAAAACAGAAATCCAAGCGTTGTGGTTGTCACTCTTGTCTTTCATTACACCAAAAAGTACTTTAAGCCATGAAATTTTACACAAAGGTCTTATTTATGTACAATGAATAAAAAGCATCATGGGACAAAAGATGATTAACATGACACAGAAGGAAATAACACAATGAAAATACAAGGAACAAAAGAGATTGTGCATGAAGTTAAACTTGTAGTAGCTATTCAAATTAATGTTTTAAATCTCTACCATTTATGGGAAGGGGTCAATCCTGCTGTCTAAGGATCTCAACTTGAAATTATTATGACCAATATTTTTTTCCAGAGTCAGCGGTCCAATCCATAAAGGTTGGAAATTTGAGTGTTTTCCATTTTTTTCGTGGGATTTATCCCACTTCAGTACTAAGTCACTCAGATCAAATATCTTTCCCCTACAAACATCTTATAAAACCAATGCTTTACAGAGTTACAATGCATGAAAAATATGTATTTGGCCTCGATCCTTTATTCCTTGAGTTTGAATAAAGTTTCTATCCTTCTCTGAACCAAAAGGTATCATCTACTTTGTGAGTCTTGGGAGAGTTTAAATTTTGGAAGATACATGTTCGGATACAAGATAACTTATTTACTATAAAATAGAAAGTGCGACAAGGTTCTCAAGTAAGGATTTGGAGTTACATGGTCAACCCAAAGTGCATTGGCCAAAGCTTTATGCTAGTTCCTTTTTTCAGAGAAGATGGTTTTATTAATTATAAGGATAAGGTTCTTATTTTTTGATTCATCCAAACCATTTCCCTACATATACTAATTATATGCATGTTTCAATACAATTCCATTTTATAATGCAAAAAAATTAAGTTTTCATGATCAAAAGTAATTCACATTATCAAAGACAAGTGACGTAGGAGCACCAAACCTGGATATAATATTATAATGCAAGAAAAGAATGAATTCCTGGTCATTTATTTGTCTTAGAGGAACTACTTCTGACCACCGAGTGAATTAATATTTTGTTGTGAAAATGTATTGGTGTTTCTTTGATGAATGTGGAAAAATATCCCTAATACCATCTAGGCCCCACTATTGTAATGGTTCCTCGACTTATACTAGTACTAGTGGGGCAACTAACCTCTGATCATGATAGACACATCTATGACAATATTGTAACTTGTGGAAATATGTGTAAGCATCCTTAAATAGAGCGGGCCAATAATAACCAGCCCTCATAACTTATGTTCTGTAGTGTCGCCTACATAGTGGTAACCTACTATTCTATCATATAAATATTTAAGGACCTTCTGTATATCATGCGGCTCGAAGCACCTCAGCATGACACCATTGTGGTTCTTCCAAAAAATAACTCTGTGAACTAATTGATAAGATAGATCCTTTAAACCAATTTCCCTCTTCTGTTTATTCGGTAAGTTCTTGGGAAAGCTACCATGCTCCACAAATTGTCGTAAATATGCATACCATGGCATTGAAGACATGGACTATGGAACATTCTTAGTGTTGTACATTTATATCTCCTAATCCCATATTGAAAGATCTTTTTCATGAGTATCTCTTTCTTTTGCTGCTATTTTACATAGGCCATGACCCTTCATGGTATGAACTGGCTTGAAATCCAGATCTTATTCTTATATATAGGTCATCTATTTATCCCTCATCACACCTAACTCTTGCTACTTGAACAATTTTATTACTACCGCATGAGGTATAACTGTGATTTCGTGAGCTTTTAATAGATAGTTCCTGAAGTACTTAACTAGCTTGTACAAAAAATATGTTTTTTTTTCAATGGGAGGATAATTTGATTCTTTCCTTTGTAGACTAGAACTCATAAAGGAGATAGTTCGCTCATTTCCTTCAATATCTTTCTGAGTCAACATGAATGCAATCAATGAATCCAAAGAAAATGTATACAAAAGGAATTATTTTCCATAATCTGGACTAAATAATGCGGGTGAATCAATAATAGCTTTCTTGATCTACGTGAATGAATCATTTCTCCAGTTTATCCGATTTGTATACTGAATATTTCTTAATCATGTATTATATGGGCTTGAATATCTAAGCATGATCATAGATGATTTTTTTTCAGGAATTTAATTTTCACTAAGAAATGCTGCATGGATTTCTTATTCACAAGGAAAAGAATCTATGTGATGGCTTTAAACTAGTTTGAATCAATCTTAATTTATCTCTTAGCAAATATGTGCCCTAGTAGGATCCATTTGGACACACTGATGACAATATTATTTGGATTAAGAGAAATCCCATACTTCTGAAACTACTCGAATATCTTTTTTAGATGACGTAATTTATTTGATCCTCTCTTGGATAACACTATAACGACATCCAAATAAAAATTGATGCTCTGACCTATAATACCATGGAAGGTGATGTCAATTTCTCTTTGGAATGTTGCACTAGAGTTTATAAGCCCAAATGACATCCTCTTGAAGAAAAAATTTCCCCATTTGGTCCATAAGGTAGTCTTTAATATGTTTGGTTCCACTACTAGTACTTGATTTTAACTAGAGAAACCATCTAGTAGTGAAAACATTTTGGACTTAGATACTGTCTGAAGGATATGTTCCATGGATCGCAGTAGGTATTTTTCTTTATCAGAAGCTTTATTGAGATTTCTTAAATAAAAATATAGACATATTGAACCAAACTTATTTTTAATTGGTACGAAGTTGTAAACCCCAGTGGACTGTCTAACTTTAAATATGATCCAAGCATCCAACAAATTTCTCATTTTATTTTGGATAAGGGTTTTCAGTGTTGGATGAACCTTTCGTAACTTCTACCAGAAATGATTTACCCGTTATTTTATAGGAATGGTTTGCTGGATGTTACTAGTGTCACATGTCTTTAAATCCTCGTATTTCCCTAAATAACTTTTGTAGGTCATATAACTTCTCTAGGGACATCACACCATTAGCCATAGTGTTTGGTTTCGTTGAATTGGATGCATCCTACAAATCCTGATATTTCTCATCCTCATCTATGGAAGCATATTTAAATACATCCACATTAGCCATAAAGTGAAATATTTGTTGGTCATCAATGAAAACACGTAAGTTAGTGACATTGTCTGGCACAAATGGTTTATATAAAATTTCAATAGAAAAACCGCTTTTCAATGGTTGCATCCTGGAAGCTAAATTTTCTAATGCATCTGTTGTGACATTTATGAGTCGAGGAATAGAAATAATATATAAATATTTAAAATTTTAATTAAATTTCATACATCATGTTGGTATTTTTTAAGATGTGGTAAGACCCAATGGATAGTATCTCGTACCTGACAAGTGGCCAACTCTGAGTCACCAATTACCTTTAGATCGATGGCCATTTTAATCCAATGACAAGTGCTTAATATTTGGAAATATTATTAGTACATTGGAACTCCAGATGACATTAAAGAATATGCTTCTTATTGCATGGTTCTATAAGCACGCAACCAACTCTAGAATCGTCCTGCGTCTTTGAACCATCAAAATATAAAGTCCAAATATCATGATATTCTAAGCTAATTCCTATACTATTATTATTATTATTATTATTATTATTATTATTATGTACATATATAATCCATGTTTAATTTTCACCAACTGGAGAACATGAAAGGAGTTCTATTTGTGTATCTGGTGGAATGAGTGATGGTTGTTCCTGATAACACCTGAGATCAATTTCAAGGAAATAATTCTCAAATATTACATTAGCAAAATAAATAGGCTCCTTGTGTCTCTCAAGTGGTGTAATGGTGTGCTTCATATATGGCTCACTCTCCACCTGAATCTGGTTATTCTTTCCCCTGTATGGAAGCCATAAATGTGACAAGCATGTTGCAAAGTACCCTTATAATTTTCTAGACCAATCTCTACTAAGGAGTACCCCATAGCCTTATAGAATGTCTACAATTACAATATTTATACATTGATGAAATCGATTGTATTTTGATAATATAATAAGAACATTATTAATTTCACCAATAGCTTGGATAAGAGATTTTTCAACTTGAATAATGTGTTAGCTTATATATTATTAGTTTCTAACATTACAACATTCAATCTAGATTCAAGGGGACCAAAAGGCTTACCAAACACCTTTTGAGAGGAAGAATTTGTATCACCTGTCGAAGGTTGTGAAAACATCAAGACAATAAGTCCATGCTGGCTCGTGATCTTTGCAATCTCATAGATAAAAATGTTGGCTCACATTTTCATCATATCTCTCACTATGTTATAATCAATTGTTTCACCTTGAATAGACAATTTTGACGTGTCTAGAGGAGTAGATTTATTTAACACTTCCGAAGTGGTGTACTTACTTTTATTACTAGAGGAAGTGCCCTTCGAAATAGATGTGTTTCCAAACTTGCTCTATGAATTATGAGAAGGATTGACCATAGGTGGAATCCTTCTTAACAAATCCTCTTTTAATTTCTATCTGGTCAACTCATGTTTAGAGATGGACCCTTTCCTCCTTAAATTATATCGACCATGTTGTTTCTCATGAGGGGGCTCATTTTTTGGTGGCTCTTTAGACTTCTTCTTGGAAGTGTCGTATATATAGTGAAATGAAATCATCATGTTTTTAATACCTATATTTTATTTAACCATTGTAGGCTCTTCTATTTATTTTTTATGTTATGATTACTCGTCTGCTAATAGAGAATCCACAATGTGTTCCTCCATAGCGTTCATCGTTGTGATTCAACTGAGGGAATTCATTTTCTAAATGATATTCCTGGTGGAAAGAGAAATAATTATCCATGCCAATAATTTCTATGTTCATCACAACATTTGATATTTGGGAAGACTTAGTAGGTTTATTGTTGTTGGTATTACTATTCCTTCTAAAATGCAATTATTTGGGAGGCTTGCTGCTAGTATAAGTCTCACTTGACCTTTTCTTTATTTATAATATTCTTTTGGTAAGTGTATTTACCATCCCAATCAAGCTTTGAAAGTTTGATGATTCCTTATCTTTAGCCTTACTAGAAGAAGGTTGTGACTTCCTACTAGTTTTCTTGGAGTATTTTTATTCATCATCATTCATAATAAATCCAATCACATGCAAGTCCTTTTCAACAATGATCACTTCCACAAAGTCTAATGTCAATGTTTCCTTAGTGAATCTTTTTTTTTGAATTTGAAAATGCTGGTGGAAAAGGGAGTCGTTTAATAATCAATAGTGATTCAATCATATGGTTGTGTGCTCAGGGGAAAATTGTTCAATATGCAATTGAATTTTTGATTAAAATATTTCCCTTTATCTTTCCCCCCATTTTGATGATTTTTATCTCTTTTAGTAACATGGTAGGAGTCTTGTCATCAACAACTTTATTGAGAAATAACTTCTTAAACTCCCTTCAAGTGTGGATCGAATTGAAAGGTATACTATTCTACCATGTTTCTTCTCTACCTTCTAATGTATAAGGGAAAATTATGCAAGAAACATTGTCATACCTCACCTCCAACATTAGTGGATGCATGTAAAAATGAGTGAGGTGATCTTATGCCTTCTTATTCTTATTTGGATTATACTTTGATAACAAATTTCTGGATGCCTAGGAATATTATGAATAATTTCTAGAAGAGAATTATTCCCTTGGGCCATTCAATCCAAATATTGCTTCGTCATGTTCTCATATTTGAGTTACTCCTTCTTATTGGAATCCAAGGTGCATTATTCTTCACCATCTAATTGTTCAAATATTTCATCAGAAATAACAACGTCATCCTCGTACCCCTCATTAAGAGTTGGAAGATGATCTTGATGTATTGTATCATTGACAAATTCGAATATATATTCAATAGTGGCAAAGACCAAATATTCCACTGTAGAAACTAATATTCTGGTATGATTTGTTTCTTTATTATTCAGAAAATGTGGAAGATATTGTGCTCTAGGAATTAATACGACATCCTTTGTGAATCTACGGGTTATAGGTTGAATTTCCAAGATCTGCTCATAGGTAGCCTCACAAGTTAATTTCGGTCCAGGATGAGAATATCTTCCTGCTTCAAGTATAGAAGTTGGAGTGGTGCTCATAATATTTCTACCTTGTTCAGAAGAATAATGATTTGGGTGTGAAGCGTTATCATCCATAAACAACGATTTCCCTCTTTCTAGTGCCATAATGTTGACAGTGTTGGATACTTCTAACATATAGGGGATCTCCATGATATAAGGTCCCAACTAGACCTCACACCATTTGGTGTAGGACTCCAATCTAGAATACGACCTGACTATCATTTACTTAAAGATATACCTTGGCTTTATATTTCAACATGAGAGAGAAGCACAAATGTCCTTTTGAATGAGAAAGTTAGTGTACCTTGTGAATGTTCGATTATAGATGTATCATGGTTCTCTTACTATGGAGGGAGAAACTAAAGTAAGAATCTAAGAGAGAAGTAATATTACTACCTTAACGAAGACGTACGTAAATGAAAAATACTCTTCTAACATCAAGTGAAACAATTCACAAGGATGTGACAATAGTTATAACATTAGAACACATTTCCAACAAGAAGTGTTGAAGTCACCGAAATAGTTCAATCACCCCAATACAAATGAAAAAAAACATCAACCATAAACATTCAAACAATAGTCTTAAAAATATTCACAATCCATGTGTGAAAGTGTTCTGGACTAGAAGGCTTTAATATTAATAAAAAGTCCTAAGATACATAAATACAATGAACATCACTAGCTCCAATAGTGGATCGTTAAAGCCACTACATGCTCCCCAAAAGTACTAACTCTGCGTCTCTAATGCATTGTGGTAGAAGCCAAGGTTAAAAGTATTTTACATGAGAAATTATTATCTATTTATAACTTGAGGAATGACCTTTCAGATCCTCATGACCCTTGACTTTCCAAATTCTAGTGACCTTTAGACTTCTACAATATTTTGAGTTCCAAATGAATTTTGGAATTACATATGAATTTTGGTATTAAATGTCTTTTGGACTTCCATGACTATTTATTTCATTTATGACTATTGAAACTCCACATATTTGTATTTAAAATTATTACAATAATACATCATAACTTCCACATCATCCAGTGATGAGAACGTGACATATCACTATCTTTGATGACTGGGACTAATAGAGACTGATGACATGGACATTCTCTAATTTTGACGTGGCTGCCATTTGTATCTTTTTTCTTCATGTAGTTTTGATTGTTGATTTCCTCACCCTCCAAAGGGTCTTTTGATCTAATGGAGTCTTTATTTTTCTTTGGTCATAAATATTCAAATGTGTTCTATGTTCTTCCAATTCTTCCTTTGTTTTATCCATTTTCCCAATCTTCCTCATGTGTGATTGAAATGATGTTTCTCGGATGCCTACATCTGCAATCAATCATGAAAAGCAACTTTCAACCTTAAAATATCCTATTATACCATGTTTAATACATATATTTATGTTCATTCATTTCTAGTGTGCTTAAAAGGGGTAAAAGGACATTTTGGGTGCACTTTTAAAGGTTGAAGGGATAAATAGGGAAGGCCTTGGGGCTTTGGCATACCCTCATGCACTCAAGAGAGGGAGTCATTGAAGGAGGGGTGCATGATGCAAGTCCAAAGGATGAAGGGGAAGGCTCCAGGCTTTCCATGTGTGTTATGCGCTCAAACGATAGATGGAGGTCACATGGCACACTCCTGAATGTTTAAGGATGAAGGCTTCAGACATTCAGGGTGTGATCATAAGCTTAAGCGGCCCAGGAGGGTGGAGGGCACACTCCTAAATGTTTAAGGATAATTCTTTGTGCCTTTGGAGTGTGCTCATGTGCCCAACGGGTCTAATAGGGTGCATTGCACATTGTGGAAGGCTGAAGGATTGAGCTTAAGGCCTTGAGGGTGTGCTCATGCACTCATGGAGGGTGCACTTCTTCGAGTTTAAGGAGTGTGCTCATGCACTCATGGAGGGTGCACTTCTTCGAGTTGAAGGAGTGTGCTCAAGGAAGAATTAATCTCTCGAAGGGTGCATTTGGGTATAAGGAACGAGAAATATGCTTAAGGAGTGCATGTTGTGCTATTTTAGGATGCAAGGTGCACTTCCAAAAAATTAAGGATTCCCCATCAAGGATCCAGAGTGCACTCATATGCTCTTGGCCTCAATGAGTTTTCTTTAATGCAATATTTTTTTCTAAGTCTGAGATGTAGGGCAAGGGATGAAAAAGATGTGTTTAGACTTAAAACCATGTACGACACATACTAAACCATCAAGAAAAATTATAAAAACATGAAAAATGATAAATATACATCAAATCACTACTATTTACGCATTTCCCAAGTATCACGAGTGAAGTGTGTGAAATTTTGACCCAGAAGTGTTGTTTTACAATAACAAGAATGATATGATGATGAAATGCACTTAAAGGTGTTCTAACCAATGTGATGACACTTGAGACCATTAAAGGACACATGGGATGTCATTTGAATATAAAAGCGACAATAGGTACAACGGTGATAGTAGGCTCCAAAATTTGAATGTAGTGAAATTTTGGAGGGTGTTGTAGCAACGACAACAAAACCCTAGGATGGCTTGAAATTATTTCAGGAGAAAAAGAAGCTGGAGGATTCTCATTGAAGAGACACTACTTAGACGAGTGTGGTCCATTATATAGAGTATGTTGGACTATTTAACACTAGGATTTTGGCTTGTGTCACCAGCAATGATGATAATGATGAGATACTTCCTAGTAGCCGAAGTACCTCCCTCGCTAAGAGGGAGCATTGGTTTATGTATCTTAGGAGGTACTCCACAACACTGGGTGTTGGGTTTGTGTGAGTTGGTACCACAAAAGCACTTTGTCATAAAAGTACCCAGGCAGTGAATTTTTCACCTAAAGTGTTGGGTAGCAACCGAAGAGCTACTGCGAAACCCTTAACCGAGTGAGAGGAAATTAAGGTAGCCCTGGGAGAATTTTTCAAATGAGAGAAATATTTTTTTATTTCTATGAGTGAGGAAAATTGACAAGATGAAATTTAGCTAGCCTTGTACAGGTACCCTTTGAGGGTGAGTTATTGCACCCTTAGAAGCATATAAATAGAAGATTATAGAGACCTCATTTGAACACATCACAAGTGTGATACATCATGAGGATAAGAACATCTTATATGAGGAGCTACAACCTATATGCGCAGGTGAGCATATATATATATGATAATATGATAATGGGTAGATTTTTTCACATTTTGGAGGTGTTATTCTCTACTAAACAAGTTGTATGTATATATCACTCTTGGGAAGGAGGGTTGAGATCCTCTAGCTCTGATTTGGAGGGTTATAAGGTAGTTAGAAGTAGGGATTAAGTAGCCCCAAAGGATGACATTAGTGGAGGGCTTGTTAGAAAAGGAAAAACATAGTTTTGAGGTGATTTTGAGGCCATGTTGGAGTGTTGGTACACTACTATAGAAGTTCCCTAAATAGGTCCAAGGAATGTTAGAGAATAGCCTTAGAACCATGGGCTATAAGGGGAAAATATGTCTATTGTTGAGGTATGTTTTCTGTCTTTCCAAGATTGATGTATTTCTAGGTTGATGAGTCCAGATTCGACATATTTGGTGGAAACTTATGTAAAATATTGGACAGTTGTTATAAGCTTCCTTATTTTTCCCTAAGTATAATCCTTTGTAAAGGACTACAAGGCTATTAGTGGGAAAGTGTTGTGAAGCCCAAAGGGTTGGATTTTAAAGGAAGAAAGGGTACACAAGAGGGATTTTATGAAGCCCTATTTTAGTGAGGATCAGTGGACTAAACAGAAGCTAGAGGGCATATTGAGTTTGGAGAAAAACTAGTGACCTAAAGGAGTAGTGTTCATTGATAGTGGCATATTCTGGAGCTGCAGAAGGGAAAGAAAAGCACCTCCAGATGTGTTCAAGGTGCATGGAATAATAGTAGCTGTAGAGCACACTGCATGAAGAAGTAGGCAAGTTGTACTTGTTTATGGTATATTTTTTGTCATATATTGTTGATACCAAGCCCTAGTTGTTGTCTTGTATCACCGCTAGTTGTAAGGGCCATGATCCCTAGTACGAGAGCATTATATTATTGTACTAAACATTTGTAATATAACAAATTTGGGTTCAAAAATTGTGTATTGTGTACTATTTTATTCATTTTTGTGTTTATTCCATTGTGTAAATTAGAATTATTGTGGAATTTTGGTGTGTTTATTCAAGATCTTAGACTCAAATCAGATTCTTGAGTGCTGCAGAAAAATCAAAACTTGTAGTCGGTGACAAAAATACCTATTTCTAGTTTTAATAGGCCTTAATAGGAGCTCCATTATCTTTAACATAAAAATCATCCTTTTCTTTCTTTTTGACATTCATTATTTCTCACTCAAGGTTCTAGCATTAGATTCCACTTTAGGGAAAATGAAAACCCTGCTAAACTTATTATTTCTTCATACCATATTGAAACTCTCAAAGTGCTATAAAAATCAAGAAAATTTCAGTCTATTGGGTCTTATTTACTCTCTAATATTAATTTTGTATTACATTCTAGGGTGTTTTGTCTCCAGACAAACATTTCATAAAATCTTTATCTTTTTTATGAATGTCTTGGGAACCGGTTTTTTTCAAGGAAAAGTATTGTCTCTAGGGTACAACAAGTGGGTTAAACATGGAAAGGCATATAAATACTTCTATTCTAAGTGATATATCGCTTAGTTGAATAAGGTTAGTCTAATTAATCTACCATTTAATCTCAATATCACCCATTTAATCACATATCTTGTTATCCAAAGATGATAAAAAATACCTAGAAATTCATCCACATACTTTCCAACCATGTTACATTTGTGGATAAAATATTTTTGGAATAAGAATACCTACAATGCGCAAAAATTGTGTTAAAGGTATATAAATAATAAATAGAGAAATAAAATAAATTAAGAAACATTCTTATGAATATATACAAATTAAAAATATTCAAGTGCGTAAATACCTAAATGATCGCCTCTTTATTTCAAGAATAATTTATAGAAGTATTCTAATCTGGTATAAAATATTCCTTAATTTGACAGAGAAACAACGAATTCAAAATTGATTTTGTTTTTCGTCTATTGGAACAAGGGATGTTTGCTCCAATACTAGTTGAATCCTAAATTATTATATATTGAAAAAGTAGAAACAGATGAAGGTGGAATATCTTATGGCATCTACCCCCCTCAACACATCACTCTCAATTTCCTAGTTTCTAATATATATATTAGAAAATAGTTGAAATCCACACATTAAATTAAACAACCCTAAATATTTTATAAAAGCCCCTCTTATCTATTCCCCTAAACCCTATACCTTCAAAATGGAAGAGCATGCATAAGTAATCTCCATATTTCCTTTTTTGTCATCTTCCTAACTAGTACAACATTTATCCATTTTAGCATCTCCAAAATGCATTAGTGATTCTTTTTTAAAAATAAAATGAAATATGTTAATAAATATTGGAATTGATATTCAAAACTTTAAAAAATGAAACAATTACCACAATATCAAAATAGAATAGTGCAATACTCCAAATACTTCTCAAACAGAACATCGGTTTTGGTCAACACAACCAATATTGCATCTCGTATTCACTAGTAGAATATGTGGCATATATGGTTAAATGTTGTATTTCTCAAGAAGAGTAAAATAGATAAATTAAGAATAAAAGTACCCACAATTCACATAAACTGATTTAAAGGTATACCGATTATTTTTAGATCAAAACAAGTTCTTAGAGGATGGTAAACTAGTTCTTAGAGTACTCTAATTGCACCAAAAATATCAAATTATATTTTTAATCACATATCTACCATTTAATCTCAATACCACCCATTCAATCGCATATCTTGTTATTAAAAGATGATAACAAATACCTAGAAATTCATCCACTTGTTTTCCATCCATATTGCATTTGTGGATGCAAACTTTCTGGAATAATAATACCTGCAATGCACATAAATTGTGTTAAAAGTAGATAAAGAATAAAATAAATAATAAAATAAATTAAGATACATTTTTATGACTAAATAAAAATTATAAAGACTCAAGCACATGAATACATCTTGAATGAGCTCCTCTTTCTTTCAAGAATAATTTATTGGAGTAGTCTAATTTTGGAGAGAACATTCATTGATTTGATGAAACAACAACAAATTCAACATTGACTTTTTTGTTCATTTATTGGAACAAGGGAGGTTTTCTCTAAGAATCCAAATCCTAAATTATTCTCTATTGAACAGGTTCAACCACATTAAGGTGGAATCTCTTATGCCCCCCTCCCCACCCCTCACATCACTTAGCATTCCCTAGTGTGAAATATATATAATATAGAAAGGTTGATAGCAACACATTAAGATTCATATATACATAGTAGAAAAATAAAAATTTGATAAAGAAACATATTTTTTCACATGCATCCCCTGGAAATTTTTAAGCAAGTATATTTCATATTTTTCCAATATAAGTACAAAAAAGTATGCAATATCTCATTCAAAGTCATATGTTGAAAACAAATATGCAATAACTCATTCAAGTATTATATTAATACATCAATATGTCTTTTTATACATAAAAAATTTTATACAATGGTTTTTCTTGTAAAATACATTATAACATTGTACATCATCAAATGTTTTTTGCCTCTTCTTATTACGACCTAAAAAATTCTTTAGTTTTTCATCCATTTCTAAATTTTCATGTTTTGGTTGAGGTTGTTCTAATGATGATTAAAATGGGCCCCTATAACAAATTGCACCCTTGGTTGTGTTGTTCTCATAGAGTCAAGGATGTTGTGTGGGAGCATCGCCTACAAAAACTATTAAATTTATATCACGAAGTATTGAATATCATTGAAGCATTTTTTAATAATAAGTAATACATTTTCAATTCTATTATTTACCTCATTCACTACTTAACACAATTGAAATATCTACCTCATGGTCCTCTTCTGGTTAAAGAATCTCCTGTATGACATGCTCTACCATTTAAATGACAAAATTTATACGTGTACAATCATAAATGAATAAGTAAAAATAATTAGAAGTACATACTTGTGGGATCGGGGTCCCCTAAGGCACAAGTTCCAATGATATTTTTCGGATGTTTGTATGTGTGCACTGCACAAATGTAGTCAAAGGGCCTTTTGCCCCAATTTTGGACATAATTTAAGCTTAAATGTAAACTATGTGCCTCAAACCATGGTTTGAGTCCATAATATCTATGCGCTAGGGGTATTATAAATAGATTTAGTTTTTCTAAGTCAAGCAGTGGGAGTAAGAAGTGATATGTGATATTGATAGTATGATATTTGTGTCTTTAAGGGTTTTCGATTGGGTAAAAGGCTCATGCTGGCTGTGTGCACGGAGACCTAGTCCTGGTTGTGTGTGGACTCTGCTGGTTGTGTGCACAGAAGGGATTGTAAGGATTTTGAGGGAAAACTGATGTATTGACAGATCTGATGAATTAATAGAAGGAACATTTTTGGCGAACTCTCTATGTTATGCGTATATTTGTTGTTTATGCTTAATATTTATGCTTTGATGAGATTCCATTGTCTTTTTACCTATTTATGAATGCGCAGAGCTAATTGATATATTTATGCATGAGTATTGACATTTGTTAAAGGGTTACATTGATTAGATCGAGATATAGTTCTAACTTATTATCTATGGTAAGTAATACAGGTATTTATGTGTATTCTCTTAATGATTTCGCAAAGAATTGTAATTATGTTATAAAATGACTTCGCACATCTATGGAAGCTCACTTAGGGTCATGCTAAGGACCAATTCATTAATTTCTCTCTTAGGGTACGGAAACTTGGTTGCAGCACGCCCCCATACTGCTTGGGGTGAGAATTTGGTCTGTGCATGCAGATAATTGCGAAAAGGGCCAGTAGTTGGAGGGTTTCTTGGTTTATCCATAAACACTAAACCTGCGTCAACACCCCTCAAGCCAACAAATGGTTTTGTTTTCGGGACTGGGATCATCATTTTTAGAAGGATTTGATGGCGTGGCATCCATCGTGCAACAAATTAAAAGATTGGTTGGATGAAAATATCCTTGAATTTGCATTGTAAGAGAATAAGAGCACTAACTTTTCTGACGAACAGTGGGTACAGAAGTATATTTATACTGAAGTGAAAAAAATCAATATGAATAAGAAAGCTCATCACCTTAGAAGCCCTTGAATTTTTTTCCCACTCCATCCACTCCACTTCTGAGCTCACATCACAGATCACTAACCCCATTGCGCAGTCCATCCCCGCCTCCACCTCCTCCTAAAGTAGATATGGATGCATCCATGAAGTTACCCAATTTTAGAGGCATTGGCAATGATGACACTGATCACTTCTGGTTTATAACTAAGGTTGTATGGCAGGCTCAACAAGTAAACAATCTTGATATCAGAAAACCATAGTTGGATACTACATTTAAATATCATGGATTAGACTAGTACGTTAGGTAGGTGCAAGAAAACCCTAATGCTACTCTGGAAGAAATTAAAGCGGCCCTAAACGAGAAGTTCAAGAAACCTAAGTCATACACACAGTTGGTGAAAGAGATGAAGGATATACGTTAGGAACCTAATGAATATATATGGGAGGATGATCAAATATTGAAGCACATCATGAGAGATGGTAGATTTGTGATTGATGATACTCAGCATAAAGAACGATTCATTTCTATGTTTCTCCCACATATGCGCCAACCATTAGGTTAGAAAAATATTAATACACAAGCTGAGGTTGTAGAATTTGCAATGAAACTAGAAGCTATCCCAACACCTATTGCGCTAGGAACTCAACAAATCCAGAATCAGCTAGAAGAAATGCATCTGGAAATTCAATGTTTGTGGCAAGACAAAGGCATGGAGGTCTACGTAGAGGTCTGGTGTATAAATTTTAAATCTTCTGTGCATCATAAAGATGAGTTTCATATTTTCAACAACTATTTGAATGCTGGAGGTCCTAGCCCATTAAAAAAACATGTTTGGTGTACTATATGTCATATTGTTGGACTACATGATACAAACTATTTCCCAAAGGTGGGAAAATAACAACCTTAATTATAACAACCATTTTTCAAGTTATGCTCATCATTACGGCATGATGAGAAGCAATGCCAGACCTATGACATGATGTTGGATAAAGCTTAGATATATAGAATGCACATTGAGCCTACATCACGAGCACCCCCTTCTAGGCGCGGAGGATTCCAAGGTAGAGGTAGAGGCCGAGGAGGTGGATCAACTGGTCGAGGAAAAGGACAAGTGAATTTTTATAATTGTGGTGATTTTGGTCGTTATGCATGCAACTGTCTAAATCCAACAAGACAAACTTGCAAGTACTATAGACAATTTTATCATCTTATAGAAGATTGTCCTATCTTGATTGCTAAAATGCAGGAAAAGAAGACCCCAACATAGAATTTACAAATTTCTCGCACTCAGACTCATGAAGAAGATACTTGTGTGAATGTAGCTACCAAGATTGGTGTAGCTACCAATGAAGATAAAGGGAAGCAACTTGCCACTGATGTATGGATCCGAAAAGCTCCTAAAACTAAAGAAGGCCTTAATCTTCAGTGCGCAAAAGAAACATTTATTGAGGCAAGAATAGAATTCACAGAAGGAGATAATTCAACAAGTGGTGCACCAATGAAGGGAGTTAGAGGAGAATAAGAGATTAAGACATTTTTAAAAGCATGTATAAAGTTGTTACACAACATTAAGGCTGTTGAAATTTTTCAGGCACTGATAGATAATTTCACAGAGAAAGAACATCCTCTGGTAGAACAACACGCAGTCAAAAAAATCCATAAGAACAAGAAGAGAGTTGGTAGGGAGATGCGTCTAAATGCATAGATCAATGCTTATGAAATGGACTGAGTCATTATAGATTTAGAATAAGATGCTAATGTTATACCTAAACAAACCTAGGAATGCATTGGATAACCAAAGCTGGAATGGTCCACCATCCAACTGTGCATGGCTAACCAGTAGAAGGTCATTCCCTTGGGGATATTGTCAGAAGTTGTGTTCATTATAGAAGTTGTTAATTTATTCATAGATTTTTAATTCATAAATATTTTAGATGATACTGATCCCTATCTTGCACTTCTAGGATTGAACTAGGCCATTGACATGGATGGTGTTATCAATTTGAAGAAAAGGAGAATGGAATTTGAGAACAATGGAGTCAGGGTCATAATTCCTCTGGATCTTGTAGAAGGTCAAAGGTATACTGAACTAGTGTGCGCTAAGGATGAGATTGATCAAATTTATAAGGTAACTTTCCCAAAGAAGACTTGATTCATCTGAAAACAGATGGGAATCTTAATTGGGATAAGTATAGTTCTTTCCTTTCAGACTCTGATGAAGAACTAGAGAATTGGATAAACTACGTGCATGAGGTGTCTGTGATGTGTTGTAATCATGTGACCCATGCTCTCCATTGTATAACATCTGAGGCATATGATTTCCCATACTATTATGGCTCAATTGATGTAAACATGTTCCTGGGAGAACTAGAAATATCTGTGCCGACAGGACAGAGATTCCATGCTTTGGATCTTGGCTTGTGCATTAATCCAGCAAGATGGTGGGAAACACATGAGGATATGGGAATTGGGAGGAATGTGCGCAGATGATGTAGCTAAGATTTGATTGCCTATTCATTAAAGTAGAGGATTTATACTCTGGCAAGGATGATCCGCGCACACATATGGCTAATTGGAATCAGGTATAGGGTGTAGAAACAAGGTCTGATTAGGTTCATATGTTCATCCATACATTGGTAAAGGTGCCAATTGAATGGTAATTGGAGAAAGAGTTGCGCAGAGGCACCAACGACAAGTCTACATAGGTAGATAGTTTTATTCTTACCTTTAGCATTGAGAGTGGGTTTGATATTATTGGTGAAGTTTTGATCATTAATGCACCGATAAGGGAGACTGTTCATTCCCAAAATTTGGCACTAGTAGAATTGTGTGCGCTCATAGGATCCTCCATACCCTTGAATTGCAGAAAAATGCACTCCATAATGAGCCTTGTGGGATACTACAAAAAGCTCATTCCCCAATACGAAGTAATGACTGCGCCGATGACCGGATTACTCAAAATAGGCATGAAATTCCACTGGGATGATGAATATCAGATAATTTTGCAGTTACTAAGGGATATGACAGATACTACGTGATATTCTTTTAATTACCTAGTCAATAGGCCTGTGTTGGTGGGGACTGTCTGTTAATGGTTATGATTAGCTTTGGATTATATGCGTAGTAAGGTGTGGCATGTGCGCAATATCTATACCAAGCGATTGACTGGTGCGCAGAGGTATCAAAAACTAGTCGTTGGAATAGTAAAACTAGATAAGACATAATTATTACCATTGTTATGAGTGTCCAAGATGCATTTAATGAGGGGTTTTTTCTAGATTTTGGACCATCTTTTCAGTAATGGAACCTCATTAGTGCCCAAGGAGTCATTGCAGATGCGCCTCAATTATAAATATGAAACGTGCGATCGCAATAGTTCCATTTGCATTCTTAGAGATTTTTATGGTCTGAGTTATTTATTTGTCTTTTCCTTTGCTTCATCTATGTAAGGATTGGATCCCATGTTTGAAGAGTCATTGCTCCAAGTGGGTTTACGATACATAATTCAGATCAAAATAACAGCCACCAGACCTAGAGATGACCTTGCTGCGCAGGAGGTGCCTATGGTAGAGACCCGTGCACCATCTAAAATAAAGAAGGGCCAAACATCTGGGACACGCAAGTCCCTGAGAGAGAATACCCTAAGACCATACCATTTTTCTAGAGAGAAGACGAAGAAACCTATACCTGAAATCCCAAATACTATTGACGAAGGGGATGATGAAGTGGTAGAATTAGCATCATTCTCGTGACTTCCCAATTACATTGCACCATGAAAACCTACAATGAAAGTGACAAAGGACTTGGATAAGGTGCGCGCAATTATCCAAGTGCCCCTGATCCTAGTGAACATCCCAATGAAGGGGGATATGCTTGCAAAAATCCCTCAGCTTCGATTTGATGACTTGGACATCGAAGATGTTGAGAGGTTTCGAGAACTCACGCTGAAGCTCTATCTTGATCGAGTTCCTTATGCCAGAGGCCTAGTGCACCTAGAACTGAAGAGAGAGATGCTAGGTTTTCAAAAGGCATGCCTTATCAATCTATTGCAGATCCCTCATTTTGGATGCAGCCCCATTAATGATATTTGTGTGAGACAATTGTTATCATTGGTGCATGACGATGTGCTATGGCTGGGACAGCACATCCCAATTAATACAGAACTCATTCAAAGAAATACAGGCTTGCCAAACAAGGGGGGAAACCCTATGTCTTATTTCAAAGGGAAAGCACAGGAGAAAGAGATGGAAGACAAGATCACGAAAAATATGATGTTACGCACAAATCTCGGGGATTCGTGGTAGAAGAGATTAAAGACCTAGTAGTCTATTTTCACATAATCATATTAGATTCCATGATTATGTGAAAATTTAGGCCAAAGGAAGTTCCCGCACACGTGATTTCGCTAGCTAAAAGGTGCGAGAAGGGATTCATATACGATTGGTGCGCATATCTCTGCAAGGAATTTCTTGAAAACTTGTGTGAAGTCCAAGAGGAGGGAAAGCACTTTGAATATGATTGGCTCTTTCTATTAATGATTCTCATTGGGTGGAAGAGCCTCAAATATACATATTTCCCTAAACTTGCATATTCTATGTGAAAAGATGCATGCTACGCAACCCTATGGAACTCCTATAACCCAGTGCGAGAAAAATAAAACAAGATCGTTTGGGTCCTATATGATGAAACGTTATACCAAGTAGTCTAGTCAATGTCACACCTGGCGCCCACTCTTTATGAGAAATATAAGATGGTAGTTTAATTTAATGCTACCTTTCACAATATCCATATCCACATGAAGGTTGATGTGTAGGGTGTATGGTATGAGTTGCCTTACTTGGTGATGAAAGATGATTTGATCAGAGTCACAACAGACTACCTGTTGGCTTGGTTGACTCCCCTAACACAGCCGCACACTCTAATAGCTAAATCAATAGAGAAGGCCACTGAAAATCTTTCTAACACAGTACCGTCAACTGTCCCTGAAAAGCCTAGTGAGAAGGAGCTTACCCTGACAACAACAAGAGAAACCATTGACACCACAGTGCTAAAGAAAAATGGCTCTACACCTAAGGAAACTCAAGCGGTAACATCAAAAGGAATAAAGTGCAGAGCGCATGCCATGGTTGGGTCCAGAAATAAGCAGAAGGATTCCAAGCAACCAGGACAAGAGGTCGTTAAACTTAAAGAGGACGATCTCAATAAGATCACAAATACAGTCACCTCGGTGTAGGAAGATTGATGGATAGACATGGAGGTCCAGTATAAATAAGCCTTGGAGATTGTACAAGTTGGACTACAATAGTTAAAAGTGCAAGCGAGCCAAATCCAGTCGAGTGTGGTGTAATCGAGCCAGACTAGTGCGCCTATTGCCAGCGCAAAACCTTTGGACGTAGCTTTTCTATCATCCGAGGAAGGGTTCTTTGTTCATATCCCCATGCTAGCAATCCAAATGGATGAAATCCAACGCACTCGGTTACATGGTATAGGTGATTTTTTCTCACCTTGCCATCTTTCCTACATAAAAGCTCCACTTACTACACTCTGTCTGTGATATTCCCAATTAGCTATTGCTAGTTGGAATATTATAATTGCTCCATTTTTGCAATTAGAAGAATGAAAGGGAAATAAAAAATTCCCAATGTGAAATGGGATCATATTAGGAGGGAAAATAAAGGCACCTTGGTGTGAAAGGGGCCAATGCAGGTGAACTAGATCCATTTCACCAAGTCAACAACGCTGCTAAAAGAGGAGGGAAACCAGTAAGGAAAACGCAGTTTTGAAGGAGGAATATCTTCTATGAAGTCACCTCATTAATGAGTGGGGTCAGGGGTGAGGAGGCTCACCAAGGATAAGAAGAAGTAGATAGCAGGAAGGAGGGCATTCATTATTCATCTATCTTTGGTTTTTTTACTACTTGCATGCTTCAACTGTTTAGCTATGGTTGCAGCACTGTTCAGTGCAAGGGATTCTCATGCGGGAATTCCATCCTCTTCTTTGGATCAGCTTGTTTAAGGGATCTAAAGGGAAGGTTCTGAGCTCCAATTCCACCATCTAAATTAGGTTCAATTAGTCATCAACATCTACAGTGAAATCTCTTTTCAGAAACTGTGTCTTTTATGCAGGTGTAGTAGCATCAAGGTTGAATCCCTTGATTTTGTGCTAATGTTTGAGGAGAAGGTGTATATTTCTCTCCGGAAAGTATAATAAGGAGGTCCTTTGGCCAT
Source organism: Pinus albicaulis (assembly GCA_034641835.2). Classification (NCBI taxonomy): domain Eukaryota; kingdom Viridiplantae; phylum Streptophyta; class Pinopsida; order Pinales; family Pinaceae; genus Pinus; species Pinus albicaulis. The sequence continues at coordinate 673,650,020 of CM076582.1, read as the reverse complement.
TTAATGTATTGATCAGCTAGTTCATGTTATATTCAGTCATATCCAATACATATTTGCAATAGAATGCATTATTTTCTGCAGTACTGCCTTTTATACTTGTGTAATGTCGGAAACCCTTGCCGAGTTATCTTATTTCTTGTATAAAAAAGGTTAAACCTCTATTTCTTGACTCTATGATTAATATAATCTCTATATCAGTATTTATTCATAATTTTCTATAGAAAAACTCATGTGAATTATGGTATTGCAGTCTTCAGAAATTTTGTTGTTGAAAGTCATGGGATTGGGTTGTTTTTAAGCTATATTGAGCTGGGGATATCTGTTTAATGTAGCTAGGATGGTTTTTTTTTTTATGCCATTTGGTATGCAAGGTAAATATAGCATATATAAGACGATCCAATTCTTTTTTCATGTTTTTATAGCGTAATTTTTTGAATACCGTGTTTTCACTGACCAGAGTGCAGCAATTCCTAAAAAGGAATATTACAGTGGTATTAGAGCTTTTCTCTTGGCTCAGCTTGTGGGTATAATATATCTACAGTATGGAGGAGTAATATATCTCAAAACTCCTACTTCATACCATGCATAACATTGCAAGAGACCTCAAGGAGATGAGGCACAAAGGGGATTCTATAGGGTTTTTCCATGAGGCAAGCACCAACACTTCATATGACATGGAGCAGTCAGATGCACCACAATTCTCTACCATGCCTTCATTCCTATCTAGAGAAGATAAGGAGGAAACTCTGGGTGATTATTTTGAGTAATTTTTTGGTCAATTTAGTGTGTCCTAAATTGCTACATTAATTTGTCAATCCGGAATTCGTAAGCTGACGAAGTGTGGCACACTATATGTGCAAGATAACCTATCTCTTACTTTTTGTCATTTTTGGGTTTTTATTTATCTTGGTTGGTTTCCTAATGTGAGATGGAAATTCTAAAAGACAAGTATGGTTATGAATGTTCAAGGCAATGATGTCCTTTATAATGATTTCCCAAACTTCAAACTTCAAAAGGATTTTGAAACATAAAATGACAAAATTAATTCCTAAAAGAAAATGAAAATGTGCCACTATACTAGTTAAACAAACAGTGAACTATTGATCATGAAACCCATTACCCTTGCTGCTGTCTAAATACAAAAGAAACTGTGCTCAAAGAAATCCAAGAATTGCAAGCAAAGTAAAGCTAAAATCAAATTACATCAACTCATACTCTGACCCCTCACCATTAGTCTCGCTATGGCTTTCGGAGGTAATCATAAACAACTTGAGCAATCTGATATCTAATTTGCAGAAAAATAAACTAATATCAAATTACACACTCATACTTCAATCCCTCACCTTTAGTCTCGCTATGGCTTTCGGAGGTAACTGATAATGACATGAGCAATTTAATATCTAACTTGCAGAAAAATAAACTAATATCAAACTACACACTCATACTTCAATCCCTCTCCATTAGTCTCGCTATGGATTTCGGAGGTAACTGATAATGACATGAGAAATTTAATATCTAACTTGAAAAATAAACTAATATGAAACTACACACTCATACTTCAATCCCTCACCATTAGTCTCGCTATGGCTTTCAGAGGTAACTGATAATGACATGAGCAGTTTAATATCTAACTAACTAGTAAAGAAAATGTACAAAACTGAAATGAATAAAACAGTGCTGGAATTAAAAAAAACTAAGAAAAATAAATCAGCAAAAGGACAAGATTGATTCCATGTCATTAGTCATTGTAAAACTATGTGCAAATGCCCAGGCTGCCTACTATAATCTGGAACAAAACACTGATCAGTTAACAACAATATAAAGTATGAAAAATTATGAAAAGAAACAAAATGTTAATACCATAAGAAATGTAATATATACACGTGAGTGACTATGGCACAATGAACGTAAGGAAATGAAGCATGAAACTATACAATAATACACAAAACCCCGGCGTGTGCAGGGGCCCTCTGCACAATCCTCGGGAAGCAGCTATTAAACACGAATTATGCTTATGAACATAGTCTTCTCATATATTTAAAATGCAGTCATAACAAAGAAATAACGTCACGGCACAGTGGGCTTTCTATCCAGAAAATTACATTACAACAACTAACTACTATGCGTATGAGAACGCATTATTTATAACAGAGAATGTCATAACTAATTTCCTACATTCCACGCTGATACAAGACACGTGAACCACCACATCCAGAAATCTAGCATCATGGCTGCCGTGAAGATTAAATCTATGGAGAGTGGTCGTTGGATTCGGCTTATGGAGCCATTTACAGGTGTTGATATGTCTCCCGTGATTTAGAAATGGCCACGCAAATCTTCACGTGGTGAAAAACAGAGTTCTGTCACCGTGGGACTCTTCGGTTGACCACCGCTTGACTACCTTTGACCACAGCCTTCTTAGGTGAATTCGACTGAACCAATAGGACTCGATCCATGTCCATGTCATTTCCAAATTGCCCATGGCGCTCGATTTGCCTGAAGACACCTGCAATATATACTTTAACAAAATGGCTGCGGAAAGTTGCAGCAGCTGCGAAAAGTGACAAGATTCCGCAGCTCAATGAGCAAAAATCTAATTCAAACAGCAGACACAAAACATAGCTAAAATCCACTTTAAATGCTCTTTTATGATTAATATGCAATGATATTGATGGCTTAGGAGGTCCCGGTAAATGGAAAAAGTATAGAAAGGTGTATAGGAGAGATGCAGATTTGAGACTCAACATACCCCCACTGTGAAGGTGTTGCATGTCCTCATGCAACAAATTTTTTTTTTTTTTTGATCATCCTTCTTTAATTCATATGCCTTGATACCTCTGCCAGTACATCTAGTCCTCTTTTCCTCTTCCTTGGTGCTGCTAACATCGTGGGCTTCTTCATCAAGCATCTGAATTTGATATTAATCAGTGCTCTACTTAACTTCTGGCATTTCTTCTTCAATTTCCTGTTCTTTTTCTGCCATAGTCCCAGATGTAGCATGGTATTGTCATGAATGATCTTGTCTAATCTATTTTTCTCCTTTAATGCTCCATTTTCATTTTTAATATGTCTATTTAAAACCTCCAACTCAAAGACTTCTTCTTTCAACGATTGGACTAATGCTTCTTGTGCTGTGTGAGGCTAAATGGATGAAGTGCTGGGACTCGTGGCTGTTCTTTCTAAGGATTCTATATAGTCATACACTTCTTGCTGCTTTGGATCTATCTCAGGTGTCTTTTTCCTTGGGCTGTCCCCAAAATGTTGTGGAGGAGAATTGACTTCAAAATCTGGCCGAAAAGGACTTATGTCAACATCTTGAGGTGTAATTTCAACATTTGACTAAGAATGAGGTGGACTATGTTCAACGTCTGGCTGAGAATGAGATGGACTATGGTCAGCTGGAGTTTTTTCAGGTGTTCCTTCTCCCAAATCAATAAAATGGGGTCCTTTTGTTTGTGCTTTCCTCCACTTTCCTTTAAGTCTGCTGCTTCTTCTTACATACTGTGGACTACTGTCTTTTTCCTTTTGTTTTTCTTTTCCCCTCTTTTTGGCCATAGCTGACTGTTCCTGAAGGTGAACTAGTCTCTCATACAATACTTGATGGTCTTCTTTTGAGGAAGGGGTTTGATGCACAGCCTCAATGCTTGTTTTCTCTTTTGATTTTATTGGCTTTTTATCCTCAGTCTTTTCCTTCTTCCTTTTTGACAGTCTTTCTTCTCTACTAGTTCTTTCAATTGTGTTAGTAGGACTGCTTTGAGTTTTATCATTTGTTCTCTTTCTTCTACTTCTTTTTGATGTACTTCCTTCAGGGGTTTCTTGAGGTTCTTCAAAGAAATTTCTAATTAAAAACTGCTCCCAGGTGTCCTTTTTCTCCTTTAATTGTTTTTATATCAAGATTTTCACGAGACCATGGTGATACAAATGTGGTTCTACGTCCCCTAGATGCTTCTGGATGGTTACAGACATCTTTTCCAAACTGTTTAGTAAAAAGTATGGTAGGTTGAGGGACTGGTTGTCTAGGAAGTTCATCAACAGTCGGGTATGATACATGTACATTGATCCAAAACGTCCCTCACAGGTGATAAATTTTTGAATAATTAACAGTAAACTGGCCCACTCTTCTTTTAAAGCATGAACAAGAATTCCCTTTTTGAAAATGGTGACATCCATACCTAGGTTACGTAGGATCATTCTCTAGGCTTCCTCACCAATGCTCTTGTTCTTGAACCAGTGTTCTCCTTCTTGAGGAAGTTCTGTAGCAGCTGCGATGGATGCCTCAGTCACTGTAAATTTGAGGTCCCCAATCTCCACCTCCAGACCGTTGAAAGACCTCGCAAAAGCTTTTGTTACCTCCTTATGGTAGCCTTTGAAATTTTGAATAAAATGAAGCCATTTTGCCTTTTTCAGTATGTCTTTGACTTGTGGGTATCCTTCCATAAATTTGGGTCCCTCTGGTTCTATTCTCAACAACTGACCGATCCTTCCTTCTGTACTTTTAGAACTTGTCTGCGTGAGGAGGGTTTAGCGGAGGTAAGATGATAGAAATGATCAGGGTTTATGAAGGAGGCCACTTACTGTAAGCGGATATCAGAGAATAGGTACACGAAATGAAGCGGAACATAGAACAAAATGGAGTGAAGGCTTATGTGAGCACGATGGAAATGCAGCCGTGAGATCAATAGAACAGTAGGGGGAGTAAAATGCATCCGGCAATATTTAAAATTGGGTGGCTGCAGAGTAGATGCAAGCACGTTTATGCAATGGCTACAGATTTTGTGCGGCTAAGAGAAGCCGTAGTCAAATCAACCACATTCCTTAATTACAGGTGGAGTATCAACGTATAGCCGAACACTAGTGAAGACTGGAGGCTTGATTATGAGGTCGTTTAGAAATGAATGCAAGGATTGTGGGGGAATCGTATAGAGATCGTGGGATGGCTACGGAGTTATCAACACAATCATTGCATATAATGGAGCTATGGTTTATAACTATGTAAAAATGTGCTTGAATGCCATTTGAAATAAATTTTTACTCATACCTTGGAATTCTTGCCATTTTTCATTGGTCTTCAATTAGTTGCTCCTCATTGATGTCTTTGAATGCCCCATGTCTTCATAATATGTCTTCATACCTGAATTTGATTTCATGATTGTTGAACTAACATCTGACTGTGAATTTTTGAAAAATACAGTGGTGGCTGCAGAAACTGCTTCTGGCTACGGAAACTGGTGTCAGCTACGGAAACTGACACAGTAATTATTTGGGTGAATGGAAATAGATGGATGATAACTGACTGAATGAAAATGGTCATGAAAGAAAATTTTTATTGGTGAAACGAAATGAAATAGATGAAATGAAGTGAAATGAAATGAAGTGGAGTGGAATGAAGTGGAATGAAGTGGAATGAAATGGAGTGAGTTGTCATAAAACTTGTGAAATGAGAGAGAGAGAAAATCTTTTTTTTTTTTTTTGGAAAATATAGGGTGTCAGGTGCTCCTGATTTTCACCCTACATTTTCTGTATAAAACATCCAATCAGTGATTGGTTTTCAGGCTTATACAATATATATATATATTTTACTTGAAACTGAAAAGAACAAAGGCTAGGCTGGTGGAGAAGAAGGATTCTTCTGCACCGGCCTTATTGCAAAATTATCTTGAAACATTTTGACAAATTCCTCTTTTGAGAGTGGCTTATGATAGATCTTTAATATGTGGCCATTCACAATAAGAGGAGTTTGAAATTCATCAATGGTCTTGATTCTTACCGCTCCATTGCTAAAGATCTTGTCAATCTCATATGGCCCAAGCCAACGAGTCTGAAATTTTCCTTTAAAATCTTTAAACTTGGAGTCAAATAGCAATGCCCAATCTCCTTCTTGAAACTTCTTCTCTTTGATGTATTTGTCATGCCATTTAGCTCTTTGATATTGAACTAAATTAGTTCTTAGAATTGCCTCTTGTCTGATCTCATCTAGCTCATTCAAGTGCTCCATTCTATGCTTTTGGGCTTATGATAGATCCATCCCCAACTGAACTGCCATCTTGAAGGTTTTGAATTGGAACTCAATGGGGAGCAGGACTTCTTTCCCATAAACAAGTTCATAGGGAGAATTTCCTGTTGTATTTCTCCATGTAGTTCTGTACGCCCACAAGGCTTCAGGAAGCCTTTCCGCCCAATCTCTTCTGTGTAGATGAACAATTTTGGTGATGATACTTTCAAGAACTTTGTTTGTAGACTCCACTTGACCATTTTCTTGCGGATGGTAAGGAGTAGATCTTTTGTGCTTGATTTTGTATTCTTCCATCAGCTTCTCCACCAGGTTGGATGTGAATTGGCTTCCTTGATCTATCACAATTTCTCTTGGAACACCAAAGCGAGTAAAAATATCCTCATAAAGAAAATTAACAACTAAATTTTCAGTAGCAGACACTAATGCTTTGGCTTCTACCCATTTAGTAACATAATCAGTACAAACTAATATATACTTCTTTTTCTTAGATGGTGGATTAATAGGTCCAATGAAATCTAAAGCCCATTTTTCAAAGGGTTCGATGAGTACCTATGGTTGCAATGGCATTTCATTTGAAAGGGTAGGTTTCCCTACTCTTTGGTAGCTGTCACACCTTTTGACATATTGTTTTGTATCTTTGAAGAGGGAAGGCCAATAATATCCTAAAGAGAGGATTTTCTAGGCCGTCCTTTTGTCAGCAAAGTGTCCACCGCATGGTTCATTATGACATGCCTTGAGGATATCAGGCATTTCATCTTCCTTGACACATCTTTTGATCACAAGATCTGGTCCTGTTTTAAACAATTCGTTAGAAATCCATGAATATTTTGAACTCTCCTGAATAATATTTCTTTTTTCACTTGGAAATAAATATGGAGGCAGTTTCCCTGTAACCAAATAGTTAGCAATATCTGCATACCAAGGAGTTTTAGTAGTTACTGCAAACAAGTATTCATCAAGAAACTTATCCTCTACAGGAGAATCTTCTTTAGTATTTTGAATCTTAGACAAGAAATCAGCTACTGTATTTTTTTTTTCGGTATATCCAACACAGTAATATTGAATTCCTGCAAAAGTAGGAGCCATATTGTCACTTTTCCATTAGTAACAGGTTTTTTCATTAGATATCTAATCACATAATGATTAGTATGAATAAAAGTTTCATAGCCTGTTATATAATGTCTAAACTTATTGATTGCATGAACAACAGCTAAAAACTCTTTTTCAGTTACAGTATAGTTCAACTCTGTGGGAGTCAAATTTTTACTGGTATATTAAATGGCATAAGGGACTAAATATTTTTGACCCAACACAACTCCTAGAGATGTATCTGAAGCATCTGTAGAAATATGGAAAGGGAGTTTCCAATTTGGTCCTCTCAAGATAGGTGCTTCAGATATTCTTGTTTTCAAAGTTTCAAAGGCTGATTGACAATCAGGATCCCATTTGAATTCACAATCTTTTGTAAGAAATTTGAAGAGTGGAGATGCTATTTTAGTGAAGTTTTCTATAAATCTTCTATAGTAACCAGTAAATCCTAGAAAACTTCTAACATCTCTTTGACAATTTGGAATAGGCAACTTGGAGATGACTTCAACTTTTGATCTATCAGCCTTAATCCCATCTCCTGAAATATGATGTCCTAAAACAATCCCTTCAGTAAACATCATAAAGCATTTTTCATGGCTTAATGAAAGGTTTGTTTCTTTACATCTTATAAGAACTTTTTCCAAATTTTCTAATGCCTCTTCAAATGAATTACCATAAACTGTAAAATCATCCATATAAACCTCTACACGATCATGGATTAGATCAGAAAAAATTCCTAGTACTGCTCTTTGGAATGTTGCTGGTGCATTACATAACCCAAAAGGAAGCACTCGGTAGGCAAAATTTCCCCATGGACGAGTAAATGTGGTCTTATCTTGATCTTCAGGTGCTACCTGAATTTGATTATAGCCACTAAAACCATCCAAAAATGAAAAGTACTTTTTACCTGCTAATGTATCTAATACCTGATCAATAAAAGGCAAAGGAAAGTGATCCTTCAAAGTTTCTTTATTCAATTCCTTGTAATCAATGCATACCCTCCATTTACCATTCTTTTTAGGTACTATAACCAAAGGAGAAACCCATCGGCTATCTGAAATTGGATAAATGAAGTTTACATTGAGAATTTTTGGAGCTCTTCTTTCACTATCTCCCTAAGATTTGGATTCATCCTTCTTTGAGGTTGTTTGATTGGTCTATTGTTTTCCTCAATATAGATATGATGGATGCAAGTCTTAGGATCAATACCTTTCATGTCAGTATACTCCCATGCAAATGCAGTAGAATGTTTTTGCAATATTTTGGTTAGTTCTTCTTGTTGTGACTTTTCCAAATTTTTGTTGATATTCAATGTTTTTCCTGGAAAAATCTCAATGGTAGAACTACCAAATTCTTCCATAGAGTAAAGAGACATTTGTCTTGATGATAAATATTCTATGTCGGATTCCAACTGAAATTATGTGGGGTCATATTCTAAAGATGTCTCAAAATTTTCTAATGTGTTCAGAATTTGACTATCCTCACTGATTTCAGAAATGGTAAAGACAGGTTGTACAGTGTCCTCATCATCAACCGATTCATTGTCTCCTACTTCTGTGATTGTTTTTGCTGGAGGATACAAATTGAATTTCTTTGTCGAATTACCATTAGAAATGTACATATCCCCAGATCTACAACTAATGAAAGCATCAGCTGTGGCTAGCCAAGGTCTTCCTAAGATAAGTGGGTGCCCTCCTAGATTACTTTTGGGAGTCAAAATCATAAAATCTACTGGATATTCCTAAGAATCTAAGGAGACTGAAATATATTCTAATACACCATCTGGTTTAATAATTGATCGATCTGCAAGTTGCAGTAAAGTAGGTGTAAAAAGAAGATTAGGAAGTTTTAGCTGTTCCATAATCTGTCTACTCATAATGTTGATAGCAGCCCCTAATTCAATCAATGTGTTTGGAATTTCTATCCCATTTATATGTGTCTTGACAATTGGATTTCCTGGATCTACATACTTTTGCATGGTAATTTTTACCATCATGATATCTGCAATTTTTCCTACCAGGTGGATTCTTCTTGTGTCTTTTAGTTTTCTTCCTGGTCTTTTGAGACTCAACTCCTTTATTGTTTTTGCTAGAATAGGAATCTCTCGAATGGCTTGTAGCAAGGGAATCTTGATACAAACATTCTTTAATTCATCTATAAAATCATAGTTAGGCAACAAGATTTGTTTTTCCACCCTTTTATCAATTTGTAATCTTTCAGGGAAAGGAGGTGTGGATGAAGATGCAGGTTGCTCAACTATAGGAGTTGTGGGTGTTAACTTTTCTTTCTCTTTTTGAATGTTTTAGTTTTGAAGAGATGCTTCCTTAGAACCCTTATTGGCTTTAAGAGAGTCCTCCTCAGAGGTATTTTTCTCTTCGACATCTATAGAAGGTTTTTCTAAAACTCTACCAGACCTGAGTTGTACATCATTGAGAGGAACAATCATATAGGTAGGAAATTGTTGTCCTTCTATCATGTAAGTATTCTGAGGATTTTTATTGTTAGGATTTGGCAATGGCTGAGATGGAAGTTGATTTGTCTTTTGTTGGTATGGGAGCATGAGTTGAGGATTTGGATTTTGTTGAGAAGGTTGTTGTTGTGGAAATGGAAATGAAAGTTGTGGATTTGGGTTTGGAAGTTGTGGAGCTTGTTGATTTTGAAAAGATGGAGGATATTGATAAAATTGAGCAAATCTCCCATAAGGATTTTGCATCCCTTGTACCCATTGATATGAATTTTGCGGTTGGGGCCAAGGTTTTTGCCAAGGATTCCAATTTGGTGGGGGTTGAGAATTCATAGGGTTGTTAAACCCTTGAGTTTTTTTCCCCTGCCAAGGTCTTCTTGCAACAAAACAGAGAGATTCTACGGAATTTGGATCTTCTTGAAAGACAACTTTGAGTCTAGGAATTGAAGGAAAATCCTTGGTCCCATGATTTTATGAGAAAATCATACATGTTTCTACAACTTTTTCATCCAAGGGACATTCCCTTAAAGCATGTTTCTTCCTACATTTCAGACAGAAGATGGCTAGAGCATCAGTTTCTGCTTTCTGCTTGTTTTGAATTTTAAGGGTGTATAGTTGTTCACTAAGGCTCCCTAAGATATCAGTTTTGAATTCATCAAGCATATTTCCAATATTTTCCCTACTTACTGATCCAGTTGTAGATTTGTTTGCCCTGATAAGAGAAGGATCTCTAGGCCCTTTTCCCGTTTTAGATTTTCCGCTTGAGAGATGGACACATAGCTCTGTAATGTCACGAAGTGGAAGTTGAGAAATATATCCTTTCCCCATCATGTTTAAAATATCTATCCATTCATCTCTGATGGCTTTTAATATAAGGACTTTCAAAGTTTCATCATCTAAGTTGCTCATTTTTTCTCTTTTTAAGTTGTATTGAAATCTTTCAAGTAAATCCTCCAAATTTTCATCTTCTTTTTGCACCATTTTGAATACCTCATACTTGTGATTGGTGGGCATACAATAGTCCAGGTATCTATCCAAAATTTTTTGTTTCATATCATTCCAAGTCCTAATATATTGGGTGGCTAATCCCATGAACCATTTCAAAGCGGCTCCCTTCAATGTTGAAGGAAACAGTTTGAGTTTTTGAGAGTCTTCCATATAGTCATAGGTTCGGCACATGACTTCAAATTCAAACAGAAATGTTTCAGGATCCTCACTTCGCAATCCATAAAAGTTGGGGAGGACAGATGGTGAAATTTTTTTCATCGTTTTATGAGTTTCCTCATCAACTATAGGGAATCCAAACAAGTTGTCTCCTTCCCTATTTCTTCCATTATTAGCTCCACCATTGTTGTCTCCATTGTTTCCTCCTCCTCTACCTCTACCTCTACCTCCAAATCCATCTATTATTTCCTCTGCCATGATAGTTTCTTTAGAGTCCTCAAAGTCCTCTGGTTCTTCTATCAAGGGAGGATGAGAGGGAGTTTCTTCCTTTTCTTCTTCAGGTGATTCTACTTCTTTAATTACAATATATTTTCCTGTAGAAGTAAAATGAGTCCTCTTCTAAATGAGATTTGGTAGATGGTGTAGGAGAATCCTCTAATTCAGCTACTCCTTGAATTCCAAGAATCTTAAGGCTAGGGGTAGATGGTGGTGAATCTTGTCTATGCCTTGAAGAAGATGGAGTTGTGAAAATCGAACTCTTGGCTTTAGCTATAAACCTTCCCCTAGAATCTCTTGCTCTATGCATGTCATTTTTTATTTTTAAGTTGGGCTAATAATTCTCTTTCTGATCTTCCAGGTCACACTAAGTGCAAGAAGAGAGCATACTTAAGAAATTATTGAACCAATAACTCTCTTTTCTGATCCTCTAGATCACACTAGGTGCAAGAGGAGAGCATACTTCAAGAAGTTATCAATTTTTCCCTTCTTTTTTTTTTTTTTTTTTAAGAAAATGGCTACCTAGTTGCACTTCCCCGGCAACGGCGCCAAAATGTTTGGTCAATTTAGTGTGTCCTAAATTGCTAAATTAATTTGTCAATCCGGGATTCGTAAGCTGACGAAGTGTGGCACACTATATGTGCAAGATAACCAATCTCTTACTTTTTGTTGTTTTTGGGTTTTTATTTATCTTGGTTGGTTTCCTAATGTGAGATGGAAATTCTAAAAGACAAGTATGGTTATGAATGTTAAAGGGAATGATTTCCTTTATAATGATTTCCTAAACTTCCAACTTCAAAAGGATTTTGAAACATACAATGATAAAATTAATTCCTAAAAGAAAATGAAAATGTGCCACTATACTAGTTAAAAAAACAGTGAACTATTGATCATGAAACTCACTACCCTTGCTGCTGTCTAAATACAAAAGAAACTGTACTCAAAGAAATCCAAGAATTGCAAACAAAGTAAAGCTAAAAACAAATTACATCAACTCATATTCTGACCCCTCGCCATTAGTCTCGCTATGACTTTCAGAGGTAATCATAAACAACTTGAGCAATCTGATATCTAATTTGCAGAAAAATAAACTAATATCAAATTACACACTCATACTTCAATCCCTCACCATTAGTCTCGCTATGGCTTTCAGAGGTAACTGATAATGACATGAGCAATTTAATATCTAACTTGAAGAAAAATAAACTAATATCAAACTACACACTCATACTTCAATCCCTCACCATTAGTATCGCTATGGCTTTCGGAGGTAACTGATAATGACATGAGCAATTTAATATCTAACTTGCAGAAAAATAAACTAATATCAAACTACACACTCATACTTCAATCCCTCACCATTAGTCTCACTATGGCTTTCGGAGGTAACTGATAATGACATGAGCAGTTTAATATCTAACTAACTAGTAAAGCAAATGTACAAAACTGAAATGAATAAAACAGTGCTGGAATTAAAAAAAACTAAGAAAAAGAAATCAGCAGAAGGACAAGATTGATTCCATGTCATTATTCATTGTAAAACTATGTGCAAATGCCCGGGCTGCCTACTATAATCTAGAACAAAACACTGATCAGTTAACAACAGTATAAAGTATGAAAAATTATGAACATAAACAAAATTGTTAATACCATAAGAAATGTAATATATACACGTGAATGACTATGGCACAATGAACGTAAGGAAATGAAGCATGAAACTATACAATAATACACAAAACCTCTGTGTGTGCAGGGGCCCTCTGGACAATCCTCGGGAAGCAGCTATCAAACACGAATTATGATTATGAACAGAGTCTTCTCATATATTTAAAATGCAGTCATAACAAAGAAATAATGTCACAGCACAGTGGGCTTTCTATCCAGAAAATTACATTACAACAGCTAACTACTATGCATATGAGAACGCATTATTTATAACAGAGAATGTCATAACTAATTTCCTACATTCTGCGCTGATACAAAACATGTGAACCACCACGTCCAGAAATCTAGCATCATGGTTGCCGTGAAGATTAAATCTATGGAGAGTGGTCATTGGATCTAGCTTATGGATCCGTTTACAGGTGTTTATATGTCTCCCATGATTTAGAAACGGCCACGCAAATCTTCACGTGGTGAAAAACAGAGTTCTGTCACCGTGGGACTCTTCGGTTGACCACCGCTTGACTACCTTTGACCACAACCTTCTTAGGTGAATTCGACTGAACCAATAGGACTCAATCCATGTCCATGTCATTTCCAACTTGCCCATGTGGCTCGATTTGCTTGAAGACACCTGCAATATATACTTTAACAAAATGGCTGCGGAAAGTTGCAGCAGCTGCGGAAAGTGACAAGATTCTGCAGCTCAATGAGCAAAAATCTAATTCAAACAACAGACACAAAACATAGTTAAAAACCACTTTAAATGCTCTTTTATGATTAATATGCAATGATATTGATGGCTTAGGAGGTCCCGGTAAATGGAAAAAGTCTAGAAAGGTGTATAGGAAAGATGCAGATTTGAGACTCAACAGTAATATGAATCCCAATCTCAAAGGTTCAAAGAACACTTGAGCTTTCAGGAGTTTTGCTGGATCAAGGATGGGAGGAGAGTTAATCCTCATCAAAAGAAGGGAATTTTTATGTAGGGATTAGACCTACAATGCAGTATGGGGATGTTATTCTTACATACATATGATGGAACACCTAAGTGTACAACCAAGGCATGGGTGGAGAAGCTGGGGACTTACTTTCATCTCAACAAGGTTTCTGAAATAGAAGCCATCAAGATAGCTGCGTTCCACTTCGAAGGGGAGGTTCATGAATGGTGGTTTCGTGGATTAACCACACTTGGGAATAATCACACCACTTCATACTTAGTATTTACCAAAATACTAGTAAAACGATTTGATCCAAGAGATCCGAAAGCCCATTTTGTCAAGTTAACCAAGCTCAAATAGGAGGGAGATCTTGAAGACTATATTGCTGAATATTTGCAGCTTTCAGTGATGGTATCCAACCTCACTATGAGTAGGAAGGTATGCATGTTTTTTGATGGGGTGGCTGAACCATTGCAGAGGTTAGTCAAATCCACTAAACCAACCACTCTCCTTGAAGCTATGGAGAGAGCTAGAGACTTACAACACACCTTGCCCAGGGCAAGAAAATTACTGCAGCAAGAGACTTCTTCAGGGCCAAAGAAGACAATCCTTGTTCATGATTTGAAGGAATAATGTGTTGTAGGGGGAGGCACATTATGTTAAGACCTCTTCTAAAGAAAGGGAGGAGGCTAGCGCTATACCATCCATAGAAGAATTTTCTCCAGGAGGGGGCTATTGCAGCGTTAAGAGGGGTCCCAAAATATCTGACCTTGAGGGTAAGAGGTACTATTATGGGGTAGAGAGTGTATGTACTAATAGATAGTGGAGAAAATCATAATTTTATTGATGCATAGCTAGTACAGAGGAGAGGGATCCACATGGAAGAGTTTGAGGGATTCTCAGTCTTGGTTCCAGGAGCTAGGACCCTGCAGTGTGCCAAGTATATTCCTACACTATCCATTATGATGGGGACCTACTATGATGGGGACCTACACATTGACATACCACTTCTTTGTGGTAGATATTCAAAACACCAATATCATATTGGGATTCTAGTGGTTGATCACTCTTGGGAGAGTTACCACTGATCAGAAAACTTTGGAGATGGAATGGATAGAAGGGAAGAGTGGTCAGCATCAGAAGATCAAGGGCATAAACACATACCCCCCTAAAAAATTTTCAGCACACAGAATGGAAGCATATCTGCACAATGGGGATATAGAATGGGCAGTGGAGCTGAATCTATCAGAAGTAGGGGGAAAGGATTCACTAGTGCATCCAGATGTACAGTCTCTTTTGGATTGATATTCTACAGTATTTGGAGATATTCCACTAGGGATGCATCATGATCGAGGGTTTGAACACACCATTGAGTTGGAGAAAGGGATCCAAGTAGTAATCACCACTCCTTATAGGCACCCCAAGGCTTATAGGGATGAGATTGAGAAGGCCATCCAAGAGCTTCTAGCTCTAGGACACATCAGGCCTAGTATTAGTCCTTTTGCTTCTTTAGTGGTCTTGGTAAAGAAGAAGGATCGCACATTGAGGATGTGCATTGATTATAGAGCCTTGAACAAGAAGACCATGAAGAACAGGTACCCCATACCTAGGATCAATGAACTAATGGATGATTTGAGGGGATCTGGATACTTCTCCAAGATTTATTTGAGATCCGGGTATCATCAAATCAAGGTGAGGGATCAAGATATCGCCAAGACAACATTCAGATGTCACTACGGGCATTTTGAGTTTTTGGTGATCCCCTTTGGATTGACCAATGCCCCAGCAACTTTCCAATCTTGAATGAACCACATCTTCCATGGTCATTTGATAAAGTTTGTATTGGTCTTCTTTGATGATATTCTTATCTACAGCTGCACTTGGGAGGAGCATCTGCAGCATATTGAGACAATTTTACATATTCTCAAGGAGAAAAAATTCTATGCCAAGCTCTTCAAATGTGAATTTGGCATCAAAAATATGTTTTATTTGGGACACATCATAGGAGTGGATGGAATAGGGGTGCATGAGGAGAATATCCGGGCTATTAGAGATTGGCCTGAGCTTAGGAATGTCACAGAACTTTGGGGTTTTTTTGGCATATGCACTTATTAATGAAAGTTTGTGAAAGGGTTATCTTAACTAGCAGCTCCACTCACAAACTTGACCAAGAAGGTAGCTTTCCATTGGACACCTACAGTGCAGAGGACTTTTGATAAGCTCAAAGAGGTAATGAGTAGCTGTCCTATATTCATTTTTCCTGATTTTTCTCAACCTTTTTTTCTAGAATGTGATGCATCAGGTGAAGGAACTGGAGCAGTCTTGATGCAAGGAGGGCATCCTTTAGCCTTTGAAATCAGGAAGCTGCTTCCTCATGAAAGTATATACCCCATCTATGATAAATAAATGTTGGCTATCATGTGTGCATTAGCCAAGTTTTGGTAGTATTTGGTGGGGAATAAGTTCAAGGTGAAGACTGATCATAATAGTCTTAGATTCTTCCTTGAACAGAAGAAACTCCAAGAGAGAAAACAAAAGTGGTTGAGAAAATTCCAAGCATATGAATTTGACATAGAGTATGTCAAGGGGAAGAGTAATGTGGTGGATGATGCTCTATCCAAGAGGCCTACAGTGTTGTCCTTGAGGGGCATGGACGCAGATTGGAAGGCTCAACTTTTAGTTGAGTATTCCAAAGATGACTTTTCATGTGAGATACTTGATGGAGTGGTATCAGATGAGAGGTATAGGGTGATGGGTGAGATCATCTATTACTGGGACCAGATCTTCTTGGCTAAGGATTCCAAGCTCAAGCAGAAGGTCTTACTAGCATCACATGATTCCCCACTTGTAGGGCATCAAGGCTTCATAAAGACTTGTAGGGCCGTAAGAGAGAGATTCTCATGGAGGGGTCTCAAAGAGGATGTGATCCAACATGTCAAGGAGTGCACAATTTTTCAACAAAACAAGGGAGAGCACACCCACCCTACTGGGTTATTGCAGCCACTACCTATTTTGGATGGGAAGTGGGAAAGCATCTCTATGGACTTCATCACCAGCCTACCGAAAGTACAGGGTCAGGATTATATCTTTGTATTTGTTGATAGACTAAAAAAATACTCTCATTTATTTTCTATTTATGCATATTATACTGCTTCACAGGTGGCTGAGCTTTTCTTCAGAGATGTATTTAGGTTCCATGGTCTTCCAAGGACCATAGTGAGTGATCAGGAAAACTGCTTCATGGGTGGATTTTGGCAAGAAATTTTCTAGTTAGTGGGGACTGATTTGACTCCAAGCACTAGCTATCACCCACAAACCAATGGACAGACCGAGATAGTGAACAAGTGGCTGGAAGGCTACTTGAGAAACTATGTTGCAAGGCAGCAGAGGGCTTGGCTGCATTGGCTCCACTTGGGAGAGTATTTTTATAACACTACTCACCATATGTATATTGTTATGACTCCATTTCGGGCCTTATATGGGTATGATGCACTCTCATTTGTTTATTTTATGTTTGGGGAAGGGAAAGATCCAAGAGAAAAGGAATGGATTTAGGAGAATCATGACATACTTAGAGCCCTCAAAGACAACATTGCTACTGCCCAAAACTAGCAGAAGATATATGCAGACCATCGTCAGGTAGAGAGACAGTTTGAGGTGGGAGATCTATCTACGTCTTCAGCCTTACAGACAGTCCACATTCAAGGACAAGGGAGCTGAGAAGCTCAAACTACGTTTCTATGGGCCATACAAGGTGATCAATTATGTCGTTAAGGTAGCATATGAGCAAGAGCTTCCTAAGGGGAGCAAGATCCACAATATTTTCCATGTCTCTTGCCTTAAGAAGGCCATTGGGAGGAATGCAGTTTCCAACATGGATCCCCCCCCCCATTGATGATGATGGCCACCTAATTTTGCAGCCAGAAGCAATCTTAGACACAAGCGAGAGGCAACTAAGAAGCAAAGTTATCAAGGAATATCTGATTCGATGGAAGAATCTACCAGATGAGGATGCCACGTGGGAGGGAGAGAAGATCTTGCAGCATCCTTCTTTGATGTTGCTTGAGGACAAGCAACTTTTGAGCAGGGAGGACTGCAATATTTCCAATTAGCTATTGCTAGTTCGAATATTATAATTGCTCCATTTTTGCAGTTAGAAGAAAAAAAGGGCAATAAAACAATCCCAATGTGAAAGGGGATCAGATTAGGAGGGAAAATAAAGCCACCTTGGTGTGAAATGGGGAAATGCAGGTGAACTAGATCCAGTTGACCAATTCAACAACGTTTCTACAAGAGGAGGGAAACCAGTAAGGATGACACAGTTTTGAAGGAGGAATATTTTCTAGGAAGTCACCTCATTAATGAGTGGGGTCAGGGGTGAGGAGGCTCACCAAGGATAAGAAGAAGGAGATAGTAGCAAGGAAGGCATTCAATATTCATATATCTTTTTTCTTTTGATTATTGCATGCTTCAGCTATTTAGCTGTGTTTTTAGCACTGTTTACTGCAAGGGATTCTCATGCAGGAATTCCATCCTCTTCTTTAGATCAACTTGTTTAAGGGATCTAAAGGGAAGGTTCTGAGCTTCAATTCCACCATATGACTTAGGGTAAATTATTCATCAACATCTACAGTGCATTCTCTTTCAGAAACTGCATATTTTATGCAGGTGCAGTAGGAGCAAGGTTGAATCCCTTGATTTTGTGCTAGTGTTTGAGGAGAAGGTGTCTATTTCTCTCCAGAAAGTCTAATAAGGAGGGCCTTTGGCCATTTAATGTATTGACCAGATATTTCATGTTATATTCAGTCATATCCAATACAGATTTGTAGTATACTGCATTTTTTTCTACAGTACTAGATTTTATACTTGTGTAATGCCAAAAACCCTTGCTGGGTTGTCTTATTTCTTGTATAAAAGAGGTTAAACCTCAATTTATTGAATATATGATTAATATAATCTCTAGATCAGTATTGATTCATAATTTTCTGTAGAAACCCTCATGTGAATTATGCTATTGCAGTCTTGAGAAATGCTGTTGTTGAAAGTCATGGGATTGGAGTGCTTTTAAGCTATATTGAGCTAGTGAGATCTATTTAATGTAGCTAGGATGATTTTTTTCTGATTCCACTTGGTATGAAATGTACATACAGAATATATAAGAGGATCCAAGTCCTGTTTCAAGTTTTTATAGCATAATTTTCTGAATACAGAGTTTTCACTGACCAGAGTGCAGCAATTCCTAAAAAGGAATATTACATCGTCATTGGTGATGAGCTCTAGTACCGAGAAGCCACCTCATAGAAATAGACCAAGGATGCATAGAAGCAGTCTACCCAAGCATATGAAAAAAAAAAACATACCAAAGAAGCGTACATAGAAGCAGAGGCCCAACGCACTATGCTGGAAGACAAGATCAACCAATTATGCCGAGATATTCCAGTAGTCACAACCACAACTGCGTCCACAGAGAAATTGGATGGACTGGTTGTTGCGATCAAGATGCGCATGGGGAAGCTCTCACCATTCGTGTTGAATATGAGTAGTAGATATTGGACCTGCAGTCCAAGTTGCAGCTGGAGATACCACCTGAGGTTCGTGCAAAGAGAGCAACAGAGGTTAAGCAGGCCCATGATAGTATCCAGACATGTAGTAGTTGTGTGACACACTCAGCACCAAGAAGTAGCACTTTAAATAAATCTGCATAGTCTCACCCACATTGGTGGTTACAAAGAGACTTTCTCATCTGCAAGAAGGCCACAGACTCCAGGGTGAAATTGCAGACTTGCACCGAAAATAATAGGTGCTCACAGAACGAATGAAACCATGGGCAGAGGAAGAACTACATCTCTCTCTGACAGTGGATGACACACTCAAGATAATTCAAGAAACCCAACAAAGTGTAGAGATTGTATTTGATGTACCTACAACAGGTAAGATTGTTCAGTAGATGTAGGGTGCAGAAGCGCAAAGCCTTGAGTTAGTGATCCCTCTCCCAAATTTTTTCAAGACACTCCGTGACAAAACCAAGGAAACAACGACATCACCTCATTGACTCGGGACGAGTCACATGTTTGTGTTGGGGGCCTGTTGGAGCGGGGTTCCCTGAGGCACAAGTTCCAACGGTATTTTTTGTATGTTTGTATGTGTGCGCTGTACAAATGTATTCAAAGGAATTTTTGCCCCAGTTTGGACATAATTTAAGCTTCAATGTAAACTATGGGCCTCAAACCATGGTTTGAGACCATAGTATTTTCACGCTAGGCATATTATAAATAGATAGAGTTTGTCTAAGTCAAGTAGGGAGAATAAGAATGTGATATTGATAGTCTGATATTTGCGTCTGGAAGGGTTTTGGGTTGGGTAAAAGCCTTCTGCTGATTATGTGCACGGAGACCTAGTCCTAGATGTGTGCAGACTCCGCTAGCTTTGTGCACGGAAGAGATTTTAAGGGTTTTTGTAAGGTTTCTGTAGGAAAGTTGATGTAATGAAATATCTAAAGAATTACTAGAAGGAAAATTTTTGGTGAACTTTCTACATTATCAGTATATTTTTTTTTTCTACCTACTATTTATGCTTTGATGAGATTGCATTGTATGTTTAATTATTGATGAATGCACAGATCTAATTGATATATTTATTTATGAGTATTGAAATCTGTTAAAGGGTTACATTGATTAAATCGAGATCTACTTTTGATGTATTATCTACGATAAGTAAGACACATATTTATGTGTATTATGTTAATGATTGTGCAAAGAACTTTAATTCTATTATAAACTGACTACACACAACTGTGGAAGCTCACTTAGGGTTTTGTTGAGGACTACTTCATTAATTTTTCTCTCAGGGTATGGGAAACTGGTTCCACCACCCGCCCATACTGCTTCAGGTGAGACTTTGGTTTGCGTAAGCAAATCGTTGCTAAAAGGGCCAATAGTTGGAGGGTTTTTTGGTTTATCCATAAACTATGAACCTGGGTCAGGAGTGCTCAAGCCAACAATAATTTATAAGTATGAAATTATTAATTATATGATTAATATATAACCTTATTATTTCCATGGGGCTCATTTTTTGAGGAAATATCTTGGGGTTACACCCCATTTTCTTGGGGTTTCTCCCCACTATCGTGGGGTTCCTCGAGAGCACCAAAATGTTCTGGTAGTGCACACTATTAGAGAATTGTTGCTCATTAATGTGATCGTTTATATTTGTACTACTCACATGCTAATTAAATCAAAGAAACAAATTAAATTTATGGACAATATCAAACATGATGGTATTTTATAAGTAATGAAAGGTTAATGTGGATTTATTTTTATTTACCCTCTCCTCAAAACTAGATCTTGGGGTTTACCCCACATTTTTTCAATGATCGGCTACGAATTTTACTCTAAACTTGAAACCAATCTGGAGATATTCCTTTATGTCTTCAATTTTGAATTCATCACCCCGCATTGCAACATAGTATTCTTTTTTCAATTGGCTAGCACAATTACCATAAATTTATAAGGCGATATAATAGGTAACATTTTTAAGATGTTTGGGCACTTACAATTCTTGTCTACAGATCAATTAGCCACCCTGGCAAAATTTTTGTTAGCAATGCTTCTCAATCCTTTCCTTGGTTGCATTTGAAGTGTTAGGGAGCCTATGAAAATTTTCAAGTATGTTATATACCACAATTTTATTCAAAATTAAAGAAAATTAAAAGTATTGAATTCAACATGTAATTTATAACTTACTTCACCAAGTGGAGTATTCCTTTATTTTTTCAATTTCTTCCACTTTGTGTCCTTAATGAGGCCCTTCCCTTCCATATCAAGAATCATGGGAGGGCACTCATACCTATGGTTATCTACCAAGTAAACCATATATTGGTGTCATACAAATTTTAAATGTTTTCTCACTGCGACAATGACCTTGGCTTTATTGAATGTATCTGCCCCAAATAGATCTTCAAGGTATCCTATAAGCTCCTTTTTAAGGTTGAAATTTTATAAATTCCACCTTTCCCGTATGGTGGGCACAAAAATATTTAATTCTTTGTTTTCCATTTAAAAAAATAAAAAAATTGTTACCTACATGCAAAAATATACAATCATTAGTTTGAAAATAATAATATAGATGACTTATGTTTGAGATAAACAACATGAAACAATTAAAACGGAAAAAGATACTAGGAGTTTTTTGTGTTTTGATATAATTCCTTTTTTATTCACCAAAAATGTTCACACAATTTTCCCTGTGCTCTTAACATGTGACGCTGCAGGAATGAACCCATAGTCTCATCAACACTATGCTCACCTTTATCACCACCGAATCCAGAGTTTGTCTTCATTTTTGGCTCAAATGGCATGTACTTATGGGTCACAACCAATGGTGAAAACCTATTGTCACTACTAGGAGTATGACCACTCAAAGGTGGAGAAGAAAATAGCTTCCTCGCGGATATATGCGGGCTGTTAATTCTAGCTACATGTCTCAAAAATTTGACTAGTATCAACACTGATTTCAGGATTAGACGACTAGTGCACATAGCAGGGTGTCTCAAATAAGCCTACATAAGGAAGAAAAGTCATTTTATGATTACATAATGTAAAACTTAAAAAAAAAAAATCATAATTGAACTTATGACACAAAAAAAAATTTCTGTAAAATATAGTCATTTCCATGTACGTCTTAAGATATTCACTCAATTCTTGGATCCTAGCCTTAGTGGTAGGACTATGATTCCTACTGCGAATCAAATCCATAGTTGTTTGTTCATTTTCTTCACATACTTTGATATTGTGACCTCAAGGTTTGGGGATCTCCACAAGTATTCCTCATTAAAAAAATCATCGTCGACATGTGGCTCAAACTACATATCTCAACAAAAGAAAAGTTATTGTTCTTATTATATAAAAAAATAATCAAATTTTCACATTAAATTTAAATAAAAACTATGAATAATTTAGTTCTGACTATGCAAGTGATTTTCCACATGGAATAGACTACCACACACTAGTACATATGGTCAATTTTACGACACTTTAGTTCCGACAGTTTTGACATATTGTCAGAAACTTCCCAACTTTTTCTCATTTTTTTTAATCCAGCCAAAAAGCATCAAAAACACGATGAAACTCTCCCAATGTCATAATAGAGAAGAAAATTCCAAACATCGGACTTACGAAAAAAATCTACCAACGTCGTACTTGCGACAAAAATCTACCAATGTCGTACATGTGATGAAGTTCTCCAAACGTCGGAATATCGACGAACTTGCTCAAAACATAGGAATAGCGAAGCACTTTCTCCAAACATTGAAATAGTGATTAACATGCTCCAAACGTCAGACTTCCTACACACTTCTCCAGATGTTGAAAATTATCCAAACGTCAGACTTGCGATAAACGTAATCCAAATTTCAGACTTGCAATGAACTTCTCCAAACATGTAAGGGTGAGGTCGGGTGAGGCTGGGTCAGGTCATGTCAGGTTGGGTCGTGTGAGGGCGCCCAAGGAAACACATTCGAGCGGTTTGGGTCAGGTCGAATTGTGTGAGGGCGCCTGTTAAACACCATGTTGAAACACACAAATGGTGTATGAGGAGAAGAATGCACACACACAAGACTCAACACACAACGAAAGATAAGCGTGAGGCTTTCTTATTTTCCATTATACAAAGATGTACATTTATAGTACAATGGTGTGACTCTTGGTTTCATATTCCAAGGTCACTTGGACTCCATTGTGACTTTTCGCATTCCACACCTACCCATGGAGGATTAGGTATTCCAACATCCCCCCTTAATCCGAAGGGGTATGTGTGAGTCCAAGAAAAGAGTTGTAATACAAATCTGCAAAGTATACATGGCAGCACTTGGGCTGAATCAACTCTTTGAAATGTTGGAAAAAAGAGGTGGTTTTAGGATGACCACAAACACTGGAACGCAAAACTTGAAGTTGCAGCCTCGAATCCCTCTCAACCGGCAAGAATCTAAAGACTTTTGTTGGGAAGGAATTGTCCCTCATAAAAAAGGGAGACCTTCGACCTAAAAGAAGGGAGGTCTACTACCTGTGGTGGTTTTAGGTTGTCCACCAACCAAAGATTATGGTTTTAGGTTATCCACCAACCGAAAATGATGGTTTTAGGTTATCCACCAACCAAAGATGATGGTTTTAGGTTATCCACCAACCGAAGGTATGCTCATGGGCATCCGTGTCTCTCGCTACATCTCTGAATCCGGAATGACGAATTGTGGCTCAGGCTCGCTTGAACTGCTGGCTACAACTCTGAACATGGAATGAGAGATTGTGGCTCAGGCTCGCTTGATCTGTCGTCGAAGCTTGTACATGACCACCATTTTCCCCCCTGTCATGGACAAGGTGAGATGATGGCGAAAACTCAACTGCAAGTTTGCTCAATATCCGTGAACAAGTTCTAACATGTGTCGTAAACATCTTCTTGGCTGCTGATGCCCATTGCCAAGAAGTGATCCATCCAATATGAATCTTGGTTCTTGCAGGAGGCTTGTTTTGAAGCATCTGCTTCAAGAATGAGTGTGGCTGACTACGTTGCTTGCATGGATGAAGACCAAAACAAAATGTCTTCATATGGCCACCTGATCAGTGGCGTTAGAACTTACAACTGCTACATGCAGAAACAGATCCTGAACAACTCACAGGGACCGTCACATGAACCACACTTTAAGATTGCTTAAGGTGGAATTTATTATGGAAATAATAAGACTTTACTGGGATCCAAGACTTAGTGTGTTACTTGAGCTGTGAGTTTCCTTCCTGCATCTGATGATGGGCTTGAGAAAAGAGGGTGCTGAACCACTGTGACCTGAAGGGCACATCATCTGAAAAAGAAAAACCTAATGCAATCCAATCACAGAACTTTACCTGCTGCTTTTCATCTTGTTGGAGCTGAGATTCCAACTGCAAAAACTCAATCTTCTCTTGTGCATCTAGCAAACAACTCTGAATGTTACATAGAGCATCCTTGCTCATTTTTATCATATCATGAACATTTGAATGAATGAGGTCATTCAAAAACACTAATACCTCATTGATTTTAGCCATTTCAACAACTTAGGCTAAAAAATGAAAGGGTGTCGGCTTCAACCGAAAATGCACCCGTTTACAATGTGATGCAACAAATACAAATGACTCAAGAAATTCTCAAAGTACAAAGTGTGCTCCTCAAATGATGGAGGGCAATCAACAACAACTCAAATACTGATTATGAATGAAGAAGCAATATTCACTCATAATACAATGTCAGCTCAATACATATTTCTGCAAAAATGTGCAGCAAAAACAATGTGCAAGAAGCCTTTGAGGCAGCTAAATTCTCTTCTTCAAATAACTGTTTTTAATGATGGAAAACTTGTCTTCAAATGTGAAATTCTTCAAAAAATCACCCTTATGTATATGCCACAAAAAATGTAAATCTCAATTTCTTCTATGTATAGTCCATGTGCTCATATGTCATTTTCTTTTTCTGCTGTTCTTCCTCTCTTCCTCTCTCTCTCTGCTGTTTTTTATTTTATTTTTAAATTAAATAAAAATTAATTAAAAAATAAATTGATTGGGATTAATGAAGAGGAATTATATAAGAATGGGATTATATATAAATGGAATGGGATTATTATTATTTTTTATTTTTTTATTATAAAAAATGGGTACAATTTTAAAAGGGGGGCGAAAATTTATTGGAGGGAATTTATTAATGGGATGGAAATTAAATGGGAGGGGAATTGAATTAAATGGAGGAGGGATTTTAATTAGGGAAGGGAAGTGAAATTAATTTATGGGAGGGGGGAATATTATAATGGGCGGATTTAAAAAATTGAATGGGGGGAATTTAGAAAGGGAGGCCGAATGGTAAATGGCGGGCTGTATTAATTATTAAAAAAAATTTTAAAAAATTGAAATGGCCGAATGGCCAGGGGTAGCGTTGAATGCCAACGGACAAGAGTGTGAATGGAGCAGTTGAATGCAGCGTAGAGTGAGGGCGTATGCGTTGATTGCAGAACTGAGAGGGGCGGCGTTGACAGGTGGATTGATATGCGCAGAGGGCGAAGGTGCTGTTGTATTCTGAGAGGGGATGGATAAGGGAGGGCCGGCGTAGGTGTAGCAGCCGGGGTAGCAGGCGGTGGAGTAGCAGTTGAAGTGTGAGGGTGGGTGGGTTAGAAGGGCCGAAAGGCCGTAGATTGCAGAGAAGAAGCGTAGTGGTAGGGGAGGGGTTCGTTGGGCAAAGGGCGGAGGTATAAGTCGACGGGAGGAGCGTTTTAGTGAGGCCGAGAGCTTGAGGGGCCGGAGTGTGAGGAGAGGGGGATGGGTAGGGTGTATAGTTCAGGTCGAAGAGCGCAGGGTTTAGGATGTGAGGAGTGTTGCAGAGTCGATGAGCGGAGGGGCAGGTGGGTCGAACGCGTGGGAAGGAGCGGCGGGTGGGGATTAAAAAAATTTAAAATTCGAATTTTAAACTGAGATTGCAGAGAGTGCGCGAGTGGTAATCGAATAACTGTGTAAGAGGGCATGGAGTTTGGTGAGGGCGTTGTGGAGAATGGAGTGATAAGGTGGCTGAAGGGTCTGCGCAGGAATAGGGGAGGGCTTGGGTAAGAGATTGCAGAGGGCGCGTGAGGGGGTGGGTAGTCGAGGGGTAGCGCGAGCGTTATGATGAGAGTTGAGCGGAGTATGGGAGATTGTAGGGGCCGAGGGGTAGGGAATGTAGTGTATGCGTAGGGTGAGTGCGTATGTTGAGAGGCCGATGTTGCAGAGAGGGAAGGCCGAAAGGCCAGGATGCATAAAATAATTTTATTTTTTTATTTTTTTATTTTTTTTTCAAACAGCAGAGTAGAGCAGGAACATAAAAGATTTAGAATATAGCAGAATTTTAGGCAATAAAATGTTTCAGCAGTAGAGAAACAGAGTCCAGAAACTCAGAAATTTTCACTTCAAAAACCCATCATTTTTCTTCAAGAAATTGCAGAGGGCCATATAGCAACAGAAAATTGCAGAGATGATGAAATCTTCAGCAAAACTCAGAATTCTTTTCCATTAAAAACCAGAAACTTCTTCTTCAAAAACCCAATTTAAAACACTATTCCAGCAGCTCTTTAAAATGCAGAATTTAAAATGCAGGAAAAATGAGAATAAAAACCTTCAGATGGGCAGCGCTGCCTTTCTTCAAAACCACTATTTTTCTTCTTAAAAACAAATTCTGAATGTTGATTTTTCTTCTGAACGCTACTCCTCTTCAAAACACCTCTGAATGGCAGCAAAAACACTGCTGCAGAAATCTCTGAGTGTTTCAGATGTGCAGTGTTGCTCCCAATTTCTGAGTGCTGCAAAAATGCCAAGAATTTTTGCAGATATGCACAGGCCATAAACACAAATGGCTCACTCAAAGTGGAGCAGGGCCAGCAATCGCCCGCTCTGATACCATGTTAAACACCATGTTGAAACACACACATGGTGTATGAGGAGAAGAATGCACACACACAAGACTGAACACACAATGAAAGATAAGCGTGAGGCTTTCTTATTTTCCATTATACAAAGATGTACATTTATAGTACAATGGTGTGACTCTTGGTTTCATATTCCAAGGTCACTTGGACTCCATTGTGACTTTTCGCATTCCACACCTACCCATGTAGGATTAGGTGTTCCAACAGCACCCAAGGAAATGCATTTGGGCGGGTCGTTCGATGTGAGGCCATCTGAGGAAACGTGTTTGGGCAGGTTGGTTCGGCCGTGTGAGGGTGCTCAATGAAAAGTGTTCGTGCAAGTCGGGTCTGGTAGGGTCGTGTGAGGGAACTTAAGGAAATGCGTTTGGGCAGGTTAGGTTGGGTAGTGTCATGTGAGGGCGCCCAAGGAAATGTGTTCTAGTGGATCCTGTGAGGGTGCCCAGAGAAATGCGTTCGGGTGGGTTAGGTCGGGTCGAGTCGTGTGAGGGCACCCAAGGAAATGTGTTTGGGCAGGCCAGGTTGGGTTGAGTCGAGTCAGGTCATGTGAGGGTGGTCGTATAAAAAATGATAAGTTGTGACCATCCTTGTTTCTTGTCCATGCTTGTGTGATCAGTTTTTCATTTTATCCCCCATGCATTTGTTCGGGTAGGTCAGGTTGTGCCATGTGAGGGCACCAAAGGAAACGCATTCGGGTCAGATCGTGTGAGGGAGGTTGTATCAAAAATGCTAAGTTGTCATCGCTTGTGTGCCTTGTGCATGTTCATGCGACCCAGTTTCCATTTTCTTCCTTGTGCCTTAATCGACGTTCAGGCGGGTCGGGTCGGGTCAAGTCATGTGATGGTGCCCAAGGAAATGTGTTTGGGTTGGGTCGGGTCGGGTTGTGCCATACTATGAGGGTGCCCATGGAAACACGTTCGAGTGGGTCGAGTTGGTTCGGGTCATGTGAGGCCACCTAAGTAATGCATCGGGGTTGGTTCGTGTGAGGGCACCCAAGGAAACACGTTCGGGCCAGTCGGTTCGGTTCAGGTCGAGTCGTGCCATGTGAGTTAGCCCAAGGAAACATGTGAAAGCGGGTCGGGTTGGGTCGTGCCGTGTGAGGGCAGCTAGGAAAAGGCATTCTGGTGGGTCTGGTTGGGTTGGGCCGGGTCATGCCATGTGAGGCTGCCTAAGGAAACACGTTGATGCAGGTCGGGTAGGGTCGTTTCGTGTGAGGGCACCCAAGGAAACACATTCAAGCGAGTTGGGTTGGGTCATATCGTGTGAGAGTGGTTGTATAAAAAATGCTAAGTTGTGACTGCCCGTGCCTTATGCATGTTTTTGAAGTTTTTTTTCTGTCTGATCACTCGTGCCTTCATTTGGGCGGGCCGGGTCATGCCCTGTGAGGGCACCCAAGGAAACATGTTTGGGTCAGATCAGGTTGATTCGGGTCATGTGAGAGAGGTCGTATAAAAAATACTAAGATCTAACTGCCCATGTGCCTTTTGAACATTTGTGCGACCCATTTGTTGTTTTCTCACTCGCGCCTTCAATGTTCGGGTGGGTCGGGTTAGGTCAGGTCATGTCGTGTCATGTGAGGGTGCCTAGGAAAACATGGTCATGCAAGTTGGGTTAGGTCGAGTCATGTCATCCCAAGTGTGGGAATTTTAGGAAACACGTTTGGGTGGGTCAAGTTGTTTCAGGTCAAGTGAGGGTGCCCAAGTAAATGCGTTCGGGCGGGTCGGGTCATGTGAGGGTGCCCAGGGAAACATGTTCGTGTAGGTCAGGTCGAGTCATGTGAGGGCACCTACGGAAATGAATTCAGGTGGGTCAGGTCAAGTCATTTCGTGTGAGAGTGCCCAAGGAAGCGCGTTTGGACAGGTCAGATCCCGTGATCGACTAAGGAAACACGTTAGATTTGGTCGAGTTGGGTCGAATCATGTGAGGACACCCAGGGAAATGTGTTTGGGCAGTTCGGGTCAGGTAAATTCAGGTCGAGTGAGGGTGGTCATATAAAAAATGCTAAGTTGTGACAACCCATGTGCATTGTGCACTTTTTTATGATTCGTTTTCCATTTTCGCCCTTGTCCCTTCTTTCGGGCAGGTCGGGTTGTATCGTGTGAGGGCGCCACAGGAAACGCGTTCGGGTCAGATTGTGTGAGGGAGGTCGCATCAAGAATTATAATTTGTGACCATCCATGTGACTTGTGCACATTCGTGTGACCCATTTTCCATTTTCTTCCTCGTGCCTTAATCAACGCTCAGGTGAGTCGAGTTAGGTCAAGTCGTGTGATGGCACCAAAGAAATGTGTTTTGGTCGTGTTGGGTTGGCTCATGTTGTATTGTGAGGGTGCCCAAGGAAACACATTCGAGTAGGCTAGGTCAGGCCATGTCGAGTTGTGTGAGGGTGCCCAAGGAAACACGTTCGGGCGGGTTGATTCGGGTTCGTTACGGTCGTGCCATGTGACATTGCCCAAGGAAACATGTTCGAGCGGGTCGGGTCGTGTCGTGTCATGTGAGGGCACCCAAGGAAATGTGTTCGGGCAGGTCGGGTTAGGTTATGTCATGTGAGGGCACCCGGGAAAATCTGTTCAGGCATGTCAGGTCAAGTCAGGTCAGGTCATGTCGTGTGATGGTTCCTGAGGAAACACATTTAGGCTGGATAGGTCTGTTCAGGTCGTGTGAGGGTGCCCGAGGAAACTTCTTCGGGTGGGTTTGGTTAGTTAGGGTCAAATCATGTGAGGGCACCCAATGAAACCCATTCGTTCGGGTCGGGTCAGGTCATATGAGGGAAACTAAGGAAAAGTGTTCGGGCGGGTCAGGTCGGGTCATGCCGTGTGAGGGCATCCAAGGAAACGCGTTTGGGCGGGTCAGGGAAATTCGGGTCGGGTAGCATGATCGCCTAGGGAAACGTGTTCAGGCAGGTCAGGTCAATTCATGTGAGGGCACTCGGGGAAACGTGTTCGAGCAGGTCGGGTCAGGTCGGGTTGGGTCGTGTGAGGGTGGTCGTATGAAAAATGCTAAGTTGTGATTGCTTTTGTGGGTAGTGCGTGTTTGTGCAATCCGTTCTTTATTTTCTCCCTCATGCCTTTGTTCGATCAGGTCAGGTAGTATTGTGTGAGGGTGCCATAGGAAATGTGTTCAAGTTCGATTATGTGAGGGAGGTTGTATCAAAAATTCTAATTTGTGATCACCCATGTGCCTTGTGCACGTTCGTGCGACCTATTTTTCGTTTTCTCCCATGTGCCTTAATTGACGTTCAGGCGAGTCGAGTCAGGTCGGTTCAGGTCATGTCGTGATGTCAGGGCATTGAAATAAATGCATTTGGGTAGGTTAGATTAGGTCAGGTCGTCTGAGAGCACCCAAGGAATGGGTCTGGGATGGGTCTTATTGGATTGTGTGAGTGCATCCAAGGAAATGAGTTTAGGTTGGTCAGGTTGGGTCTGGTCGGGTCGTGTCCTGTGATGTCACCCAAGGAAACACATTTCGCCGAGTCGGGTTAGGTCATGTCGTGTCAGGGCACCCAATAAGACACGTTCAAGTGGGTCGATTCGGGTCATGTTGTGTTAGGGCGTGTCATTTTAGGTTGGGTCAGGTCATGTCATGTCAGGGCGCCTGAGGAAGCACGTTTGGGTTGGTTAGGTCAGGTCAGGTCCTGTGCGGATGCCCAACGAAACACGTTCGCGCGGGTCGTTTCGGGTCATGTGATGGCAACTAAGTAAACACGTTCAGGTGGGTCAGGTTGGGTCATGTCGTGTGAGGGCACCCAAGGAAATGCATTTGGGCATGTCGGAACGTGTCGGATCAGGTTGTGTGAGGGCACCCATGGATGTGTTGGATTGTCGTGTGAGGGTTGTTTGCGCTCAACCTAGTCTCCTAAATTGAGTTCATTAATTGTCAACCAGGGTTGGTAAACTGTTGAAGTGTGGTGCACTATATGTGCCTAGGTATTTGTTTCTCACTACGTTGTGTCTAGTGTTTTATGATGTTTTTGGTTTTTTTTATGGTTTTATGTTCACAAGGGAAAGAACTAAATGCTGGTGAAAAGAAGCTACTGGTTAAAAACAGAGTGAAGCCTAAATTATGGATGACCAATGACAAATGCAAATACTGAAACAAAACAAAGCCTAAACTATGGCTAGCAAAATACAAAGCTTGATAATGACTTCAAGGAAATAAATCACAACATAAGCTTAACTTGTCCAATTCATTCATTAAAGATGTTTTGGAAGAGCTTGAGAAATGGGCAGTTAAGTGTAAATGAAGTTCTCCTAACTAAACAATCAAACAATCAGCTTACAATGTTACAACATCTCATCCATGATTAAAGGTCTATTGGAATATATTTGGAAGATAACTTTTGTAGCACCATAAGATTTCTATGCTAAACTAGCTTCTAATCCTATTCTGCAACTCAATCTAGCACCACTAGGCCTTATTCAAAAAGTTATAGCTTTCTCTTTTTAAAATAGTCTTTGAGAAAAGGCTTGTTTGTGAAATGGTAAAAAGGTTGCAAAATAATCCGACCTTTAGAGTGATACTAACTTCTGTCCAGATAATTGTGTATTAATATGAATATGGAACAAACGAATTTTTGTAAATAATGAAGACCATGGTATTTAAATTTAACAACTAATATAATTTAAAAATGCAATGGATGACAACTAAACTAGAGTGCTAATACAGTGAGCTAAAACTAAACTAGAGTGCCACTAGTTTATTTGAAGTACAATGAAAAATGTTAAACTGAAAGCCATTATCAAACTTAAAATGAAATGAAATGACAGGGCTGAATTAAATGCAATCTACCTCTGGAGTGCTCTAATTAACATGCAGCTAGTCTATGGAATTCTACAGCCTATCTTGTTCAAGATGAATGATATTTTGAAAGAGTTTGTAAAACAGTCCTGGTTGTATTATCCAATGCAATTGAACATAAACATAAAACTGAAAGAAAATACAACTAAAATCTAAGACACCACAACTATTTCTTACTCATTGTTATGATATTTTGGAAGAGCTTTGTAGGAGTAAGACCGGCTGTGATACTTAGTGTAAACAAGCAACTAAAACCTACAATACCACAGTTATGCCTTATTCATCATAATGATATTTTGGAAGAGTTTATTAGAGTAAGTTTTAACTGTGATAATTAACGAAAGCAAATGAAACTAAAACCTACACTATCACAGTTGTACCTTATTCATCGTCATGATATTTTGGAAGAGTTTATTAGAGTAAGTTTAGCTGTGATAGTGAATATAAACAAATATGAACATAAGCTTCAAATATCTACTTAAACTAGAAATGAAAATGATACTAAAATACTTATCTAAACAATAAAACAAGGCTTCTCAGGAGGCAGGGGCCCTCTACCACCAGAGTAGCATGAAATATTTAACTCCTCAACATTGCTTCAATTCATGCATCAAAGCTAAACTTCTTTTACTAAAGGAAACATTCAGAAAAACATAGTAACACAGTCTTGGAGAACTAAAAACAAAACATCCACTAGCTAGTGTCTCTCGGTCTCCCGAGTGATTCTTATAATGAAATTACATAACTACCCTTTGAGAAAAACAAGGATAAATGTATTTTCTACTTCTAATCAAATTAAAACTCTTATTGACAGCCTCGTTCTTCATTGCGGACATCTGTAGAGTCCGTGTTTTAATAGGAAACTGCCTCTTAGTTTTAATCTCTTCCACGTGCATAACCGCTTGGAGATTCGAACTCAGACTTCGTGGAGAGCAATGAATGATGAGGGAGTGCTGTAGAATTTTCCCATATGCGTTTTTCCTTCAGACGACACCTGTAACCCATGTAAACTCTAAAACAGCTGCGGAACGCGTGATCAGCTACGGAACGCCTGTATTCTGTAGCTATTTTGCAGAAAATTATTAAAACAACAAAAATCATGAAAATACAATATGTTAATCAATTTCATGTAACCTTTAATCAATCCTAATCATTCTTCATTGATTTTAGGCTTATGAAGTGATAAAATAATGATGAAATGAAGTGAAGGTTTGTAAAAGAGAAGGCAATTATAGGGCTCAACATACTCCCACTGCAAGACTATTGCATGTCCTCATGCTATTTCATCAAAACTTTTTCCATGTGCTCTGAAACCTTTGTTAAAACATCCAACTTTATCTTTCTGCTTCTTTTGGCCCTAATCTATTTTCTAATCTCCGTTAACTTTTCAGAAATTAGTTCTTCATCTTCCTCTTGTAGTGGAGTGTCAAGTTTATTTTCAATAACCATGTCAGATTTTCTTCTTCTGCTCCATCAAAAGATTTGGCAAAAGATTTTGTAATCTCCTTATGGAAGCCATCAAATTTCTCTATAAAATTTAACCTCCCTGCTTGTTGTAGTAGCTCCTTTACTTGTGGATATCCTTCCAAATACTTTACTCCAACTGGATCTGTCCTGACAATTAGCCACATTCCTCCTTTGTGCAGATTATCTTCCTTTCAGAATTACTTTTCTATGCTTGAAGCTAGATTGACTACAGAGTCTAATGCTTTATTTTGAAACTGTATCTTTTTGTCTGAAGATGGATTAGTTGAAGAATGATGCTTCACCCTTAGAATTACCTTTCTGCACTTAGAGATGGATTGGCTACAAAGTGTAATGGAAGTGAATGGATGGAGGTAATTATGCTATAAGGGAAAATGAAGTGACTATGGATCTGATGGAGAATTTATGATGAACTTGTGGTGAAATAAGTGAATGATACAATCTTAAGGAGATGTGGAATAGTAGGTTGGACTATTGGATAAGGGATATGGCCAAGATATGTTAATCAATTCGAATGATAGGTTGTTTTAGGAAACATATGATTATACATATTGTATCTATTTCATGTTTTAACTTTTTTCTATTAAAATAATTTTCACAATTTACCTCAGAATTTTGACCTTGTTAATTGATGTGCTTGATGTTGTTCCTTTGGTCATCTTTTAGCATATTGGTCTTCAAAACAGAATCCTTCAATTTCCTGTAATCATCATCTCTTTGTAGGCTATACAATTCTGTCGGAATTGCTTAATAAGATGTGGCTGCAACATGCAATCTGTAAAAATAAATGAAGTATGACTATGGAAGATGGATGTGAAATGTAATGGAGTGAAAGTGGAATAGGACTTGTGAAATGGAATGAAAATGGCGTGAGATGGAGTGAAAGTGGAGTGAGATGGAGTGGAATTGTAGAATGAAATGAATTTTGCAATTTCTCTCAAATGGTATATCAGACTTTCCTGAAATTTTCTGAGGTTGTTACCAATATTATTATGCATCTTCTGACGAAAAATCTCTGCCATTGGTTGCACGGATCTCCCAAAAAATGAGAAATGGATGTAGGTGAAAGTGGCTAATTTATTGAAGAATACACACTGAAATTTTCTGAAATTTTCTTTGTTTATTCATCCTTCCTCAATTCATTTTCTATAAAAATTTCAAGGTCAACGGATGCACGGTTTGAAAGTTATGATAAAATCAATTTCTGCCCTGTTTCACCCTTCATTATGCCCAATGTTGTAACAAAAAAGTACGCCACGAACTCATTTTAAGGCCGAATTGAGTGATTCAAAAGGGCAACTATGTATTTTTACCTTCTCTACTTCCATATGCTTTCAGAATTTCATTTTGATGAAAAAAAGGTGCTGTTGTGAAAAAATACTCAAATCTGTCCTAATCTGTCCATAATGCTGAAAATTTGAAAATCTGCCTGAAAAAACCTTCTGAAATGCCCTTAAAAATTGCTTTTTTCCAAATTCTGTCTACGACTTACTCAATTTATCATATTCTAAGAAAACCCAGAAGCTCAAAATTTTTTATTTCTGCACCAATCTCTTGCAATATTTGCGCCAAAACTACCTTCTGGAAAAAGTTGCAAAAAAAACAAAAACAGGCTGCTACAATAATAGCTGCAGAAACTGCCACTTTCTGCAGATGTTATTGAATTGACAAAAAGATGAACATGCTACTACAAGAAACTAATAAAATGTACTGCTGAAAGTTGTTGTTGATTCCATAAAACCATTAGTCTTCATCAAAGCCAACATTCATGGTACAATTCTTACCATGCGAATAAATGTGTCGAAGTCGAGCATGGGAAGAAATCATTGGATTACAGATCAATAATGAAAATCATTAAACAATGCGAGACAACTCACCAATAATGTAAATGAGTGTCAAGGTACCTCAGTGCATCTTGACAGGGACGAATGAATGTGTCGAAATCAAGTCGCCTGCAAGATTTGACAATCAAGAGACATTGTTGTATTCCCATTGTTATCAATGAGGAGGCTTTCCATTGATGAATGCAAGCTCCAAGGCACTTCAAATAATCTCTAATCTTGATCCCAGATAAAGTGTTGAGGTCGATGGGACAAGATCTGTTGGAAGGTGGACCTTAAGGAATTCCACATCATCCATCTCGAGCATAGAACCAAGAATGATTTGAAGAACCATGAAAGATTGAAACCATCATGAAATTGCAGAACTTATTGTGAAATTTGCTCGCCAGTTGCCTGGTTTTCAAGCAAAGCTCATGTCCAATTGCGCCAGCAAGCTGGTTTTCACAATAGGAGTTATTATTTTTCTACTCGTTTTTTTTTTTTTTTTTTTTTTATGTCCTACTCTACTTGAAAAATAAAATCTTGTTCAAGTATATGAATACTTTCAGTGGAACCATGTCTGTAACAAGATGATAGATAAACTCATATGTAGGTTTGAAAGATATTCTTTGACATGTACCTGTATATGAGATGCCAACTGTCTTGATTTAGATGATGTCAGAAGATATTGAATAATTGAGCATTGGGATCCGATGACTGACTTGAACCAAGATTCAATGTAATCTTGTCTTCCTTGTCTTTCCTCTATCATGAAATGCAAGTCTTCGGAGATGTGATCTTCATTCATAGGATCTGGTGATAGGCATGCATGAGACTTTTCAATCTCTGGTTCCAATATCTTTTCTTTATCAACAAACATCCATGATTCTTGGACCTTATCTGAGTCTTCTTATTTTGGTTGTTGTTCTTCAATGACAGCTAGTGAATCATTTTGCAATACCTCAAAATTTTAAGTTGATTGAGGTGTTTTATTGTCGGGGATATGAAATGGTTGTGGAGGTAGTGGAGCGGGGAATCTTTGGGGTGCTTGTGTGGATGATAATGGGAAAGGTTGAATTGAGGTCAAATGAGGGTGATATTGATGTTCTGGTGGAGGCAAATGGTATGAATAACATTGATGATGATATTGAGGATAGAGAGGGAAAGATCGAGGATATGGTGGATTTCCTTTATAGGGCCTTTGCCAACTTTGTTGCCAAGATTGGTTTTGAGGTTGGGATTGAGATGGCCAAGGTTTCCAAGGTTGGTTTTGAGGTTGGGATTGAGATGCCCAAGGTTGCCAAGGCAAGGGTGTTTTCCAATTACCTTGATATTTTTGTGCATAACCTTGATACTGTGCATAAGGATATTGCATCATATTGGGTTGATGAGGCTGCCATAGTCCTCTTGGAGCTACATAACAAAGTTTCTCTTGTGCTTGATTTGCTCTATTATCCTTCTGGTAAATTTCCTTCAACCCTGGTAATGATGGGAAATCTTCAGTAGAATGTGATCCTGCACAAATTTTACACATTTTAATGTTATCAAGTGGACATTCATGCAAAGCATGTTTGTTTCTACATTTAGGGCAAAATATAAATGAAGCAACTTTTTCTTGTTTTGCATTCTTAGCATGTCAGTTTGTTCATTTAAATTACCAAGAATGTTTAGCAAATTGTTAGGTTCAGTTTGACTTACCAATTCTGATGTTCACTTACTTACTTTTGCCATAAATGGATCTTCAGGGGACCTTACACACTTTGCTTTTCCTCTTGATATGTTCTTGCAAAGTTCACAAATTTCTTGAAATGGCAATTGATAAACATCTCCTTTTCCCACAAGATTAAGAAGATCAATCCATTCATCCTTTATAGCATTTAGTAGGAGAGTTTTTAATGCATCTGATC
Source organism: Pinus albicaulis (assembly GCA_034641835.2). Classification (NCBI taxonomy): domain Eukaryota; kingdom Viridiplantae; phylum Streptophyta; class Pinopsida; order Pinales; family Pinaceae; genus Pinus; species Pinus albicaulis. Next base: position 673,612,940 of record CM076582.1, on the reverse strand, counting down.
CTAAATTATGCAATTTAGATCTTTTGATATTATAAGTAAATCTCTCCACTAAATCTTCTAGGCTTTCATCCTCTTTTTGGTTCATCTTAAAGACTTCATTTCTAAGGTCATGGTGCATGCAATAACCTTTATATTTTTCCAAAATACTCTTTTCATATCATCCCATGTCCTTATAGAATTTGTTCCTAAAGTCATGAACCATCTAAGAGCTCTATCCTTCAATGTTGCTGGAAACAAATTCAATTTTTGCATGTGCAATGAGTAGCCATAAGATCTACAAATTATTTCAAATTCAAAAAGAAAGGTTTCTAGGTCTTCTGATCTCATACCTTTGAAGTTAGGAAGTACAGATGGATGGATGTTTTTCATTTGAACGTTGATATCAGTTTTTTGAATGGGAAATACAAAAGGATCTTCCTCATTGTCATCATCTCCATCCATTTCTTCAACTTGCTTTTTCACCTATTCCTCTACCTGCAAAAATATGAATTCATGATGTGGATGTGTGGCTCTTACTGCACCACATGATATAGTGGGTGTGGTAGGTGATTGAAGTTTTTTTTTTCTTTTTGGATGTAAGAAATAAGGTTACCTAGTTACACTTCCCTGGCAACGGTGCCAAAATGTTTGTGCTCAACCTAGTCTCCTAAATTGAGTTCATTAATTGTCAACCAGGGTTGGTAAGCTGCTGAAGTGTGATGCACTATATGTGCCTAGGTATTGGTTTCTCACTACGTTTTGTCTAGTGTTTTATGATGTTTTTGGTTTTTTTTATGGTTTTATGTTCACAAGGGAAAGAACTAAATGCTGGTGAAAAGAAGCTACTGGTTAAAAACAGAGTGAATCCTAAATTATGGATGACCAATGACAAATGCAAATACTGAAACAAAAAAAAACCTAAACTATGGCTAGCAAAATACAAAGCTTGATAATGACTTCAAGGAAATAAATCACAACATAAGCTTAACTTGTCCAATTCATTCGTTAAAGATGTTTTGGAAGAGCTTGATAAATGGGCAGTTAAGTGTAAATGAAGTTCTCCTAACTAAACAATCAAACAATCAAATTATAATGTTACAACATCTCATCCATGATTGAAAGTCTATTGGAATATATTTGGAAGAGAACTTTTGTAGCACCATAAGATTTCTATTCTAAACTAGCTTCTAATCCTGTTCTGCAACTCAATCTAGCACCACTAGGCCGTATTCAAAAATTTATAGCTTTCTCTTTTTAAAATAGTCTTTGAGAAAAGGCTTGTTTTTGAAATGGTAAAAGGGTTGCAAAATACTCCAGCCTTTAGACCGATACTAACTTCTGTCTAGATAATTGTGTATTAATATGAATTTGGAACAAACGAAGTTTTGTAAATAATGAAGACCATGGTATTTAAATTTAACAACTAATATAATTTAAAAATGCAATGGATGACAACTAAACTAGAGTGCTAATACAGTGAGCTAAAACTAAACTAGAGTGCCACTAGTCTATTTGAAGTACAGTGAACAATGTTAAACTGAAAGCCATTATCAAACTTAAAATGAAATGAAATGACAAGGCTGAATTAAATGCAATCTACCTATGGAGTGCTCTAATTAACATGTAGCTAGTCTATGGAATTGTACAGCCTATCTTGTTCAGGATGAATGATATTTTGGAAGAGGTTGTAAAACAATCCTGGCTGTATTATCCAATGCAATTGAACATAAACATAAAACTGAAAGCAAATACAACTAAAATCTAAGAAACCACAACTATTTCTTACTCATTGTTATGATATTTTGGAAGAGCTTTGTAAGAGTAAGACCGGCTGTGATACTTAGTGTAAACAAGCAACTAAAACCTACAATACCACAATTATGCCTTATTCATCATAATGATATTTTGGAAGAGTTTATTAGAGTAAGTTTTAACTGTGATAATTAATGAAAGCAAATGCAACTAAAACCTACACTATCATAGTTGTACCTTATTCATCGTCATGATATTTTGGAAGAGTTTATTAGAGTAAGTTTAGCTGTGATAGTGAATATAAACAAATATGAACATAAGCTTCAGAAATCTACTTAAACTAGAAATGAAAACGAGACTAAAATACTTATCTAAACAATAAAATAAGGTTGCTCAGGAGGCAGGGGCCCTCTACCACCAGAGTAGCATGAAATATTTAACTCCTCAACATTGCTTCAATTCATGCATCAAAGCTGAACTTCTTTTACTAAAGGAAAACGTTAAGAAAAATAGAGTAACACAGTCTTGGAGAACTAAAAACGAAACATCCACTAGCTAGCATCTCTCGATCTCCCGAGTGATTCTTATAATGAAATTACATAACTACCCTTTGATAAAAACAAGGATAAATGTCTTTTATACTTCTAATCAAATTAAAACTCTTATTGAGAGCCTCGTTCTTCATTGCGGACATCTTTAGAGTCTTTGTTTTAATAGGAAACTACCTCTTAGTTTTAATCTCTTCCACGTGCATAACCACTTGGAGATTCAAACTCAGACTTCGTGGAGAGCAACGAATGATGAGGGAGTGCTGTAGAATTTTCCCATGTGCATTTTTCCTTCAGACGACACCTGTGACCCATTTAAACTCTAAAACAGTTGTGGAACGGGTGATCAGCTACGGAACGTGTGATCAACTACGAAACACTTGTATTCTGTAGCTATTTTGCAGAAAATTATTAAAACAGCAAAAATCATGAAAATACAATATGCTAATCAATTTCATGTAACCTTTAAGCAATCCTAATCATTCTTCATTGATTTTAGGCTTATGAAGTGATAAAATAATGATGAAATGAAGTGAAGGTTTGTAAAAGAGAAGGCAATTCTAGGGCTCAACAAGGGTAGGTCAGGTCATGTGAGCATCACCTAATATATTCAAGGGTTATGTGTTGGATTGTAAGCACAATCACAGGATCTAAATGTGAACAAATACACAACTACATACTTTCAAAACAAGAAAGAAAAGATAATAAAATTGTTGAGAAATGGAGTAATAAATTGAGGAGACTCTCTAGGATGCCAACTAATTCAAATTGGGTTGGGATTCCATGTGCATGCACTTGGTATATCTAAAAATCACTTTCCCTAGTTTGGAAATAAGTAAAATTAGATTGGGAGACCCAAAATTAGAAAAATATTCTAAAATAGAGTGAACTAGAAGTAAGTGGAGTTATAAATCAATTAGAACTAATCAATGACTCTCACATGTAAAATAATAACTAGTTAAACTTATTTGAACTCCAAAATAGGAATAAAAGTCAAATTAATAAGGAGTGGAGAGAGAAAAATGATAGCTAATTGTTGCAAAGTAGGGCGGAAGTGCATACTCACTCTAGGAAGGTCTTTGAATTAGGTTGTAGGAATCAATGGAGTGGAATTATCCATTTAATAATCCAACTATTGTCTAGTTAGTGCCACATGTCATCCTAGGTGGGATCCCCCATTAAAATAGAAAACCCTAAAAATAGAGAATTTTAAAAATAACAAGGAATGCCCAATAGTGAATGAAAAGTGGTCATATGTGCCCCTAATAATGTATGGAAGAGGGTCTAATGATGGCTAGAGTGTGTGCCTTAATGAACTAATGAGTGTAATGTACCCCAACACCACCCCAAAACCTAGCTAGGGAGTATTCTATTGAAGGAGTCTTAGCAATTCTCAGCCATGTTAAGTACTTATGTACAACAAAAAACAATTAATGAGACCCATTAATTTTTTGCCATGTCAAGTACTCATGAAATAAATTATAAAATACACAATATAATGATAAGAATGAGGTAAAGAGGGAAAACCTAGTGTGTTAGGTCCCTATATCACTAGTATAGTCCCTTATTATTGTTAGTGTAAACCCCTTATTGTTATTATTGTACCCTTGTAACCCCCATTTTGTTATTACTGTGCCCTTAAATTATTATTGTTAGGTCGGCTAGGATTACATTGTGGCCCACTAGGATTACATTATGGCCCCATGGACTCCTATATATAGAAAGGAGGTTTTGTGAATTGCATCATCCAAGAATTGTTCATTTATGTAATGTATTGGAGGTTTCCCCCTCGAAGTGGCTCATTTCTAAGGCGTTTATATCTCTTTTCTTCTCTTTTTGGAGCTGGTTACACAACATTTGGTATCAGAGGTTTGGATTCTAGGGTTTCGCTGCTTCAAACAGGTCATCGTGGCATTTTCGCTATAAATTTTTTTCTACAAAGTTTGAAAAGCTGAAACTTTTAGGGTACAAAGCCGACATCCTGAGGAAGATTTCCTAAAAATTTCAGAGCTTGTTTCGCAACAGTTTTGTAGATATCATCTATGGAAGTTAGGTCTTTTTTCAGGCTCCTAAACAAGTCATCGTGGAATTTTCGCTATAAAGTTTTTTCCACGAAGGTTCAGAATATGAAATTCATATGGTGCAAAGCTAAAATCCTGAGGAAATTCTTCAAAAAATTTCAGAGCTTGGTTCGCAATATTTTTGGAAATATGATCTGTGGAAGGTCGTGCTTTTTCAGGCTCCTGAATTTCATCTCAAAGAGGTGATCGTGCGAAAATTTCAATAACTCTCTCTCTCGGGATGGGATTGGAGTGCCGTCAAAATTGGTTGCAATTACACGGACTTTAGTTTCGTGGCTATCAAGTTCATAGAAAAATAACAAAACAGTGACACGTGGAAAGTCGTACAAGTTTTCTCTACGGAACCAGTCCAGAATTAGGTCATTGTGGGAGATTGGACACAACTTTGTCTTGGAGAATCCAAATCAGGTCAGACCTATGGCATTTGAAAGAATCATCAGAGGGATAATATAGGGCTGAATTTCAGATATCTAAGATTTTCAATTACATAAATAATTCAATTTCAATATCGAGCTCCTCAAAGCAAGTTAAAGGTGTGTATTTTTTTCCGAATTGCATAAGTCTTGTTTGAAGAATCAAGTTGAATTGATTCCAAGGGAATCTTGTAGAATAGATATCAATATTGGATTCTAAAATGGCCCCTAAAAGTAATTCAACACCCATTAAGCCTTCAGAAGGCTCTACTATGACTCATGAAGATGAAGAATTGCAACATGATCTATCAAAATTACAAGAGCAAATGCAACAGTTTTCACTCTCGCAAAGAGCAACAAAAAATGAAATGGAAGTTTTGAAGAAAGGCATGGAAGTGAAGATGGACGGTTTGAAGAAAGGCATGGAAGCTAAGATGGATGGCGTGGAAGCTAAGATGGATGTCATGGAAGTGGGCATGGAATCTAAGATGGATGACATGAAAGACAACATGGAAAACATGAAGAATGATCTAAAAGCATACATGGAAGGCTTGATGACAAGCTTAAAACAAGAAATGATTCCTAATGGTGGAAATATAGTAGAAGAACCTCATGATGAGAACAAAATAAATGTTAATCGTGATTTCATAAACTCGAATGTTGGTGGGAAGAACCACCATATTCCAAAAATGGATATGAGGAAGTTTGATGGAAAGGATCCTGTAACATGGATACTACAGATGGAGCAATATTTTGATCTCCATAATGTGCAAAACACACAAAAGGTACGCATTGCAACTTTACATTTAGAACAAAATACATTTGTATGGTATCGATGGCTTTGCTCCCATAAAAAAATTGTCACTTGGTTAATTTTTACGGAGGAAATGATAGCACATTATGAGGATAAATCTCAAACAAAAGGGTTTAGTGGGGCAACACATTGAGGACTTCCAAAAATTGAATATAAGGGTAACTGATATTCCAGAGGAATAGAGGATTGATCTCTTCATAGGCACTTTAAAGGATAACATCCAACATGAAGTTCGCGTTTTGGAACCTGATTCATTGGAGAAGGCATTCAGGTTGGCAAGAAAAATTGAATGTAAAATTATGGCGACAAGGAAGCCTACCACTCACTTCTATAAAGAAGGAAGTGTTCCTACGCCTAGATTTCCACAACCTACAAGGTTGACACCACAACAATTGGAAGAAAAAAGAGCAAAAGGGCTTTGCTACAGTTGTGATAGCAAATACACTAAAGGTCATAAGTGTGCTGAGAAGAAATTATTTTACATAGATTGTGAAGAAGAAGAATAAAATGAACAAGAAGAGGATATACACCAGGAACCACCCCTAGAAGAGGAAGAAATGAATCCGACCATATCGTGTAATGCACTGGCAGGAATTACCACTCCTCAAGCTCTCAAGATAGAAGGACATATAAAGAAGAAAAGGGTAATAGTGTTGATTGATTCGGGTAGCACCCATAATTTTATTCATTATAAGGTAGCCAAGGAATTAAATTGTTTCCTATACCCAGCACCAGAATGTCAAGTGATGGTTGCAAATGGAGGAACTATAAATTGCTATGGAAAATGCCATAATATCAAGCTAACCATGGGGGAATATGTATTGACTAGTCCAATGCTTGCCATTCCTATGGGAGGTGCTGATGTTGTACTAGGAGTACAATGGTTACAATCTTTGGGGACGGTAGCTTTTAATTTACAAGAAATTTTCTTGAAATTTTTTTCAGAAGGAAAGGAAGTCGAATTACGGGGAAGCCAGGAAGGATAATAAGCTCTAATGTCATGACAAAGCTTCTAAAGAAACAACAACGAGGCGTAATTGCACAATTATGCTCACTAGAAGTTCCAACATCAAAATCATCTATTTCTGCAGATCTCCAACAAGTCTTGGACAATCATTCCAAGGTGTTTGAAACTCCCAAAGGACTCCCACCTATTCGTGATCATGATCATGCTATTCATTTGATTCCAGGAAGTGTTCCTCCAAACATCATGCATTATAGATATCCTTACTTCCAAAAGAGAGAAATTGAACTTATGATTGCAGAAATGTTAGAGGCGGGTATAATTCAACCTAGTCAAAGTTCTTTCTCTGCTCCTGTAGTATTGGTACACAAGAAGGATGGATCATGGCGAATGTGTCCAGATTATAGGGAGCTCAATAAGCTCACCATTAAAGACAAATTTCCCATTTCTGTGATTGATGAATTATTGGATGAATTACATGGAGCAATTTATTTTACCAAGTTGGATCTTCGTTTAGGATATCATCAAATTAGAATGAAGACTGAAGATATTCCAAAAACGGCATTTCGAACTCATGAGGGTCATTATGAATTTTTGGTCATGCCTTTTGGCCTTACCAATGCACCTTCTACATTTCAAGGGTTGATGAATTCCATTTTCAAACCCTTCCTTGGAAAATTTGTGCTAGTATTTTTTGATGATATACTAATCTACAGCAGGTCTTGGAAGGATCATGTTGAACATGTTGACAGGGTGCTCAAACTATTGCAGGAGAAAAAATTATATGCAAAAAGATCCAAATGTTTCTTTGGAGTACAAGAGGTGGAATATCTAGGTCATATTGTATCTCACGAGGGTGTTAAAGTAGACCCTAACAAAATTAAATCCATTAAGGAATGGAAAGTCCCCACAACCATAAAGAAGTTGCGAGGATTTCTCGGGTTAACAGGGTATTATCACAAGTTTGTTAATAATTATGGGAGAATAGCAGCACCTCTAACAAGATTATTGAAGAAATATGCATTTTCATTGACTCTTGAAGCAACTAAGGCCTTTGAACGTATTAAAGAGGCAATGTGCCTAGCACCGGTCTTAGCTACACCAGACTTCACAAACACATTTATTGTGGAATGTGATGCCTCAAGAAATGGAATTGGTGCAGTTTTAATGCAGGAAGGAAGACCCATTTCTTTTGAAAGTCATCCAATCAAAGGAAAGTATTTACAGAAACCTATTTATGAGAAGAAACTTTTAGCAATACTAATGCACTAAAGAAATGGTGAACTTACCTAATGGGAAGACACTTCAAGGTAAAAACTGATCATGATAGTCTTAAACACTTTTTGGAACAAAGAATATCGTCAGAAGAATAGAAAAAATGGGTCACAAAGATGTTGGGTTATGACTTTGAAATAATCTACAAAAAAGGAAAGTTTAATGTTGTTGCAGATGCACTCTCAAGAAAGAATGAAGAGGTGGAAGCATTGCTTTGTGCCATTTCTATTATCCAACTAGATTGGATAACCGAAGCAAGAGATGAATGGAAGAAGGAAAAAGATGTATGGACACTCATTCGAAAGTTGCAGAAAGATCCTAGTACATCTAATACATTTAGTTGGAAAAATGATTCCTTATGGTACAAAGATTGCTTATATCTTTGTAAGAATTCCCAACTAAAACAAAATATTCTTCTGGAATTGCACACTTCTCCTTTAGGGGGACACTCAGGATTTTTAAAAACTTACCACAGGGTGAAGAAAGAATTTTTTTGGGATGGCCTTAAATCTGATATTCAAAATTTTGTGGCGGAATGTTTGGTTTGCCAGCAGAATAAAGTGGAAATAATTAAGACCCCAGGACTTCTACAACCTTTATCCATTCCAAGTCAACGTTGGGAGGAGATTTCAATGGATTTTATCACACGTTTACCTATGTCCGAAGGAAAGAGTGTCATCATGGTGGTAGTTGATAGACTTACCAAGTATGCACACTTTTGTGCATTATCTCATCCATTTAAAGCAAGTACAGTTGCTACTACATTTATGGACATAATTCAAAAGCTACATGGAAGCCCAAGGGTTATTGTGAGCGACAGAGATCCCATTTTTACTGGAAATTTTTTGGACGGAGTTATTTTCTTGTTTGGGTACTCAATTAGCTCATAGCTCATCTTATCATCCTCAATCTGATGGTCAAACTGAGATAGTAAATAAATGTTTGGAAGGATATCTTCGTTGTTTTGTATCTAATAAACAAACACAATGGGTCAAGTGGTTACCTCTTTCTGAATTGTGGTATAACACTTCCTTCCATACTGCAGCAAAAATGACCCCATTTATGGCACTTTATGGATATCATCCACCATCCATCACATCAACTTTAAGGGAAAATTCGAAGGTTCAAGCAGTGGAAGATCACATTGAGCATCAACAAGAAGTTCTCCAACTCTTAAAGGATAACCTGAATTTGGCAAAAAATCGAATGAAACAACAGGCAAATCAACATCGCAGGGAGAGAAATTTTGATGTAGGAGATTGGGTATTTTTACGGCTACAACCATAGAAACAAATGTCCCTCAAGCAAACAAAGAAGGATAATAAATTATCGCCAAAGTACTATGGTCCCTACAAGGTGTTGCAAAAGATTGTGTTGACGGGAAAATATGTCCGACCAACAGTAGGGGATCTCCCCGGTAGAAAGTCCCAATTAGACTTTGAACCGTTTGGGGTAGGGATCCCGTCCGGGATGTGGGTCCGGCTACCGCTTAAATGACTTTTTCTTCGGTCTCGAACAACCTGATTGAATCTGCAAGCATACACTCATTCACATGATACAGAATACATGACTGATGTATCAAACCAATTTATGACACTGTGCATAGCAAGGTAATAGACGAAATGCATACGCCCATGAAGTGTTGTTAACAACACATCTATGGGATAATGCATGCAAGATAATCTGACCACCAAAGAAACAGTTCTTAATGGCGAGAATATCCCTTAACTCTCCGAAAGATATAACGAGATGCTAATAAAACAGTTCATTAACATTCATCATACGAGTAAATAGTAAACTTTGAGTATCATCAACACAATCACATATAGCTATGGAGCATGAATGATACTATTAATAACACAGATTCATTAATCAAACGATATTCTGAAACTGTACGCAAAATACACATAGTGTTATCACAGCTAAACACATCATCCAATCAAAGGGGTTTTAACAAGTATTTGTATTACATATGTCAAGAGTATGGTTCTTCAATTACAATGCAATATTGCTCTTCAGTCCACCAAAGAGAAGCCATTACTATGTGCCCCACAGGGGTATTTATAGATTCAAGAAACGCCCTTATGGCCTTCCGACGCTTCAACTTCCCGACGGTTCAGCTTCCCTGCGACCTTTGCCGAACATGCGACCTGCGACCAGAAGATTGCGACCTGCGACTTGGGCGCAGGTGCGACTTGCGACCTGGGGGACAAAATGCGACCTGCGACCCAGCAGTTAAGCTATGAAGGTGGTCGCGTAATCGAGAGGTCTGGAGTGTCTATCTTCTTCTCCTTGAGGAAGTCTTTCCAGGCCTGGTAATCCGCTGCTATAGGGGAGACTAGAGAGGTTTCTTCTTTTAGCCGATGCGTACATTCCAAAGCATTCGGTATCAGAGTCTCCTTCTTCTGGGAAATCTGGATGGATAGGGAGGCAAGCTTGGTATAAATTTATACTGGAGTGACAAGCAGCCGATTTAGGTTCTCTTGTGATGCCTCAAATTCTGGTGCGGCAGCAGCTTGTCTTAAGGGTTGCAGAAAAGACTGAATTTCCTGATCTACTTGCTCCCAGTGTTTAGTTTCGTCCAGTGCCCCCAACGACGGAATGTGATGAAGAGCGTTCATGGAGTCTATACCACTGATCAGGTGATTATATGCAGACACCACCTTGTCCAAGTCTTTGACCAGCTTGTCTTTGGATTGCATCTTCATCCGGATTTGTACTTTGACATCTTGTGTGTGACCCCAATCCTTCTTAGGCACATTTTCGGGAGCTTGCTGGTACTGCGCTGTCCAGTTTATCATTTTGTCTAAAGCTGCCGAGGCCTCCTTGAGCTGCTCATGCTTCACTTTGGTTTCTTCTCATGCCTCTGCTAATGGGGCCACTGTTTGTTTTAGGGCGAGCATTTCTCTGTATACTTGCTGCATGGTCGTTTCCAATACGTCACTTTCTTTCATGACTGCTAGTGGGACTTCATTGACTTGGGAAGGTTTACCTTGGAGCTGTCGCACTTCGCTCTCCAGTACTGCTTTCTCCTGTTCCGTTGCTTTTAGCCTGTTTTGTAGGGAGATAATCTCCCTGCTCATTCTAGTGACATTTTCCTCCGTAGCTGCGGCAAAGGTGGTACCTGCTGATGCTATCATTACAGGGTTAGTCCTTGTATCTGGGACTATGTCCTTTCCAGTGGCGACCGTAGATATGGCGGAAGGGCTTTGCGCCAAGGCTTTTCTTCTCTCTTGCCGTATTTTGAAAGAGAATTGGTCAAATGTCAATCTAGTCAGGTCGAAGACCTCTTCCTCTTGTTCCCTGGAAAAATCGTCATCAGGGAGGATACTTTTCTTGCCACTCGGAGGGATGTCCAGGGGAGATATGTCGATATCATCAATCAATTCATCCTCTATATCCTGTGTTTGTCCCTTTTCTTTCTCCTTTTGCGAGCGCTCGGCTTCTGCCTTGTCATGTTCCTCCTTCTTCCTGCGTTCTGACTCGGCTTCTGCTTCTTTTTCTGCTTTTCTCTTTCGCTCTGCTGCGGCGGCTTGTTCTGCCTTCTTTTGACGATCGACTTTGTCAAGTTCTTCTTTAAGTGCTTGTTCTGTCGCCGCCTGTGCTTCCTTTTCCTGTCTTTCCTTTTCCTCAGCCTGCTTCTTTTTCCGCTCTGTCCTGGCATCTTTCTTACGTTTCTCTTCATCCTCCTTCATTTTCTTTTCCTCTTCCTTCTTGGCTTGGGCTTCTGCTGCCCTTTGTTGATCCGAGGTGTCCGGACCTGTACTGGTCCGTGTTCTTTTATCTTTGGAGGAAGAAGCGCCTCCCAGTTTATGGCTCCTATCTTCTAAATTCTGGTGATCCTCTTCTTCTTGGTCAGAGTCGATCCCCAGAGCTAGATGCCTGTCTGCGTTGTACCAGTTTCTTCTTTCGTCCTCTGCCGGGCGCTCGACATGCTGATAACTCCATCTAAAATTGGCCCTTTTACAATGCTCAGGAACTATCCTGACTGGGTCATAAGTTCGGCAATCCAGATTTCTGAAGTGATAACTTTTTACCTCTTCCCCTTCACGCCCTACTTCTCTGAAGTCCTTGACTGTATACGCACCAATGGTGAGAGGTAGAGCGGGCCAAGGTTTCTTCTTCCCTTTGGAAAGGACGTTAGAGAAGCCCGAGGTCATCTGGAAACATACCTCCTGCATGAGCACCTTATCGGTAATAAACTTAGGCAGAGCATGTGGTGCTTTAAATGAGCCAAATACTCGGATGATTGTGAATTCAGCGAATGGAAACCAGTGTGCCACCTGACCTAGTGTCTCCATTGCTCGCCAAGACATGCAGGGGGTGTCTTGACCAAATAGTTTCCCGTAAAGGGCGGGAATGAATATATGAGAGATTTTCTCGATGTCTGACTTGTACCTGGATTCCCAGAATACCTTGGTCTGCAAATGGATTGCCCGGGTCTGTTCGGAGTCCCAGTTATGTGGCCATCCCTCAACATGCAGCTGGGCACAGACAGCATCTAATAAATATGAAGCCAGATAAAATTCTGACGGCGTTCCCTCATCTGGGGCTAAAGCTGAAGCCAAATTTGTTTGCACTGAGCCCATTAATATACCAACCCAATTGAATCGAGTGCCGTGCACTGTTACGTGTTCCATAATGGTTGCCCATGCTTCGTTGAAAGTGGTGGCATCCGAACGTCCGTACACTCTGCACAGCATGGCGGCCACTAACTTATACACTTTCCTCAGACTGGCCACCGGGTACTCCTGGTCTTTCTTGACTTTAAATTTATCTAGTTCCGCCCACCATTTTCTGATTGTATCAATCATCGGTACTTCATTTGCAGAAAACCATCTCGGGGTAAAATTTACCTCTGGTTGGGGTAGCGAGTAGTAGACCTGTGCTTTTGAGCTCTCCAACGTTGCAAAAGCTTTACCTCCACTATCTCGGATTGCAAAATTCTTAGGATTCGCCTTCTGTATGATCCAGTCTAACATTTCTGGGCACGGAAAGATGGCGGGATGTGACCCTGCTAGGTGCAATTTGGATTTCTTGACCTTCAGGTATACTTCCCGGTCCGGGAGATCTTCTGGAAACTCATCTTCTGGTATGGCGAACTCGTGGTATACTTCATACCACCTAAGGCTGTCCTCCTTTGCGAAGGTGCAAAGGGTGTCTCTGTATATTGGTGGAGGAGATGTTTGTATGTTTGTGTCTGACTCTTCCTCCACCACCTGCTTACTTCTCCTTCGGGATACCCGGGGTGCCATATTGCTAGAGTCGGAGAGGACCGGTACCGTGTCTGCTCTAAATTCACCTGTTGCATTCAAGAAAGAATCCCAGGATGAGAAAGACATGATGATAGCGGCTAAATAAAGTCTACACATGCAGAGTTTAATTAATTGTTCTCTGGGGGTCGCAGGATCGCTGATCTACAAAATAACTCACATGAGACCTCGCGACCTTGCGACTAGGTCGCAGAGTCGCAGAGTCGCTAACAAGGGGTCGTGCGACCTTACGACTTTGCAACCGGGTCGCTGGGTCGCAGGTCGCACTTGAGCCTGTCGGGGGGGTTCGAGCGCGCGCGGTTTCGCGGATAATCTCTCTCTAACGGGAAACATACGCGGCTGGAAAGGGTCTAAACTGGAAATAAGGCACAACCATGAGGAAGTGGGCAAGACACAGGTGACCCGGAGGTTTATGGGAACCAAAACAAGAATAAAACTCAACCGGAAACCCTATCTGCTCACCAAAAGGTAATTAAGACCATGGGGTGGCTAGATTTTAGCAAGAAATGCTGGGAAAGGAAACACAGGGAGGAAATGGAAACTTACCCGGAAGAAAACGCGCCAGCCGACCTGTCAGAGCAATTCCACAATTTTCACCGCGAGTCACAAATGCGACCTAGCGACCTGCCCTTATAAAAAGGAGTCGCACGTGCGAGCAATAAATGAGGTCGCAAGTTGGTAGTTTGTGACCTTGCGACCTCGCGACCTTAAGGTCGCTGGGTCGCAAGGTCGGTGAGTCGCTAATTCCCCTAATACTTCATTTTGCGACCTTGCGACCTTGCGACCTTAAGGTCGCTGGGTCGCAAGGTCGCAAATTGCCTGACTTCCGACTCTCGTGACCTGGCGACCTGGCGACCTTAGGGTCGCAGAGTCGTATAGGTCGCATGGGTCGCAAATCATGGATCCGCGACTTAGCGACTTGCTCTTAAAAATTTTACTTGGCTTTTTTTTCTTTTTTAGTTTCAAAAGGGGCTCCAAAAATTTTGAAGTGTGTGTTATTATTTTTTGTATTTTTGGAGGGTGTTGTAGGAGCTACAACAAATGGCGATTCACTGGATGAATTCAGAGTCTCTGCCGATGAAGGGTCGATGAGGGAGGAGGGAGGGGTCTAATACTAGCTTGTTCTTTTACCTCAGAGTTTACACCTTCCTTCCTTTGCCACCCCGCATAGTTGCCTCGCCTTTTGGCTTATTGGGTGCAGATCAACCGAATTTTAATTCCTCACGCTCCAGGATCGAGAGGGTCGGGGAAACCTTGGACAGCTGCAGGGTCCGGTACAATTATTTCGTCCTCATGGTGTTGCTCCGCTGCTAGCGAACCTCTCGGCTCCGGCGGAGTCACTACCTAAGGAGTCATGAACGTTGCTCCGCTGCCAGCGAGCCTGGTCAGTACCCCGGCGGAGTCGTTACAACACCTCTCTGCGCAGGAAGCCTTTCTCAATCCTTTACCCTTTATTTGTGTGCGATTGCACTTATTTGAGAATGTGCCTGTAGCACTTATTTAGATGGGCATATTTTGCCTGGGCGGATGAGGGATCCTGACTTATTTTGCTTGCAGAGAGGTTGCTCCTGGTCTCATATGAGGACTCGGGTTTTTCCCGGATGACCTGCAATTCTCTTGAGTTAGCCCTGTTCCCTCACGATCCGGTTGCTGCTATGCAAGACCTTCTCTGCCTGCACCCTTCGAAGCCGCTAGGTGGTTCCTTATGCTTGAAGACTCTAGTAAGGCCGTGTACTATCCTTAGGTGCCCATTACAAGCGAGTTTCGACTGCCCCGTGTTTTGCGGGAAGGGCCTTTCATCAGCATAGAACCTCTTCAAGGAGTGAGCCAGTTGCGGGCAGCTTAGACAAGGTTTTCATTGAAGAGTTAGAGAAAGAGTTTTTTTTTTTTTTTGTTTTTTGTTTTTTTTTAAACAAAATGCGACTTTTATGATACAGGGGGGAAAACAGCCCTTTGAGGGCTATTCAAGTAAAATAGTGTTTGAGTTCATGCCCGTTTACCGGGAGGACCTTGACTTTTCCTTCCAGAGTTTGCAATCGGAAAGTATGGGGACCCACCTTTTCTTTAACCTGAAAGGGACCTATCCATAGTGCTTGAAATTTGGCATGTTTTCCTTTTTCTTCGTGTGCTTTATCCCATTTTAGGACTAGGTCTCCTACTTCAAATTTTTTATCTCCTCAAGACTTTTTATCGAACCATTTCTTGATTTGACTCTGGTGGATGGCGAATTTCTCCCGGGTTTTTTGCCTTTCCTCTTCTAATTTCAGCAGGGTGTCAATGCGGGTTTGCAAGGCGGGGCAAGGGGTACCATGACACTCTTGAGATAACTGCAGAGCGGGAAGAGATAAATTGGGGGGGAGGAAAGCTTCTTTCCCATACACGAGAAAATATGGTGAGGTGCCTATTGAGGACTTAGGGGTGACGCGGTCGGCCCAGAGTGCATTTTGGAGGGCGTTGTGCCAGTTGCGTTGGTGAGACAGTAAGGTCTTTTTAATGATGCGAATCAGATTTTTATTGGTTGATTCCGCTAGACCATTTCCTTGGGGATAGTATTTCGCAGAATGTTTAAGAACGATACCATTTTCTAAAGCAAAATCATATAACTTAAAAGATGAAAAATATGTTGCATTATCAAAAACCAAGGAAGTCGGAATGCCAAACCTGGTAATGATGGAATGAATGACAAATTGCATTACCTCCTGATCGTTGACTTGGCGTAATGGTACTGCTTCAACCCACCTGGTGAAGTAATCAGTGGCTGTTAGGATGTACCGGTGTTTCTTAGAAGAGTGGGGTAGGATCTCGCCAATGACGTCTAGACCCCATTGTTGAAAAGGCTCTTCCACTGCTACTGACAACAAAGGGGCGGCGGGGCGCGCTTCTCGGTTTGCGAATTTCTGGCATTGAACGCACTTCCGAACATATGCGTGGGCATCTCTGAAAAGAGTTGGCCAATAATAACCTACTCGCATTATTTTATGGGCTGTAGTATCCCCGGAAAAATGACCTCCTGCTGGCCCATCATGCAGCTCGATTAAGATCTTCTGAGCTTCATCATATTCCAGGCAGCGTAACATGACCCCATCGGAATGTTTCCTGAAAAGCTTCCCTTGGATTAACTGGTAAGGCGCAGCTTTGAGTCTGATTGCACGTTTCTGCCGGGCATTTAGAGTGGGGTCCAATGTACCGTGTGCTAAATATCCCGAAATATCCGAGTACCAAGAAGGGTTCCTTACCTGAGGCAAGACGTCAGTTTGGTACATATCAATTTCTTGTTCCCAATTATCTTCTTCATTCTGTTGGGAACTTGCGGCCTCTGCAGCCATCTGGCATAAACCTTGTCCTTTAACTGTGCGTGCTGGCTTAAACTTTAAGTCGTATTCTTGCATACACGCAACCCAGTGTTGAAAATGCAGCAAGATGATGGAGCTTAGTGAAATGAAGTCGCCTTCACTAAGTGGGCCTGCAGGCAAATTCTGGCGCAAAGTCTATTTTTAGACTATGTCTATTTTTAGACATACGGAGCATAATTTGGGAATTCCAGTTGGAGATTCTTGAAGTATGTGACATGTTGGTAAAAATAGATGAGACCCTTATTTTTAGGACCCAGGCTATTTTTAGACTGTATCTCCTAAAAATATGGAAGTCAAATATTATTTACCCTTAATAATATTTTGACTATAAACAGCAGTTTACTCTCTTGGAGCACTTCAGTTTGAGTCATGGAGGTGACTCATGCAACTGACAGAAGGAATCACGTGGTTCTTAGGGTTTGATGGCATCTTGCATGGTTGACTTCAGTTAGACTTCAGTGGCAGAAGTTTTGGAGGAGTTAACGGGACAGATAGTGGAGTTGTGTTCTATTTATTTCAGTTGAACTAGTTGAGATTAGTTAACTAGCTAATCAACTAGATATGAGTGGAGTAAATTAAATAATATTTAATTTACTAAATATTAACTCATTAGTCAACTCAAGAATACTTCAGTTCACTACAGTGCATGATCAGTTCAGTGGAGACCAGTGGAAGAGGTAGATGAAAGGGTGAGTAAAGCTATCAGTTGGAGGATCAGTTTTGCATGGGATTTGCATTACACTTGGAGGAATTGTCCATGAAAATTGCGCAGTCAAGCCAAGGGGATTCGAACCTTGGATCTCTTCATATACAGGCCATGATTGTGCAATAGAGGCAAGGCAATTGGCGGGGAGTTTTGAACCTGTGACTTGTTCAAAACTGAGTCAGATTGTGTGTGACTTTATGAGAAAGTACTGAGTACTTGTGAGGAGTATTGTACTTGTTTGGTTACATGATTTCTCCATTATAATATACACAATAGCTGCGGGGTTTTCAGCTATAGGCTTTCCCCATACATACTGAGTTAATGTGTGATTGCTTCTATTATTTCCGCATGTGACAATTAATTGTAGATGAGATTATGTGTTATGCATGCAATTCGAAATTGATGTGTAATCGGGTTAATCTCCATTGAATAAGTGATTTATTCAGCTAATTTCTACATGGTATCGGAGCAAGATTAATTGTCGAGATCTATTACGGTGATTGCAAACTTATTTCCTCAGACAGAGTCTGCATATGGGCCAGGAAGCCTCCGGATTCATCTTTCTTCGGAAAGTGAAAGGTCTGGTAAAAGCCCCTTGCAGTCAATCTCTGATTTGGAAATAATTTGTTCTCAAGTATATATCAGAAGCGATAGAGCTTGGAGTTTGGAATTCGAATTTTGCAGCAGATTTGTTTTCTTGGTGCCGGTGTTGAAAATGTCTTCTTTCAACGGTTTGCGACTCGAATATGCTCTTGAAGGAAGTTCGAATTATGTTGCATGGAAGGATCGCATGGAAGCAGTGTTAGAAGATAATGGTCTGAAGGAGTTCGTAGATACGGATGTCCGATGCGGATGTCCCAAAGCCCACTGATGCAGCTTTGGTCGATGCATGGCAAAAGAAGATCGCGAAATGTCGAAGGATCCTGTTGGAGGGCGTCAAGGATCATATTGTATCCAGCCCGCATGGAAAGGCTACTCCATATTTAATGTGGAAAGCTTTGACGGATCTATTCCAGAGTAAGAGTGACCAAAGGAAGCTGGCGCTCAAAGATAAGCTCAGGAACATCAAGATGGAGAAGGGCGACAATATCGCCAAATACCTCACGAAGTTCACTCAATGCAGAGATGAGCTGGGAAGTGTGGGGGTGACTGTCGAAGACGAGGACATGGTCAACCTGGCTCTGCTTGGTCTTCCGAAGGCTTGGCACTCATATCAAGATAGTGTCAATGGTCGGGAGAAGCTGCCGGGATGGGAGCGCCTTTGGGCGGATCTCATGCAGGAGGAGATAAGGAGGACTACTCGAGATGGATCTTCATCAAAGGGAGCTGATGAAGAAAACTGCGTTTTGGTGTCCAAAGTAAAGAAGGGGAAGGGTAAGAAAACCTCTCATTCTGGTGCAAAGGAGAAGAAGCAGGATATGGCGAAAGTGAAGTGTTTTCACTGCCATGATCACGGACATTATGCTACCAATTGTCCAAAGAAGAAGAAGAACAAGCAAGCGGGAAGATCTACAGATGGAGAAGCTTTGGCTTCACAGTTCGAGCTTGACTTTTCACTGATTGCATGCTTGGTTTCAAGTGTGATAGGATCGGTGTGGTTCTTGGACAGCGGTGCGTCATTTCATATGACGGGAGATCGGGAGTTGTTCTCAGATCTGGAGGACAAGGATTTGGGTATGCACATCGAGATGGGCGATGACGGTAGATACAGTGCGACTGGTATCGGTACCGTATCCTTTCAGAGGGAGTCCGGTAAACCCTTTGTCTTAAAGGATGTCATGCATGTACCTGGATTGAAGAAGAACCTGATTTCAGTAGCGATGTTGGAGGATAAGGGTTATGATGTGGTCTTCAGCGAAGGAAAAGCTTTCCTGCGCAGTAAGACTACAGGAGAGACCCGGAAGATAGGGGTTCGAACTCAGAACCTTTATCAGTTGCAGGTAGATGACTGCGCAGCTATGGCATGCAAGGCTGGAGATGTGGTGAGCCGGGATGATGAGGGCGAACCATGGCACAGGAGATTGGGCCATCTTCACCATGGAGCTTTGAAGATTCTGCAGCAGATTTCTACTGGACTTCCTAAGGGCACCCTTGCGCAGTCAGATCAGTGCAAGGGGTGTACTTTAGGGAAGTATGTGAAAGCCACCTTTCACGAGAAGGATAGTCGCGCCACGAAGATCCTTGAGAGAGTTCACACAGACGTGTGTGGTCCTTTCTCAGTTGCTTCGACAGCAAAGAACAAGTATTATGTGATATTTGTTGATGATTTCTCTCGAAAGTGCTGGATCTTCTTCATGCAGAAGAAGAGCGATACATTCGCGAAGTTCTGTGAGTTTAAAGCACCGGTCGAGAAGGAGTCGGGGAAGAAGGTGATTGCTCTAAGGAGTGATAACGGTGGTGAATTCATCTCGGCTGAATTCAAGGAGTTCTGCAGCGCAGAAGGGATTCAGAGAGAGCTCATCGCACCCCATAACCCACAGCAGAACGGGGTGGCTGAGCGGAAGAACAGAACGATCGTGGGTGCCGCACGGGCGATGTTGCATGATCAGGGCCTACCCCTTCACTTGTGGGCTGAGGCATGCAATACAGCAGTGTATGTGCAGAACCGTTGTCCTCACAAGGTTCTTGGCATGAGTACACCAGAGGAGGCTTATTCTGGCAAGAGGCCCGATATTTCCCATTTGCGGATTTTCGGATCTCCTGTCTACATGCATGTGACGAAGGATGCAAGAAGGAAGCTGGATCCAACTGCTGAAGTTGGAATATTTGTGGGGTACACCGATACACCTCATAACTATCGAGTGTATGTGCCAGACAGTCGCAAGACTGTTGTGCGACGGGATATAAAATTTCAGGAGGAGAAAGCCATGCAGTGTTCGCTTGAGAGGGAGCTACACTTGCATGCAGATGAGGAGCTGTTAGTTCCTAAGGAGGAGCTTCCAGATGTGGATCAGCCACAAGAGGAGGTTCGGGAGGTGGAAGAAACCACCCAGGCAGCGCCAACCATCAGAGGGCGCATGCGCACTACAGAAGCTGAGCGACTGGCTCGGGATGCAGAGAATGTTGTAGGACCACCTACAGCACAGCGCAGACAGAGACAGTCACCGGATCGGTACACTGGATACATGGCTCTTATGAGTCAATGTGTTGTGACAGAGCCATCCTCTTTTTGAGGAAGCTGTGGAGGAACCCGCATGGGTTGATGCCATGATCGAAGAATATGATTCGATCATCAGGAACAGTGCATGGGAGATTGTCCCAAGACCGGTTGGGAAATCAGTTGTAGGTTCGCGGTGGATCTACAAGGTGAAGCAGGCGGCTGACGGGAGTGTGGAGAAGTACAAGGCGAGATTTGTCGCCCGTGGCTTCTCACAGATCGAGGGGATTGACTATGAGCAGACTTTTGCACCTGTCGCAAGGTACTCTTCCATACGGACGATCCTTGCTCTCTCAGCGCAGATGGGGTGGCACATTCATCAGATGGATGTGAAGACTGCGTTCCTCAATGGAGTTATTGAGGAGGAGGTGTACATAGAGCAGCCTGAAGGTTTCGAGATCTTCAGCAGTGAGTCGCATGTGTGCCGACTCAAGAGAGCAATGTACGGGCTGAAGCAAGCACCTCGTGCTTGGTACACTCGGATAGACAGCTACTTCACCGGGCTTGGATTCTCCAAGAGTGAGGCGGATCCTAACCTGTACCAGATTGTGGTGGAGGGGAAGCTGTTGATCATCGTACTATATGTAGATGATCTGATTTTGACTGGTGATGAGCAGTTGATACTTTCATGCAAGGAGGATCTTGCACGAGAGTTTGAGATGAAGGACTTGGGCATCCTTCATTATTTCCTGGGATTGGAGATTTGGCAGCGTAGCGGAGGACTGTTTGTTTCTCAGGGCAAGTATGCCCGGGAGATTCCGGAGAGGTTCAACATGCAAGGCTGCAAGCCTGTTGACACTCCTCTTCTTGGTGGTTGGAGGAAGGAGGATGCTACTTCAGCGGAGGTAGTGGATGCCACTGTCTATCGACAGTTGGTGGGGTCGCTTATGTATCTGGTCAATACACGAACCGATATATGCTATGCAGTTAACCAACTTTCGCAAGCTATGGTAAGGCCTACCAAGCTCTTTTGGAAGGCGGGAAAGCATGTATTGCGCTATATTAGAGGCACATCGGGATATGGTCTATGGTACAGACAGGAGGATGGAGCGAAGCTTTCTGGCTTCACTGATGCAGATTGGGCAGGGAGTCCAACGGACCGGAAGAGCATTTCTGGAGGAGTTTTCAGCATTGGGTCGACAGCAGTTTCCTGGTACAGCAGGAAGCAGAGATCCGTGGCACTCAGTTCAGCAGAGGCCGAGTACATGGCAGCAATTTTGGCTGCATGCGAGGCTATTTGGATGAGGAAGATCCTCGCAGGTTTGTTCAAGTTGCATTTGGAGCCTACAGTGATCTACTGTGATAACCAGAGCTGCATCAAGCTCTCGGCTAATCCAGTATTTCATGATAGGTCCAAACATATCGACATCATGTACCATCACATCAGAGATTGTGTTCAGCGGAGGATCATGATGCTTTCATATGTTCCCACGGAGGATCAGGATGCCGACATCCTGACGAAGGCGCTCACCAGGAGCAAGTTCGAATTCCACAGAGGCAAGATAGGGGTTGCAGATAATCCATATCTTGCTGAGAGGGAGTGTTGAGAATGCAGCAAGATGATGGAGCTTAGTGAAATGAAGTCGCCTTCACTAAGTGGGCCCGCAGGCAAATTCTCGCGCAAAGTCTATTTTTAGACTATGTCTATTTTTAGACATACGGAGCATAATTTGGGAATTCTACTTGGAGATTCTTGATGGATGCGACATGTCGGTAAAAATAGATGAGACCCTATTTTTTAGGACCCAGGCTATTTTTAGACTGATCTCCTAAAAATATTGAAGTCAAATATTATTTACCCTTAATAATATTTTGACTATAAACAGCAGTTTACTCTCTTGGCGCACTTCAGTTTGAGTCATGGAGGTGGCTCATGCAACCGACACAAGGAATCACGTGGTTCCTAGGGTTTGATGGCATCTTGCATGGTTGGCTTCAGTTAGACTTCAGTGGCAGAAGTTTTGGAGGAGTTAACGGGACATATAGTGGAGTTGTGTTCTGTTTGTTTTAGTTGAACTAGTTGAGATTAGTTAACTAGCTAATCAACTAGATATGAGTGGAGTGAATTAAATAATATTTAATTCACTAATTATTAACTCATTAGTCAACTCAAGAACACTTCAGTTCACTACAGTGCATGATCAGTTCAGTGGAGACCAGTGGAAGAGGTAGATGAAAGGGTGAGTATAGCTATCAGTTGGAGGATCAATTTTGCATGGGATTTGCATTACACTTGGAGGAATTGTCCATGAAAATTGCGCAGTCAAGCCAAGGGGATTCGAACCTTGGATCTCTTCATATACATGCCATGATTGCGCAATAGAGGCAAGGCAATTGGCAGGGAGTTTTGAACCAGTGACTTGTTCAAAACTAAGCTGGATTGTGTGTGACTTTATGAGAAAGTACTGAGTACTTGTGAAGAGTATTGTACTTGTTTGGTTACATGATTTCTCCATTATAATATACACAATAGCTGCGGGGTTTTCAGCTATAGGCTTTCCCCATACATACTAAGTTAATGTGTGATTGATTTGATGTGAGATTGCTTCTATTATTTCCGCATGTGACAATTAATTGTAGAAGAAGGTTATGTGTTATGCATGCAATTCGAAATTGATGTATGATCGGGTTAATATTCATTGAATAAGTGATTTATTCAGCTAATTTCTACACCCAGTTCCCTCGTCTCTCGCCCAGCTCCTGCTGCATGAACAGTGAGCGAACAGCTGGGTGGGGAACGTAAACTGTGGCATGGTTTTTCAAGATGTATGGTCTGAAATGTTTGACCGCTTTATATACCGCATAGGCCTGTTTCTCGATTTCGGGATAATTTAATTCAGCTCCCTGCAGACCGGTGCTCATGAATTAAATGGGATTCTCGTCATTATTCCTGTCCTTTTGTGTGAGTACGGCTGCCAGGGACGAATCCGAAGCGAACGTATACAAGCTGAAATCTCTGCCGAAATCTGGGCTCTGGAGGGAAGGCGCTTCGGCTATAGCTTTCTTGATCTGGTCGAAAGATTCCTTTTCGGGCTGATTCCATTTGAAAGTAGCATTTTTATTTATCATTCCCTGTAGTGGCTTAACTATCTGGGCAAAATCTGATATAAATTTACGTACAAAATTGATCTTTCCCAAGAAGGACTGCATTGCTTTCTTACTGCTAGGGGGAGGAATCTGAGCAATGGCTTTCGTACGTTCTGGATCAACGACAATGCCTTGCTTAGTTATGATATGACCCAGTAGATTTCCTTCTGCTACGGCGAAAATGCTCTTCTTTGGGTTGAGCGAGATACCGTATTTTCTGCACCTTTCGAAGATCTGTCTGAGGTGACGCAAATGATCCCCCCGATGTTTAGAAAACACAGTAACGTCATCCAAGTAGACCACCACACTTTGGCCTATCAGACCCCTGAATTCTATATCCATAGCTCTTTGGAAAGTTGCCCCTGCGTTGATTAATCCAAAGGGCATACGCCTGTACGCGAAGGTTCCCCACTTAGTCCGAAAGGTGGTCTTTAACCTGTCTGGTTCAGCCACTAGTACTTGATTGTAGCCAGAGAATCCGTCCAACAAGGAGAACATTTCTGAGCCGGACACTGCTTGTAGTATCTACTCCATAGGGGGCACTGGGTAATTATCTTTACTCGAGGCCCGGTTTAAGTTTCGGAAATCTACACATAAGCGAATTTCACCTGACTTCTTCTGTACCGGAACCAAATTGGACACCCATGTGGAATGGCGAACTTTGAAGATAATGTGGGCATCCAAAAGTTTTTTGAGTTCTTTTAGAATCAATGGCTCCATCGTAGGATGTACTTTCCTGAGCTTCTGTTGGAATGGTTTTACATTTTCTCTAATGGGTATCACATGTTGTATGATTCGAGTATCGTATGTGCGTAAGTCCTCATAGGTCCAAGCGAATACGTCACGATACTTGCGAAATAGCTGAGTGAAATATTGAGCCTCTTGGGGGGTGCAGTCTTTCCCCAGGTTGACGAATTTAGGATTATCTTCTGATCCCAAGTTCACTTGTCGATGAGCCAAGATAGAGCTCTGTACTTTGGCGTTTGGGGGCCCTCGGAAACGATTTTGTAGATCAAAAAGCTTCTCAAGTGACACCACCCCTTTAGGCATGGGGTTTCCTTTGACTTGCTCGTACTCCTTTTGCATAGCTTGGTCGTGCTCATCTTCATCTATAGCGGCGTCTTTGAATATCTATGAGTTACACATGAAATCCAGCACCTGTTGATCATCATCGAAGACGCGCAAGTTAGTGACATTGTCTGGGACGAAGGGTTTATATATAACTTCAATAGAAAAACCATCCCTCAAAGGGGTAAATATGGCAGCGGCATTAGCCAGAGTATCTGCCGCTGCGTTATGCATCCTAAGAACAGATTTGATTCCAAAAGCGTCAAAAGCAGAAATTAATCGCCATACCTCTTGCTGATACGCCTTCAAATGTGGAGACAAACAATGAATAGTATTGCGTACCTGCCGAGTGATAATCTCAGAGTCTCCAATGACCCGTAAGCATTTTACCTTCAAATCCAGCGCCTTTTTAAGCCCAAGGATCAAAGCTTCATACTCGGCAGTGTTGTTGGTGCATTGGAACTCCAGCCGACAAGAGATTAAGAATTTATTCTTATGAGGGTCAAGCAAAATGCAGCCAGCGCCAGCACCATCGAGATTTTTGGAACCGTCGTAATACAAGGTCCATATGTCGCTTTCCGGCTCCTTGGGGGTAATGAATTGCGGAGGAATTTCGGCTTGGTGTGGGACAGTTTGGGCTTGTTCCTCTGCGACGAGTGTCATTTCAGAAAGGACCTCGGGGCCTACTGAAGACTGGGGAGGTCGGTAACATCCAAAAATGGAATCTAGAAAACACACACCAAGTTCTTCCTGGGCAAAGCTGATGGGTTCATTTGTGGCATCCAAATCAGTTACAGTATGTTTCATGTATGGTTCACTTTCGACTCTGATTTGGTTGTTTCACCCCTTGTAAGGTAGCCATAAGTGGGACCAATCCATGGCAAAGTATCCTTGCAACTTGCTAGACCAATCCCTGCTAAGCAGTACACCATAGGCTTCAGGGATGTCAACAACCACAATATCAATACATTGATGGACCCTAGAGTCGGATGAGAGGCGAATGATGACATTGTTTAATTCTCCAACGGCTGGTACTTGTGATCTGTCCAGTTGAATGATTTTTGCGTCAGTTTTCTCTGGGAGGATGTTGAGTTTCTTGCACACAGATAGAGGCATGACATTCGTGGATGCACCAGAGTCAACGAGACAATTGTGAACATTGAAATTAAACATCTCAAAAGACAAGAGGAATGGGGGGGTGGATCCTCTCAAATTCGCGTTGACAGCGTTCACTATAGATTGGATATCTGGACTGGTTTGTGCAGATGTGTTGCTCACAGTTTTCGTATTTTGGTTGTTGGCGAAAGCTTTTAAAATAAGTTCCTTTTGATTTGTGATGCGGGCCAGCTCGTAGAGTGAGATATTAGCTCTGGTATTTTTCATGTCCTCCACTATGTTGTAGCTAGTATCGGTTTGGGGACTAGGTTCGATAGTGGTTTTCGAGGATTCCACCGGGAGCTTGGTCTTGTGACTTGCTTTGCTGTTACTATTTGTGGGCTTATCCGGCGTAGCTTGTCCTTCGTTTCCAGGGGGAAGAATTTTCCTCAGGAAAGCCCTTTTCTTGTCTTCATAAGATTGTTCGGGAACAGATCCTTTGCTTCTAAGACTATAGTTTCGAGTGGGCTGAGCCTTGGGACTGCCTGCCATGTTGATATCAATGGGAACAAGACTCTCCCCCCCGCGGATTATATCAAAAGTTAAGACAGAGGCTCCTGATTCCCCATCTAGGAGCGAACCTTCATCTTGATCAGAAACATCATCCTCTGTCTGGTTTCCCGGAGTTTGGTCATCCAAAAGTTGGTTAACCACCACGGTCATGCTGCCAATCCATTGCGGGCACGTTTTTTCGGAATGGGCAGCTTGGTGAAAAGAGAAAAAATTGTCTTTCCCTATCTCTTCCACGTTGAGAGCGGCACTGGAGTTTGACGGAGGTCTTCTGGTGTTGGGATTACCTTTCTTGAAAAAGGGTTTTGGGGGTTTATTTGTAGTTGAGGTTTCAACGCCCTTTCTCTTTAAGTCAGAGACCTCATTCGTTAGAAGTTTGAGGGTCTTGGCCATACTCTCGAAATCAAAAGTTTCTCTCTCTCTATTAGGGGTCGAAGACTGACCTTTTTTAGTGGTTGGTTTGTGATCATCTTTTCCTTCATGGTCCATAACTCCTATCGACAACATGTCCTTCTCTACCGCGAGAGCAACAGCGTAATTTGCTGTAAGGGTAGCGCGGGCCTCACGTTTGATGAAAACGGCAATATCCCTAGGGAGAGCTTTAGTGTAGTAGTCGATGGTGATAGAATCGTCCAATGCTAAGTTTGGAGGAAATTTTTGCAATATTGTGGCGAAGCGTTGGTTAAAGTCTTTAACCCTCTCTTTTCTGTGACACTTGATGGTGCTTAACTCTGTGAGGAGCATAGAGGGTGTTTTATCCTCTGCAAACTTTTGTAGGAACACGCGACGGAACTGGTCCCATGAAGTAATAGAAGCACTGGGTAGGGAACGGTACCAGGTGGCTGCAAGGTTTACAAGAGTGTGTGGGAACAGTCGACAAGCGACATCATCGGACTGAACTCTCATGATTTGTAGGGCCAGATAGAAACTAATAATATGATCTTCCACTGAGGTACCTTTCTCAGGATCAAACTTAGGAAGCTGCTTCTCCGGGTGTCTAGGCATATCATGGAGAGGACCTAAAAGAGCCAATGGGGATTGAGCCATCCAGGCTAGGGGCTGCACCCTCCTAGGCTGCTGATGATATCGAGTTTCGGCCTCGGATTCACTTCCCGTCCCTGACACTGATGCTCCGTCCTGATGGCGAGAGTGCTCATCTCGGTGTCTTTCATGGTTATTCATGTTTCTAAGGTACTCCCAGTTGTGGAGAGGGGGTCTATTTTGGTTTTGGTGGTGATGATGGTTGTTGTGATGTCTCCGGCCGTGGACCATATCTCCTCTACCTCCACGTCCGTGACCCTTATTAACCCCACCCTCATTTCTTCGGGGCCTATTGCCTTCTCTTAAATTTCTTCGGGCTGTGTTAACTTCTCTCTCGTTCCTTCGACCCCCCTCTCCTTCTTCTCGCAGGTCGTACACTTGGTTGTTGTTCCACTGATGTAAGTCAGGCTGAGGTTCGGGGAAAGGTTCAGTATCAGGGAAACATTCACTATCTTGGAGAATGGGGTCATTTTCCTGGACTGCCCGCCAGAGGTCTTCAATCATGGAGTTTACGAGTTCAGGTATGGTGCTGACAAGCACACCATTACGAGTGATGTTCTCAGTAGGGGTCCTAGTGTGAGATAGAAATTCCATGATGGGGGCATATCGTAAATCCCTGACGACATTACGGGCAACTGGGTGTAAGGATCTCAACTGTTCATTAGTGATTTAAAAGTATCGAGTCGCCTCCGTTGGAATATCCTCCAAGGGGGGAAGAGGAGGTTCGTTATTTGTGACCTCCCGGTGGGGAGTTTGTGACGGAATATCGGTCGTATGCTGGGAGGATGCCATGGCCCTCCTTCTAGCGCCAAATCTGTTGACGGGAAAATATGTCCGACCAACAGTAGGGGATCTCCCCGGTAGAAAGTCTCAATTAGACTTTGAACCGTTTGGGGTAGGGATCCCGTCCGGGATGTGGGTCCGGCTACCGCTTAAATGACTTTTTCTTCGGTCTCGAACAACCTGATTGAATCTGCAAACATACACTCATTCACATGATACAGAATACATGAATGATGTATCAAACCAATTTATGACACTGTGCGTAGCAAGGTAATAGACGAAATGCATACGCCCATGAAGTGTCGTTAACAACACATCTATGGGATAATGCATGCAAGATAATCTGACCACCAAAGAAATAGTTCTTAATGGCGAGAACATCCCTTAACTCTCCGAAAGATATAACGAGATGCTAATAAAACAGTTCATTAACATTCATCATACGAGTAAATAGTAAACTTTGAGTATCATGAACACAATCACAGATAGCTATGGAGTATGAATGATACTATTAATAACACAGATTCATTAATCAAACGATATTCTAAAACTGTACGCAGAATACACACAGTGTTATCACAGCTAAACACATCATCCAATCAAAGGGGTTTTAACAAGTATTTGTATTACATATGTCAAGAGTATGGTTCTTCAATTACAATGCAATATTGCTCTTCAGTCCACCAAAGAGAAGCCATTACTATGTGCCCCAAAGGGGTATTTATAGATTCAAGAAACGCCCTTATGGCCTTCCGACGCTTCAACTTCCCGACGGTTCAGCTTCCCTGTGACCTTTGCCGAACATGCGACCTGCGACCAGAAGATTGCGACCTGCGACTTGGGCGCAGGTGCGACTTGCGACCTGGGGGACAAAATGCGACCTGCGACCCAGCAGTTAAACTATGGAGGTGGTCGCGTAATTGAGAGGTCTGGAGCGTCTATCTTCTTCTCCTTGAGGAATTCTTGCCAGGCCCGGTAATCCGCTGCTATAGGGGAGACTAGAGAGGTTTCTTCTTTTAACCGATGCGTACATTCCAAAGCATTCGGTATCAGAGTCTCCTTCTTCTGGGAAATCTGGATGGATAGGGAGGCAAGCTTGGTGTAAATTTGTACTGGAGTGACATCAGCCGGTTTAGGTTCTCTTGTGATGCCTCAAATTCTGGTGCGGCAGCAGCTTGTCTCAAGGGTTGCAGAAAGAACTGAATTTCCTGATCTACTTGCTCCCAGTCTTTAGTTTCGTCCAGTGCCCCCAACGACGGAATGTGATGAAGAGCGTTCATGGAGTCTATACCACTGATCAGGTGATTATATGCAGACACCACCTTGTCCAAGTCTTTGACCAGCTTGTCTTTGGATTGCATCTTCATCCGGATTTGTACTTTGGCATCTTGTGTGTGACCCCAATCCTTCTTAGGCACATTTTCGGGAGCTTGCTGGTACTGCGCTATCCAGTTTATCATTTTGTCTAAAGCTGCCGAGGCCTCCTTGAGCCGCTCATGCTTCACTTTGGTTTCCGCTCGTGCCTCTGCTAATGGGGCCACTGTTTGTTTTAGGGCGAGCATTTCTTTGTATACTTGCTGCATGGTCGTTTCCAATACGTCACATTCTTTCATGACTGCTAGTGGGACCTCATTGACTTGGGAAGGCTTACCTTGGAGCTGTCGCACTTCACTCTCCAGTACTGCTTTCTCCTGTTCCGTTGCTTTTAGCCTGTTTTGTAGGGAGATAATCTCCCTGCTCATTCTAGTGACATTTTCCTCCGTAGTTGCGGCAAAGGCGGTACCTGCTGATGCTATCATTACAGGGTTAGTCCTTGTATCTGGGACTATGTCCTTTCCAGTGGCGACCGTAGATATGGCGGAATGGCTTTGCGCCAAGGCTTTTCTTCTCTCTTGCCGTATTTTGAAAGAGAATTGGTCAAATGTCAATCTAGTCAGGTCGAAGACCTCTTCCTCTTGTTCCCTGGGAAAATCGTCATCAGGGAGGATACTTTTCTTGCCACTCGGAGGAATGTCCAGGAGAGATATGTCGATATCATCAATCAATTCATCCTCTATATCCTGTGTTTGTCCCTTTTCTTTCTCCTTTTGCCGGCGCTCGGCTTCTGCCTTGTCATGTTCCTCCTTCTTCCTGCGTTCTGACTCTGCTTCTGCTTCTTTTTCTGCTTTTCTCTTTCGCTCTGCTGCGGCGGCTTGTTCTGCCTTCTTTTGACGGTCGACTTTGTCAAGTTCTTCTTTAAGTGCTTGTTCTGCCGCCGCCTGTGCTTCCTTTTCCTGTCTTTCCTTTTCCTCAGCCTGCTTCTTTTTCCGTTCTGTCCTGGCATCTTTCTTACGTTTCTCTTCATCCTCCTTCATTTTCTTTTCCTCTTCCTTCTTGGCTTGGGTTTCTGCTGCCCTTTGCTGATCCGAGGTGTCAAGCCCTGTATTGGTCCGTGTTCTTTTATCTTTGGAGGAAGAAGCGCCTCCCAGTTTATGGCTCCTATCTTCTAAATTCTGGTGATCCTTTTCTTCTTGGTCAGAGTCGATCCCTGGAGCTAGATGCCTGTCTGCGTTGTATCAGTTTCTTCTTTCGTCCTCTGCCGGGCGCTCGACATGCTGATAACTCCATCTAAAATTTGCCCTTTTACAATGCTCAGGAACTATCCTGACTGGGTCATAAGTTCGGCAATCCAGATTTCTGAAGTGGTAACTTTTTATCTCTTCCCCTTCACGCCCTACTTCTCTGAAGTCCTTGACTGTATAAGCACCAATGGTGAGAGGTAGAGCGGGCCAAGGTTCTTCTTCCCTTTGGAAAGGACATTGGAGAAGCCCGAGGTCATCTGGGAACATACCTCCTGCATGAGCACCTTATCGGTGATAAACTTAGGCAGAGCATGTGGTGCTTTGAATGAGCCAAATACTTGGATGATTGTAAATTCAGCGAATGGAAACCAGTGTGCCACCTGACCTAGTGTCTCCATTGCTCGCCAAGACATGCAGGGGGTGTCTTGACCAAAGAGTTTCCCGTAAAGGGCGGGAATGAATATATGAGAGATTTTCTCAATATCTGATTTGTACTTGGATTCCCAGAATACCTTGGTCTGCAAATGGATTGCCTGGGTCTGTTCGGAGTCCCAGTTATGTGGCCATCCCTCAACATGCAGCTGGGCACAGAAAGCATCTAATAAATACGAAGCCATATAAAATTCTGACGGCTCTCCCTCATCTGGGGCTAAAGCTGAAGCCAAATTTGTGTGCATGGAGCCCATTAATATACCAGCCCAATTGAACCGAGTGCCGTGTACTGTTACGTGTTCCATAATGGTTGCCCATGTTCCATTGAAAGTGGTAGCGTCCGAACGTCCGTACACTCTGCACAGCATGGCGGCCACTAACTTATACACCTTCCTCAGACTGGCCACCGGGTACTCCTGGTCTTTCTTGATTTTGAATTTATCTGGTTCTGCCCACCATTTTCTGATTGTATCAACCATCGGTACTTCATTTGCGGAAAACCATCTCGGGGTAAAATTTACCTCTGGTTGGGGTAGCGAGTAGTAGACCTGTGCCTTTGAGCTCTCCAACGTTGCAAAAGCTTTACCTCTACTATCTCGAATTGCGAAATTCTTAGGATCCGTCTTCTGTATGATCCAGTCTAACATTTCTAGGCACGGAAAGATGGCGGGATGTGACCCTGCTAGGTGAAATTTTGATTTCTTGACCTTCAGGTATACTTCCCGGTCCGGGAGATCTTCTGGAAACTCATCTTCTGGTATGGCGAACTCGCGGTATACTTCATACCACCTAAGGCTGTCCTCCTTTGTGAAGGTGCAAAGGGTGTCTCTGTATATTGGTGGAGGAGATGTTTGTATGTCTGTGTCTGACTCTTCCTCCACCACCTGCTTACTTCTCCTTCGGGATACCCGGGGTGCCATATTGCTAGAGTCGGAGAGGACCGGTACCGTGTCTGCTCTAAATTCACCTGTTGCATTCAAGAAAGAATCCCAGGATGAGAAATACATGATGATAACGGCTAAATAAAGTCTACACATGCAGAGTTTAATTAACTGTTCTCTAGGGGTCGCAGGATCGCTGATCTACAAAAGAACTCACATGCGACCTCGCGACCTTGCGACTAGGTCGCAGAGTCGCAGAGTCGCTAACAAGGGGTCGTGCGACCTTGCGACTTTGCGACCGGGTCGCTGGGTCGCAGGTCGCACTTGAGCCTGCCGGGGGGGTTCGAGCGCGCGCGGTTTCGCGGATAATCTCTCTCTAACTTGAAACATACACGGCTGGAAAGGGTCTAAAATGGAAATAAGGCACAGCCATGAGGAAGTGGGCAAGACACAGGTGACCCGGAGGTTTATGGGAACCAAAACAAGAATAAAACTCAATCGGAAACCCTATCTGCTCACCAGCAGGTAATTAAGACCATGGGGTGGCTAGATTTTAGCAAGAAATGCTGGGAAAGGAAACACAGGGAGGAAATGGCAACTTACCCAGAAGAAAACGCGCCAGCCGACCTATCAGAGCAATTCCACAATTTTCGCCGCGAGTCACAAATGCGACCTAGCGACCTTCCCTTATAAAAAGGAGTCGCACGTGCGAGCAATAAATGAGGTCGCAAGTTGGTAGTTTGCGACCTTGCGACCTCGCGACCTTAAGGTCGCTGGGTCGCAAGGTCGCTGAGTCGCTAATTCCCCTAATACTTCATTTTGCGACCTTGCGACCTTGTGACCTTAAGGTCGCTGGGTCGCAAGGTCACAAATTGCCTGACTTCCGACTCTCGTGACCTGGCGACCTGGCGACCTTAGGGTCGCAGAGTCGCATAGGTCGCATGGGTCGCAAATCATGGATCCGCGACTTAGCGACTTGCTCTTAAAAATTTTACTTGGCTTTTTTTTCTTCTTTAGTTTCAAAAGGGGCTCCAAAAATTTTGAAGTGTGTGTTATTATTTTTTGTATTTTTGGAGGGTGTTGTAGGAGCTACAACAGATTGGTACTATGGCATACAAATTGGAGCTTCCTGCTTCTTCGCGAGTACATCCAGTTTTCCATGTTTCATGCCTAAAGAAGGTTATAGGTGAAAATCTTCCAGTTCAAACAATATTTCCAAAACTTGATGAGGAAGGGAAAATCATATTGGAACCTGAAGCAGTCATGGAAACAAGAACTCGACAACCACGGAATCGATCCATTTCAGAGTATCTCATCAAGTGGAAGAACTTACCCACTAAAGATTCTACATGGGAGGATGAGAATTTTATACAGAAGCACCCGGAGCTACTCAAGCATTGAGGACAACACTTTTTTTGAAGGAGAGGGGCATGTTATGTCCCTATATCACTAGTATAGTCCCTTATTATTGTTAGTGTAAACCACTTATTGTTATTATTGTACCCTTGTAACCCCCATTTTGTTATTATTGTGCCCCTAAATTATTATTGTTAGGTCGGCTAGGATTACATTGTGGCCCACTAGGATTACATTATGGCCCCATGGACTCCTATATATAGAAAGGAGGTTTTGTGAATTGCATCATCCAAGAATTGTTCATTTATGTAATGTATTGGAGGTTTCCCCTTCGAAGTGGCTCATTTCTAAGGCGTTAATATCTCTTTTCTTCCCTTTTTGGAGCTGGTTACACAACATAGTGGGAAGAAAACCACCCCTCAAAATACAATGCATACTATGTCAACTATGTAGTTTCTATGAAGAAGGCTGGTGTTGTGACCCATTTTTTGTTTTCTCCCTCGTGCTTTCGACGTTCGAGCATGTCAGGTCGAGTCGTGTGATGGCACCCAAGGAAATGTGTTCGGGTGGGGTTAGGTCAGGTCGTGTTGTATGACGACACCCAAGGAAATGCATCCGGGCGGGTCGGGTCATGTGAGGGTGCCCAAGGAACACGCCCGAGTTGGGTTGTGTCAAGTCATGTGAGGGCACCCAAGGAAATGCATTCGGGTGGGTCAGGTCAGGTCATGTCATGTGAGCGCGCCCAAGGAAACGTGTTTGGGTGGGTCGGGTTGGGTCGGATTAGGTCATATCCAAGTGTATGCTTTGCTTGGGGTTATCCTTAGTGTCTCCATAGGATCTGCATTGGGTCATCATCCTTTCTCGATGGGAATCTTGATGCCCTGGGCTATTTTTCTCTTTTTGGATTTGGCTCTAGTACAAGGACGTGGCCGGTTAGCCAATGGTGAATTTCTAGTACTTAAGTGTGTGATTTCGAAGTTATCAAGCATGCACAGGCTTGTAAAATTATTGTATGGTAGACATTTTGTATGGTGGATAGAATTAGATTTTGGTTGGATTTTTCTTAATTACAAACAATTGTAAACAACTGCATCAATATCACTTTCCTTTATGAAACAACCAACATCAATGCCTTCTGTTGTGCATGACAACCCCTCCATTCAAATTTTTGATCTACCGCCCCATATAAACCTTCAAACCCCCCTTTCGCGGCCAAAGGCCTCCATGCCCTGTCTATCGTTTCCCTTTCTGCCCAAAAAAAATGCATTTTACAAAGATTAAAAGTCGAAATTAAAATCATCAGAGGCCCAACCCCTTTGGTCTTAGCCCCCATATCCTATCCATGTACGTGACCATAGCCTAAGACCATGTGCTAAACTCAAAGAAGCTCTCCGTATCCGAATTTCGGGTACACTCTAAACCGTCCGATCCAACCCAATCGACGAAGCGGAGCCTTGCTTACCGTGGTGGTCCCCGCACTCACGTGCATTGCAAAAACCGGCTCTATCGTTCCGCACCACCTTTGCAGCACTGGCGGTTTTCCGTAAAACACAGTGATTCCACAAGTCATGCACCACGTGTCCCTCTGTATGTCCTGAAACCGCTTCCATTTCGCACGTTAATGTTTAGTCAAACGTTGGGCAGCGAAATCATCATCAACCGTCCGATCCTGCGTCCTCCATCCAACAGTGACTATTCTCCGGAGTTGCACTCATTTTAATCCACATCCATCGCGTCCCTGGCCCACTTTGGATCACCTTTCTGCTCGTATTAGCCATCGATTTCATTCCTAATCGCATGGCCTGGAATCATTCACATGTCTTGTTGACCGCCCGAGCCTCTCACCACGTCATCTGTTCCCTTTGGCTGTTCGTACGCCTACGTGTCATCACCCCCCATGCCCATCATATTTCCATCCCCGTCGCATATATATATATATATATGTGTTTCATTCATATTCATCGTTTTTATTCATACATCGTGTTTAAACTGTTTTATGTGGAAAACTTACATCCTGTCTGTTTACCAAAACCTCTCTGTGATTCCGTCATCACCCCGCATGATCTTGCCATGTAGCCATATCATCGACACCACCATTGCCTCCACCTCCACTCCCCTTGCACCTGTGACTGGTTTTTCTAATATATTCACGGGTTTTACAGGTTTGTATTGAGAAGGAGCTGCCATAATTCATCGCCTCCGTTGCAGAGGCCAAGATCTCTTCTAAGGACCATTCTTAACAGTGAAATTTAAGAGGGAAGCTGAGGGTAACTGTTGTGAGATGACTTCATTAATGGAAGCAGAAGTAAACCCATTGAACCCTGCCGAGCAATTCAAAGGGGGCAGATTCTGGTAGCTGAAAGCATAAATGAGGTCACGAAGAATATCAACAAAAGATCGAAGAGCTCAGTGTCCGGCATTGAAAAATACAAATTCTAGTTCGAGGCTCAAGGGGACGAGAGTACCATGCACAAATACAGGAAACCTCAAGGTTTTATTGCAGCAGATTTTTCTCTTCCCGCCAAGTACAGAACATATGTATATTTTATTCTTTATGTCTTGTTCATGAGGATATTTTCATCCTCAGCATTTATTTCATGAAGTAGTAGTAGAGTACTTGCACCAGTTCAGCACCGCCAAACATGCATAGGCGGGTTTTTCTTTCAAATTCGTTTTAAATAAGATCATTAAATGTATATCACCTACCTCATTCTCTAGAGTTTTCTCCTTCTCCTATAAAAACTAGAAAGAAAGGCATTGTAAAGGTTCCAGATTTCTATCAGTAAACTGTGCAGTGAGAAGTTCTTGTATAAATCTTGTAACACTTCTATATGAAGGATCAGAGCCTGTAGGGTCTCAGTGAGGAGGAGTTATAACTGTAATGAGGATTATGGTCTTTGGTATCTCACAGTATGTAATTTTCTCTTATGTGTTAATATAAAATCTCATTCCATGCTATTTATCTTCTTGTATCATGTTCTAGAATGCGAGTGGCTCACTGATATTAAGTAAGGATTCATCCTAGTTGGTGCCCATACTTGGATTAGTCAAGCGCTTTAAATAGGCCTAGTCATGATATACTGTTCCATGTTCATTTCATCCATATTTTCTGCTATATTAGTTACTTGAGGAGGGTGCTTTTAAAACGCCATTGTCGTGTATGGATTCTTTGTTGGATAAGCCCATATGTGGTTTTTTTGTGTATCTGGGTATCAGCCTCATGCTAACTAGTATCTTCTTCATGTTTCTTCACTGCATCCACTTTCTGATATTTGATTTCTGTGGCATATTATTTGAACTGGCCCTCTTTGCAGTAAGCTATCTCTTAACTATCTGATGCTTTTGTATTGTAGTTTTGCATGTTGTTCCTACATTATTCTTATCTTTGTACTAGCTTCTGAGAGAGTTTGGTTCCATTTAAACTAATTTCCTTGTTCTGCAAGAGATAGTAAGAGAGTTTTTGGATTGACAACCCAAGCTATATTATGAGCTCCTTGCTATATTAAGATGTCCTAGGCACTGGTCTATAGCAACTCTAGGCTGTCTCGAGGGGTGAAAAAATTGTCTACAACATCTTTCTGGCGCCGTTGCCGGGGAGCGAATTCAAGAATATCAGTTTCCCTCAGCCTCGACAAATCATATTCACTCTCTAATCAGGTGAGCACAGAGAGTTGAAGAGTTTCGTATCTCTCACCTTGGCGACTCCACTGTTATTTATTTGATAAATCTATTGGTAGTCCTGGCTCCTTGTAAGCCACATTTGAGGTCAGATACATCTCAGTCGAAGACACCCTACGTGTCTGACCCAGAGAAGATCATTCATAAAAGAATTTGGAAAGAAAGGAAATCAGTTCATGCTGAAATCCCTGAATATTCTGTAGCAGATTGTAAACCCTCTTCTTCTCAAGAAATTAGAACCGAACATCCCGATTCCACCGAAGAAAATCCCGAATATTATTTAGAAATTCCACCTAGGGGAAGTGCCAGGATTGAAGAGGATTTTCGTCCTACTCCTGAGGCTGAGGAAATTAAAGAAGTTATAAAGGTAGCCTTTTTTAATCGTGAATTGTTTCCATCCACACCCCAGACCTCTGTACAGCACATCTCGATTGTTGCACATACTCCACTCCCTCTACCTCCTCTTCCTTCATTTGTATCTCAAATTGCTGCACAACCCCCACCTCCTCCAATGGCGAATGTACCAGCTTTTTTATTGAACAAATATGCTCCATTGGCTTTACCTCAAGTGTTGAATGATATGCCACAGGATTATTTGAAGATTCTACCTAGATTTAATGGAGAAAATGAAACTGATGCTCAGAAACATCTTGAGACTTTCTACTCCTTTGCATAAAGCTTAAATGTTGAACATTTGGATGTGGTCTTAAGATTATTTGTACAATATTTGGAGGGTGAAGCCAGAAAATGGTTCAAGACCTTGGGAAATCGTTCAGTGACCACCTGGGATGACATGGAGAATACTTTTCTCAGGAAATGGGGACAAAAGAAAGACCATGGAGAGTGTCTTACTGAGTTTAATAATCTGAAGAAGAAACATAATGAAGGAGTGTCAGAGTTTATCAAGAGATTTAATAAGTTATATCTAAATCTCCCTGCTGATATGAAGCCACATTAGAATGCTGCCAAAGTTGTTTTCATAGCAGCATTTGACTCAGATTTTGGATTCTCTCTAAGGAAAGAAAACTTGCTACCTTAGATGATGCTCATTCAGATGCTCTGGAGTTGGAAGCAAACTTTTCCTCCACTAGGAAATTAAAGGGTAAAGTTGAACAAGATACTAAGAGGAGAGGTAAAGAAGAGGTTTCCTCCTCTAGCCAAGAGAAGGATTCAGAAAAGATGGATGAAATAGGCAAGATGATTAAGAAGATGGTCAAACTTGAACTGGAGGCTAAGAGTTCAGCCCCCAAGAATATTTATAATGCTCCAAATAGAGGATACAATCCTCAGTACAAAAGACCACCACTGCAGATATTGCCTAGGGAAGCAAAGGAGCAACAAGACCAGGTACCACATCCATTGTACCTGGAAGGTCCAGCAGATGACTCCACTGAAGATGCTGCTTATGAACTAGAAGATTCAAATTTTTCTTTTTCAAACAGTGATGATATAGAATGCCCATTGCAAGAAGAAGAAGAAGAAGAAGAAGAAGAAGAGATTGATCATTATTGTAAGCAATTTGCTGATTTCAGATCTTCAAGGAAGAGGACCCGAACTCAAGATCAAGAAGAGGAGCCACCTCAGAAGGAGGTACCTGCTCAGAAGGAATCAACAACAAAGAGAAACACAGAAAAAGGTAAGAGTCCTCTAAATACTCCCTTGCAGCCTAATGATCATATTCCTTCTACTTCAAAAGTAGTTAGTCCTCCCCATGCTGAGTCAGTGTCAAAAGAAATTAAATCTTTAGCTGATAAAAAAGAATTTAAAGAAGTTGTAACGGAAAAGCCTTCCTCTGATTTTAATTTACAAAAAGAGCTCGACAAAATTAAGATCCCAGTCCCCCTAACCAAGCTGTTAAAACAGCCTGCATATCAGTCTCAAGTTACTTCCTTCATGCTTCCTCCTGAAATACCAATTGTGCCTGATAGTTTAAACATTCAAGAAGAAAGACCCATGGTAGTCTTTGGCCCACATGTTGAGGAAGTAGATCCTTCTACCCCTCCTTTTTATGTGTCTCTAGTTATTCATGACCTGCTTTTACACAATTGTATGCTAGATTCTGGGGCTTCCCATAATCTTATGCCTCTGTCTGTCACGGAACAACTAGGACTGCAAATCACACGTCCATATAAAGACCTTTATTCATTTGATTCCAAAAGAGTTAAATGCTTGGGGATGATTAAAGATTTAGTGGTCAATTTGGCCCAAATTCCAGCAAAGAGTGTGGTCATGGACATTGTGGTTGCTGATATCCCAACCCGCTTTGGCATGTTACTGTCAAGATCCTGGGGTACAAAAATTGGTGGGTCACTCAAAATGGACTTAACATATGCTACGGTCCCAGTTTTTGGTGGACAGGAGAGGAGATTATACAGGGAGACTAGATTTGTTAAAATGGTAACTAAGGCTGACTGCTCAGAGAATTCCCCAGTTTATAACAAAGAGGGAGATTTCTCATGTTTTATGTTAGAAGAAAATCAAAATTATGCCCATGAGCCCCCTTTTGGTCAAATCCA
Organism: Pinus albicaulis; assembly: GCA_034641835.2. Taxonomy (NCBI): domain Eukaryota; kingdom Viridiplantae; phylum Streptophyta; class Pinopsida; order Pinales; family Pinaceae; genus Pinus; species Pinus albicaulis. The sequence goes on along the minus strand of CM076582.1, from coordinate 673,573,557 downwards.
AGCTGAGCAGCCTTCAGAAGGCCAGGGATCAGAAATTTGGACTTTAAATTTTGATGGAGCAAATTCAAAGGAAGGTAATGGAGCTGGAGTGCTATTAATCTCTCCTACAGGAAAATGGGTGCCACTGTCCTTTAAATTGGAATACGAATCTACCAATAATGTAGCTGAATATGAAGCACTTTTGTTGGGATTACAGACAACCAAGAATATGGGAATACAAAGTTTAAAAGTCATGGGAGACTCTGAGCTGGTGGTAAGGCAGGTCAGAAATCAATGTCAAACTAAACACCCCCGGCTGAGAGCATATAGAAATGAAGTATGGGACATGGTAGAAAATTTCTTCTCGGCATTTAACATACAGTTCAGGCCCCGGGTGCAAACCAGAATAGCAGATTCTCTTACTGTAGCTGTCAGTACATTCTGACCTCCTCAGAATCCACTTTTGAGATATGAAGTCGAGGTACGATACAGGCCATCCATCCTAGATAATATTAAGCACTGGCAGGTATTCGAAGATGACGAGCAAATGAAGAGATTCTTAGAAACAATAGGAGAATTTTCTAATATGGAAATTGATGACTATGAGGAAGAAGAGGCTGAAAGTATTGCAGATAACAAATGGGAAAATGAAATGGCAGGAAGTAAAGTGTTGCAGTTGAAAGGAAATGTTATCCCTAGAGGGCTAGTGCCCCTAGAAAGAATTTTTGATAAAAATGATGTTCCATTGCAGCGCAGTAAAATAGTAGAAGAAAATCAAGTAGAAGACTTGAATTTGGGCACTGATGCTGAGCCCAAAATTGTAAGATTATCTAACAAGGTTTCAGAAGAATACAAAAGAAAATATTTGAAATTATTTCAGTCATACAAGGATGTATTTGCATGGTCCTATCAGGACCTAAAAACTTTTGATGTTGATATAATGCAGCATAAAATTCCTTTGAGGGAAGGTGCGAAGCCTTATAAGCAGAAGCTCAGGCAGATAAATCCTCTGCTGCTTCCCTCTATTGAAAAATAAATCAAGAAGCTGCTACAAGCCAAAATAATAGTGCCACTAAGATACTCTGAATGGGTGGCAAATCTTGTCCCTGTTCGAAAGAAAAATGGATAAATAAGATTATGTGTGGATTTCAAGAATTTAAATAGAGCATCTTTAAAGGATAATTATCCACTGCCTAAGATGGACCACATCCTGCAGAAAGTGGTGGGGGCATCTAGAATGTCAATGATGGATGGTTTTTCTAGTTATAATCAGGTGGCTGTATCCCGAGAAGACCAAAAGAATACTGCTTTCACCACGCCATGGGGAACATTCATGTATGCCAGGATGCCTTTTAGATTAGTCAATGCAGGAGCCACCTTTTAGAGGGCTATGGACATTGCTTTTGTTGGTGAACAGGATAAATTCTTGGTGGTGTATCTTGATGATATTATAGTGTTTTCCAAGAATGATGATGAGCATATTGAGAATTTATGGAGAAATTTTGAAAAATTGCAGAAGGTATGGCCTTTCCCTTAATCCACAAAAGTCTTTGTTTGCATTGGAGGAAGGTAAACTTTTAGGGCACATTGTGACTAGAGATGGTGTGCAAATAGACCCTAAAAGAGTTGAGGTAATAAATAGTATTCCTTTACCTAGGAATAAGAAGGAAGTGCAGGTGTTTCTAGGCCGAATTAATTTCTAAGAAGATTCATTCCTAACTATGCTGAGATAGTTAGTCATATAACTGATATGTTGAAAAAGGATAATGAAGTAAAGTGGTCCCAAGAATCTAGAGATGCATTTACAAGGATAAAACAGGCATTTGCAGAGGCTCCTGTGCTAGCTAGGCCTGATTATACAAAGCCATTTATGATCTTTTCATTTGCTTCACCTCATACAGTAGCTGGAGTCTTGTTGCAGAAAAATGAAGATGGATTTGAGCAACCAATAGCCTTTTTCAGTGAAGTGTTGCATGATGCAGAATTGAAATATAACATACTAGAAAAGCAGGCATATGCCTTGGTGAAGTCTCTAAAAGCCTTCAGAACATATGTTTTGCAATCCCACATTACTGCATATGTTCCTACAGCAGCTGTCAAATAAATCCTCGTTCAAGGAGATAGTGAAGGCAAAAGAGGAAGATGGATCGCAAAAATATAGGAGTACGATCTAGACATAAGACCCACTAAGCTGGTTAAAGGACAAGGGCTAGCCAAAATTTTGTCAGAATCAAATCATCAGGCTTTAGGCATAAATTTGTCTATGATAGAAAATGAGGAGTCAGAAGAAGGAGAAGGGTAGCGTGGACTAGAGCTGGCCACTCAAAAGATACACACAAAATATCTCACTAGTCCTTGGTATAAAGAAATAGTTGAATATCTCTTAACACTCAGTTGTCCTCCGGGTTGTGATAAGGTAAAGTACAGAGCTATAAGAATGAAATCCCAGAAATACATAGTTGCTAATGGACAGCTATATTGGAGAGATCCCTCAGGTATATTACTATTATGCCTTACAGAAAATGAAGTGGAGAATATAATGACAGAATTTCATGAAGGAATCTGTGGAGGACATTACAGCTAGAGGGCTACAGCTCATAAAATCCTGAAGGCTGGCTTCTACTGGCCAAAATTATTTACAGATGCTTTTGCTTGGGTCAGAACATGTGATAAGTGCCAAAGATTTGCAGAAAAACATAAATTAGCAGCTTTGCCCTTGATTCCTATCCATGTAAATGAACCCTTTCAGAAATGGGGATTAGATTTTATAGGGGAAATACACCCCCCATCAAGTGGCCAATATAAATGGATACTAACAGCCACAGATTATTTTACAAAATGGGTGGAAGCCATACCTGCAAGAAATGCTACAGATGCTGTGATAATCAAATTTGTGGAAGAAAATATCATATCCAGGTTTGGCTGTCCTGCTAGAATTGTAACTGATAACGCACAAGCCTTCAAGTCTGCCAGGTTCGTAAATTTCTGCCAGAAGTATAACATTATATTGAATCACTCCACGGCTTACTATCCCCAGGGGAATGGCTTAGCAGAGTCCTCAAATAAAACCCTGGTGAGGACTTTGAAGAAAACAATAAATGAGAATCAGAAAAACTGGGATTCCCAATTAAAATTTGCTCTATGGGCGAATAGGATAACCAGCAAGAGAGCGACAGGGAAATATCCTTATGAATTAGTATATGGACGAGCAGCTGTGTTTCCTATGCAATTGGCTTCGCCAGTGGCACCTTTCATGCAGGAAAGCCAGGAAGAACGAGATGACATGGTCAGAAGGATTAACCAACTGGTAGAATTGGAAGAAACACGGAGCCAAGTGAATCAGAGATTAGTGGAGTATTAGGAGAAAATGAAAAGCATCTTTGATCGGCATGCGAAATATAGAAAATTTCAAATTGGAGACCTGGTTCTTAGATGGGACATTCGAAGAGTAGAGAAGGGCATGCATGATAAATTTGATCCACTTTGGTTCGGACCATTTAAGGTTGTGGAACAGGGAGGTAACAATGCGTTCATATTGGAAAACTTACAGGGTGATCTGTTTGACTCCCCTGTAAATGGCAAATTCCTCAAGCCCTATTTTCAATTCTGATTCAGGCAGAGTAAGTCTGATGTACCATACTGTACATATGTTTTTGTTTTAGTTTTGATTTTGTGCATGCACTGATAAATTATGAAGAAAAATTCTAGAAGAGCGGAAGATCAAGGTATGCACATAACTTATCAGTGGTCTGCAGGTTCTCGCCACGTCCACGGAGGAACGTACTGCCCCCAGATGGAGCCAATGTTGTGCATGACAACCCCTCCATTCAAATTTTTGATCTACCGCCCCATATAAGCCTTCAAACCCCCCTTTCGCGGCCAAAGGCCTCCATGCCCTGTCTATCGTTGCCCTTTCTGCCCAAAAAAATTGCATTTTACAAAGATTAAAAGCCGAAATTAAAATCATCAGAGGCCCAGCCCCTTTGGTCTTAGCCCCCATATCCTATCCATCTACGTGACCATAGCCTGAGACCGTGTGCTAAACTCGAAGAAGCTCTCCGTATACGAATTTCGGGTACACTCTAAACCATCTGATCCAACCCAATCGACGGAGTGGAGCGTTGCTTACCGTGGTGGTCCCTGCAATCGCGCGCATTGCAAAAACCGGATGTATCATTCCGCACCATCTTTGCAGCGCTGGCGGTTTTCCGTAAAACGCAGTGATTCCACAAGTCATGCGCCACGTGTCCCTCTGTACGTCCCGAAACCACTTCCATTTCACACGTTAATGTTCAGTCAAAGGTCGGCCAGCAAAATCATCGTCAACCGTCCGATCCTGCGTCCTCCATCCAACGGTGACTATTCTCCGGAGTTGCACTCATTTTAATCCACGTCCATCGCGTCCCTAGCCCACTTTGGATCGCCTTTCTGCTCATATTAGCCGTTGATTTCATTCCTGATCACATGGCCTGAAATCATTCACATGTCTTGTTGACCGCCCGAGCCTCTCACCACGTCATCTGTTCCCTTTGGTTGTTCGTACGCCTACGTGTCATCACCCCTCGTGCCCATCATATTTCCATCCCCGTCGCATATATATATGTGTTTCATTCATATTCATCGTTTTTATTCATACATCGTGTTTAAACTGTTTTATGTGGAAAACTTACATCATGTCTGTTTACCAAAACCTCTCTGTGATTCCGCCATCACCCCGCATGATCTTGCCATGTAGCCATATCATCGACGCCACCATTGTCTCCACCTCCACTCCCCTTGCACATGTGTCTGGTTTTTATAATATATTTGCGGGTTTTACAGGTTTGTATTGAGAAGGAGCTGCCATAATTCATCGCCTCCGTTGCAGAGGCCAAGATCTCTTCTAAGGACCATTCTTAATAGCGAAATTTAAGAGGGAAGCTGAGGGTAGTTGTTGTGATATGACTTCATTAATGGAAGCAGAAGTAAACCCATTGAACCCTGTCAAGAAATTCAAAGGGGGCAGATTTTGGTAGCTGAAAGCATAAATGAGGTCACGAATAATATCAACAAAAGATCGAAGAGCTCAGTGTCCGGCATTGAAAAATATAAATTCCAGTTCGGGGCTCAAGGGGACGAGAGTACCATGCAAAAATACAGGCAACCTCAAGGTTTTATTGCAGCAGATTTTTCTCTTCCCGCCAAGTACAGAACATATGTATATTTTATTCTTTATGTCTTGTTCATGAGGAGATTTTCATCCTCAGCATTTATTTCATGAAGTAGTAGCATAGTACTTGCACCAGTTTAGCACTGCCAAACATGCATAGGCGGGTTTTTCTTTCAAATTCGTTTTAAATAAGATCATTAAATGTATATCACCTACCTCATTCTCTAGAGTTTTCTCCTTCTCCTATAAAAACTAGAAAGAAAGGAATTGTAAAGGTTCTAGATTTCTATCAGTAAACTGTGCAGTGAGAAGTTCTTGTATACATCTTGTAACACTTCTGTATGAAGGCTCAGAGCCCGTAGGGTCTCAGTGAGGAGGAGTTATAACTGTAATGAGGATTCTAGTCTTTGGTATCTCACAGTATGTAATTTTCTCTTATGTGTTAATATAAAATCTCATTCCATGTTATTTATCTTCTTGTATCATGTTCTAGAATGTGAGTGGCTCACTGATCTTAAGTAAGGATTCATCCTAGTTGGTGCCCATACTTGGATTAGTCAAGCGCTTTAAATAGGCCTAGTCATGATATACTGTTCCATGTTCATTTCATCCATATTTTCTGCTATATTAGTTACTTGAGGAGGGTGCTTTTAAAACTCCATTGTCGTGTATGGATTCTTAGTTGGATAAGCCCATATGTGGTTTTGTTGTGTATATGGGTATCAGCCTCATGCTAACTAGTATCTTCTTCATGTTTCTTCACTGCATCCACTTTCTGATATTTGATTTCTGTGGCATATTATTTGAACTGGCCCTCTTTGCAATAAGTTGTCTCTTAACTGTCTGATGCTTTTGTATTGGAGTTTTGCATGTTGTTCCTACATTATTCTTATCTTTGTACCAGCTTCTGAGAGAATTTGGTTCCATTTAAACTAATTTCCTTGTTCTGCAAGAGATAGTAAGAGAGTTTTTGGATTGACAACCCAAGCTATATTATGAGCTCCTTGCTATATTAAGATTTCCTAGGCACTGGTCTATAGCAACTCTAGGCTGTCTCTAGGGGTGACAAAATTGTCTACAACACCTTCCAAGAAAAACTTGAAACAAAAGCAAACAAGTCTCCATTGTTATTAAGACATGTTGGGGCACTAGGTAGCTGAATATAATCTATAAAAGAAAACACCTCGAACATTTCAGAATTAAGTATGAACAAAATGAACCATTACTTAGATTGCATTGTAAGCCAAAAAACCAAATTATAAATGCAAGGACCTACAATCCCAGTTTTGTGCAGTCTGCTCCATCTAAAATTATAAGCATATTGGCCATCTACAAATGGAGTATCTTGACATAAATTGAAGATTTCTTGATGTGAGTTCATGATATGGTAATTTAGTACAACAAAAATGGGAATATGAGATACGCAAGGTCAGCTCTGTAATAACATATTTTCATTTCTTTCTTGATCTAATGGAAATTTTTTGTGCTTCATCATTTTTTTTTTCTTTTAAATAAATTTTTCCTAATTGGTATCTTGAGGACTCACCTAGAGCTACTTTGTAGGTTCGTGGACAGTGTTGAGATTTTTTGGAGAAAATATCTTGGATATGCCAATAATAGGTTTTGTTGCAAAACTGATGGCATCAAATTAGCGTGAGGAGATATTCTATCCTAGTTTGATGTGATAGAATTAATTATTCAGTTTCTTCTCTCTTCTATAAATTGTAAGCCTATAGAGGAAAAAAAAATGAGAGGTGAAGAGTGTGGAAGAGAAAGTGCAGATGAGTAATTATGTTGTTGTAATCTGTTGTTGATGAATAAGATTGTCGATACCTCTGTTTGGTGGATGTAGCCAAGATTGGTTGGGTGAACCACGTTAATCGTTGTCTTCATGTTTGATTGTTGTGTGTATGTTTTTATTTGTTTTCCGCTACGTAACTCCTACAATTGGTATCAGAGCTCCATTGTTTTCTGCATGGCTATGGTGGATGAAACCGGGTCTGTTGCATGAGACCATGAGACTGAGTTGCTTCCAAGTTGTGAAAAGGCTGCTGTTGATAGCGAAATGAACAACACCGTGAGCTGGATGGGGATTGCAGCATCGAATCAAGATGCATATTGATGTGGTATGAAATTGCTGCGATCAAGAGAAGAGAAGAACTATTTCTGCGTGCGTCCGTGAGGTCCAAACGAGCCATGAAGACCGCCGGAAGAATTTTCAGAAAACTATAGATCAAGCTTGTGTTAAAGCTTGCAGATCGAGCCTGCATAAAAAAATTTTCTGATGAGATCTGTCTCGAGAGTCAAGAGGAACAAGCCGTGAATTAGGGGATCGGGTAGCGTGGAATTTCGAAATGAAGATCCAGTCTGTGCATTGCATGAGAACAACCCCACGGCACTTCCATCCTCTAAATGCAGTTGGACAGTGCTGTGAGGCCTGAGTCAGATAAGAACGCAGTTGAATATGCCAGTGTGGTTCTGCGGTTCAAGTGGGAGGATCCACAACATGTGAGGTGAGGGCCGTGTCAACAATTTCCATTGAACTGGTGAATGGTAAGGTGGTCGATTGCCCAATAACGCAGAACCGTGGACCGATTTTTGGTAAATGCCTTTTTTAAATCGATTTATGAAATTCAAATATATAGATTTAGTAAAATTCCATTGTACTTCAAATGCCACAATCAAGAAGTTGACTTTATTTAAATCATATTGATTTATTTAAATGGTGACAATCATATTGATTTATTTGAAGTTTTGATATATGGTGGCAATATATCAATTTAGTTAAAAGTTTGATATATGCACTTGGGTAGGGCCTAGTGCCAAGGAACTAGTTATTCGACGGTGGAATGTGCGAAAAGAATTGCATAATTTTTTTTAAAAGGGAATTTTTTTATCAAAATTATTAATTTTGATTAAAAAATAAAATATTCATTTATTAATATTTGAAATTGGAAATTCTTGACAAAAACTACTCAAAATGTCAAAAACTCAAAGTACTTGATTTGAGATCGAGAAGTTTAATGGGAAAAATAACTTCGAGATCTGGAAAGTTAAGATGCATGATCTACTCGTACAACAAGGTGTGGTGAAGGCGCTTTTGGGAAAATCCAAACAACCTTACACCATGACAGATGACAAATGGAGTGACATCGATAACAGAGCACTAAGTGGCATACGGTTGTGTTTGGCGGATGATGTGTTATTTAACATCATGTCAGAGAAAACAGTTGCTGGTTTATGGACAATGTTAGAGAAGTTGTACATGAAAAAATCCTTAACGAATAGGATTCTTCTGAAGAGACAATTGTACAGCTTATGCATGAAGGAAGGTACGATGATAAATGATCATTTGAATACCTTTAATACTCTCTTGGTGCAGTTAGAAAGTATAGAAGTAAAATTTGATTCAGAAGATAAAGCTGTAACTTTATTATGCTCTTTGCCTGAGTCATGGGATCATTTTTTTACTTCTATAAGTCTTAGTTCATCAGAAACCCTTGAATTTGATGATGTTGTTGGAGCTATGCTGTCTGAAGAAACCAGGAAGAGGTCAAATTTAGAAACCTCCACATTAGAAGCAACGATGGTTATAGGTCTATCTAAAGAAAAATGCTTCAGTCAGAATAACAACTCTCGGTCAAAATCAAAAGGGAAGAAGAGTAAGCTAAAATGTTGGTTTTGCAGCAAATCGGGACATTTGAAGAAGGCCTATTGGAAGAGACAGCAAACATCCAAAGGAGACTCTACAACAGAAAATAAAGAGACAAACACGACAAATACAGGCTCAGTTTCGGCATCCGGTTCAGGTATAAGTGATGAAGTTCTATCATTTAATTTGTTAAATCATGATCAACATTGGCTATTAGATTCTGGTGCGTCAAATCACATGTGCATTCATAAAGAATGGTTTAAATCTTATAAATCAATCAATGATGGAGTTGCTTACATAGGTATTGATTTCTCATGTAATTTTGTGGGAATTGGAAGCATCTAGATTAAAATGTTTGATGGGACAAATAAAATCTTAACTGATGTAAGACATGTGCTTGAAGTCAGGAAAAATATTTTTTCTCTAGGAGTGTTAGACAGAAATGGATATAAAATTTTTATTCAAGGTGGAGTAATGAAAATTTATAAAGGAATCATATTTGTAATGAAAGCAAAGAAGGTTGAAAATATTTTTTAGTTAGAAGGAAGAACAGAGTCAGATCATGCTTCTACTATATCTAAAAAAGACAGTGATTCTATTCGACTATGGCATCAACAATTGGGCCATATGATCGAAAGAGGATTAAAAATTTTATCTGATTGTATGTTACTTCCTAGTTTAAAATCTTTTATGTTAGATTTCTACAAACATTGTATATATGGGAAACAAAGCGAGAAAAAATTTAAAACTGGAAAACATACTTGTAAAGGAATCCTTAATTATATCCATTCTGATGTTTGGGGTCCATCTCCTACCACCTCATATGGAGGATCATCATATTTTGTATCTTTTATAGATGATTTCTCTAGGAAAGTATGGGTCTACATGTTAAAAATAAAGTCTGATGTATTCATAGTTTTCAAGTAGTTTAGAGCATTAGTTGAAAAGATCACTGGAAGAACCATTATATTTTTAAGAACTGACAACGGTGGTGAGTTTACTTCAAAGGAATTTGATAATTATTGCAAGGAATCTAGGATCGAAAGACATAGAACTACTGTTAATACTCCTCACCAAAATGGAGTGGCTGAATGCATGAATAGGACTCTTTTAGAGAGAACAAGAGGTATGCTTAGTAACGCCAATTTGCAGAAGGAATTATGGACATAAGCCGTATCTACGGCTTGGTATTTGATAAATCGATCACCATCAACTCCAACAGCATGCAAAATTCCTCAAGAGGTATGGAAAGGTCATCCTTGTGATTATTCTAAACTGAATTTTTTTGGTTGTGATGCATATGCTCTAATTCTGAAACATCAGTGTTCTAAATTAGATCCTAAATAAAAAAATATATCTTTGTTGGATATGGTGATGGGATTAAGGGATACAGGTTGTGTGATCCTACAACTCAGAAGATCATCATTAATAGAGATGTTAAATTCAATGAATCTTCACTTGATAATCCAGATGTAGATAATAAATTGAAACAGGAAAATGTACCTAAGTTTCAACATATTCAGTTTGAAACCAGTTCAAATACTGATGATCGTCCAGATGAACAAGTTTTAGATGCAGATCATGAAGAAGTTCCTATAGATAATAATCAGCAAATTGTGGAAGAACCAGAAACATCTTTAAGGAGGCCCACGAGAATCAGGCGTCCTCCTAAAAGGTATGACGATTATGTTACTTCAGTTGCTTTAACCGCTAATGATGATGAACCTTTATGCTATTAGGAAGCTATAGAAGGTTCTAACAGTAATAAGTGGAAAGAAGCTATGAAGGATGAGATGAAGGCATTAGACAAGAATGCCACATGGGATCTGGTGGAACTTCCTAAAGACAGAAAAATTGTGGGATGTAAATGGGTTTACAAATTTAAAAGGTGTGTTGATGATAAAGAAGACAGGTACAAATCGAGGTTGTTCGAAAAAGGTTTTTCTCAAAAATTAGGAAATGACTTTCATGAGATATTTTAACCAGTTAAAATTGTTTCAATTTGGATTGTCTTAGCATTAGTTGCTTTACTTGATTTAGAATTACAACAACTAGATGTTAAGACTAAATTTTTACATGGAGATCTAGATGAAGAGATTTATATGGAACAACCTGAAGGGTTTGTTCAAAATCACAACAAGAAATTTGTCTGCAGGATGAAGACATCATTTTATGGTCTGAAGCAGTCGCCTCGACAATGCTACAAGAAATTTGATTCTTTCATGATGAGCCAAAATTATATAAGAAGTGAATATGATCATTGTGTTTGCTTTAAGAAATTAAGTAATGACATATTAATTATCTTAGTGTTGTATGTTGAAGATATGCTTTTATCAAGAAAAATCATAACTGATATAAATAGGTTAAAGGATCAGATGGCTAGGACATTTGATATGAAAGATCTAGGAGCAGCAAGACAGATTTTGGGCATGGAGATTTTTAGAGACAGGAGAAATGGTAAGCTGTGGTTATCACAAGAGAAGTATATTGAGAAAATACTCTTAAGGTTTGGTATGAACAATGTGAAGCCAGTTTCAGTCCCTTTAATTTCCCATTTTAAGTTTTCTTCAAGTTTATGTCCTAATACAAATGAAGAAAAATAATATATGTCTCGAATACCTTATGCTAATGCAGTAGGAACTTTGATGTATGTGACGGTCTGTACATAACCAAATATTTCACATGCAGTTGGGGTTGTCAATAGGTATATGAAAAATCCAGGAAAAGAACACTCATCAACAATGAAATGGGTGCTTCGGTGTCTGAGAGGCACAAGTGATTATTGTATCACTTATGACAGAAGTAGTGAATTTGTTTGCGGATATGTTGATTCCGATTTTGCAGGTGATTTGGATAAGAGAAGGTAAACTTCAATATATGTCTTTACTCTTGCAGGTGGAGCTATTAGCTGGATGTCAAAGCTAGAAAACATTGTTGCTTTATCCAATACAGAAGTAGAATACATAGCTGCTTCACATGCTTGCAAAGAAGTGGTTTGGTTGAAAGGTTTGTTTGGTGAGTTTGGTAGGTTGCAAGACAACATTAAGTTATTTTGTGATAGTCAAAATGAAATTAACTTGGCTAAAAATCCAGCCTATCATAGTAAATCAAAGCATATACCTATAAAGTGCCATTTTGTAAGACAGGTTATTACTGAACGGGGAGTCTCTCTTAAAAAAGTGCATACAAAGGAAAATTGTGCATACATGTTCATGAAACCAGTGTTATTAAAGAAGCTACGATGGTGTCTGGCTTATGTTGGCTTGCAAAGAAAATAAAAAATAATAAAGGAACGAGGTATCAGGCTAATTGTTGTCAAGGTGGAGATTGTTGAGATTTTTTGGAGAAAATCTCTTGGATATGCCAACAATAGGTTTTGTTGCAAAACTGATGCCATCAAATCAGCATGAGGAGATATTCTATCCTAGTTTGGTGTGATAGAATTAATTATTCAGTTTCTTCTCTCTTCTATAAATTGTAAGCTTATAGAGGCAAAACATATGAGATGTGAGGAGTGTGGAAGAGGAAGTGAAGATGAGTAATTCTGTTGTTGTAATCTCCTGTTGATGAATAATATTGCCGGTACCTCTATTTGGTGGATGTAGCCAGATTGGTGAACCACGTTAATCACTGTCTTCATGTTTGATTTTTGTGTGTATGTTTTTATTTTTTTTCCGCTGCGTAACTCCTACAGATATCGGGCTTCAGGATTATTATTATATCTTCTTTGTAAATGATAAGCACTCTTTTTTGGTCTAGCACTATCATAGCCGCCTGGCTTTGTTGGAACCACAGTTTTCATGGGTGAACTATATTTGAGCCTCCCTATTGTTTTAAGGCTCCATTCATAGTCATACTTATTTTTCCTTCTATCCCCAAATATTCCTTTTGATATTTTCCCACAATTAGTCTTAAGTTTTAATCAATAGGGTGCCCAAGGAAATGTATTCGAGTCGAGTCAGGTCGGGTTGTGTCATGTGAGGGACATCGTTTCAAAAATGTTAAGTTGTGACCTCCCATGTTCTTTTTGGTGCATGTTTGTGTGACCCTTTTTCCTTTTTCTCCCTTGTGCCTTCATTTGGGCGGTTTGGGACATAGGGTCGTGTGAGGGAGCCCAAGGAAATGCATTTGGTTAGGTTTGGTCATGTGAGGGCACCCAAGGAAATACATTTAGGGTGGGTCGGGTTGATTCGGGTTGAGTAGTGTGAGGGCACCCAAGGAAATGCGTTCAGGTCGGGTCGGGTCAAGTCATGTTCTATGAGGGTGCCCAAGTAAACACATTCGGGTCAGGTTTTTTGAGGGAGGCCATATCAAAAATGCTAAGTTGTGACCACCCATGTGTCTTGTGCATGTTCGCGTGGCCCATTTTCCATTTGCTCCCTTATGCCTTTGTTTGAGCGTTTCGGGTCGAGTCGGGTCATGTGAGGGCACCCAAGGAAGCAAGTTCAGGTCGGGTTAGGTCGGGTTATTCCATGTGAAGGCACCTAGGGAAATGCATTCGGGTCGTGTGAGGGTGGTCGTATACAAAATGTTAAGTTGTCACCGCCCCTATTTGTGACCGTTCATTTGAACCATTTTCTGTTAGCTCTCTTGTGCCATTGTTCGGGCGAGTTGGGTCGCGTCGTGTGAGGGCACCTAAGGAAAGGCATTCAGGTCGGGTTGGGTCGGGTTGTGTGAGGGTGGTCATATAAAAAATGTGAATTTGTGACCACTTGTGTTCCTTGTGCACATTCACGCGACCCGTTTTCCATTGCGCACTTCTTGGTACCTTCATTTGGGTGGGTTGGGTCGTGCCGTGTGAGGGCGCCAAAGGAAACACGTTCAGGTCGGGTTGAGTCGGGTCATGTGAGGCAGGTTGTATAAAAAATGCTAAGTTGTGACTGCTCGTGTTGGTTAATGTGCATTTTTGTGTGGTCCATTTTTCATTTTCTCCCTTGTGCCTTAGTTTAGGTGGGTTGGGTCATGCAGTGTGAGGGCGCCCAAGGAAACACGTTCCAATCGGATCAGGTTGTGTGTGTGGAAAGTTGTAAGTTTTACATATTAAATAATTTATATACACCTTAATATATTATTTATTTATATTCTATCTTTAATTTAATACTCTATATAATTTTTTTTTAAATATTATTATATACATTTAATTTTTTTATTTTTTCTAATTTTAATTCCAATTCCTGCTTCAAAAAAATTTCACCCTTCATCCCAGCCTCCCTATTCTTGCCTGCAAAACATACACCCTTCACTACATTTCCTAACTCGACCTAGATATTGTGTGTCACCCAAATCACTGTTCTGAATGCGTTGTCACTATTCTACATGAAGACTAGGGTTGAACCCAACTTGACACTGTCGAACTCCCTCACACCCTAAGGAACCTAACTCGCCATGAAACTGAACATTTAACACGTTTTCCATGACTCGATCCTTCTATTAATACGACCACTTTTGAGCAAGGTGTGTAATGAATCCATGTTTTTACGAGCTCTGAGGTGCCAAGAGGTTAGAGTTATGGTTTATGGTATCCAAGCTCAAAAGAAGTTGAAGGTAATAGTGAAGACTCCACACAGGAAACACCATGGATTGATCAATTTTTTTTTTAAGAAAATATGTATGCAAAATTTTCGACAACCCTAAAACCCCTCATCCTTTCTCTACTATATTTCTATTATTTTTTTGGGTCTAGGAGACAAGTCACTTATCGTTGAACTAGGAGTTATTTTTTTTATAGTAACATCTTGAGTATGAGGTCATAGTTTGATGTGTTTTCATGAGGGTAGAATATTTAGTGATTGTTGTGATGCTACAAGTATGTCTAGGTTATAGTGAGCCAACTTATATTGTGATTTGTATGCCGAGAACTATTGTGAAAGTGTATTTTCATTATTAAGCTAACTATGCATTTTTGTTGTAACACCCCTATTGTAGACTTCAGACTGATCATAAGACAATTTATTTGCTGAAGTTTTGAGGCCTTGGTTGCATTACTTGGAGTATACATGTGAAGAGGGGTTTTTGATGAAGCATGATAGGAGTACACTTTCTCCCAAAATCTTTTATTCCCTATGTTATCCTTTGAGATAATTGTGGTCAATAATCATGCCAAAGCATCTATAATGTTTTTATTTTATTTTATTTTATTTTGGAGGACCAATGTATAAGATAACTTTTAGCAAACAGTTATTGATTAAATATTCTAGATAATATCAGTAATTACAAGTAAGGGCTGCTTGTTTATCTCACACAGTGATTAAGATTTTGTAAAATGATTAAGTATATTTATGCAAGAGGATATGATTATCAAATATTCATATTGAATCCTTCAATAATTCATAAGCTTAAAAACCTTTAAACAATGTCTAAAAGTTCAACAAAATACATTTAAAATTATTGACATGCTGACAAATTATAAATGAAAGGGACTTAAATCAACAAAATTTTAACTAAAACATTCTCTGTATTGATAATAACTTCATGAAGAATTGTAATATTACTGAAACACGGTTAATATCACCTAGTTATCTTAATAAAAATTAAACATATGAAGAAACAAAATGTATGAAAACTAGAAAAACTCACACAGAAAGCAGAGTTGTATGAGACAAATTCAGAATCCTTCTTCTATTATTGATGATAAAAAATACTTGGACAATTTATGCTTACAATAATTCACTCATCCAAGGGTGGAAACCTTAATAACTCGAAATGAGAGTTACATATACTAATTCCCAAAACTCAGAAATATATTAACTATTTTAGAAAAATAGAATAAAGAAGAACATAAGAAGGAAATAGATAGATGGAGTGTCTCTATTTTCTTGGAAGTTATTTATAACTTAACCCCTTTTGATGGAATTTTTTGCTGACTGGACCCTCAAAACTGATGTTTTGGCATGTTGTAAAATTCATCCTTTTACTCGATGGTTTCAAAAAACGTATCCCATTGATCTTGACTTGCGATTTATACACTCATCATTTTCCTAAATATTTCATCTACTTCAATATATTTATCAAAAGTTGGTCTTTGGATGAATAAATATTTGATTTGATGTTGAATGATCAAATAAAACTGTAGAGCTTCAAGAAATGCTTTCCCTATAATATGTCATTTAATACCTGCAAACTTTGACTTATCTATTGCAATTATGTATAACATTTTGCAGTAATATTCTAATTTAACCAACTTATTATCTAATCCTACCAATCCTGACAGTCCTTTATGATTAAAAACATTAAATTTAGTATGACACCTTTGAAAAACAGTATTCAAAGCTTCACATTTGGTCTGCAATTAATTGATTAAATTTATTTTCTGCAAAAAAATCTTTATCTACAAAATGGTTGCAGTTATGTCCAAGATATTGATTTGTTCCAAATCCTCTCTGTTCTTCGAATTGAGAGCTTTAATCATGTCAGTGGCTTCACTTGGCTTCTTTTTGAGATTCTCTTTCTTCTCTTGAATTGTTGCTCTGCATTTAGTGATGATATCCTGATGTTTGAAGATAATCTCTTGGATGGCCATATTTCTGTCATAGACCTGTTGATGTCCTCCCAGATATTCTTCTTAGATTCACCCAGAGTTGTTGCCATTAGAGATTCACTCTCTAGTTCTTTGATATTTATTCCTAACTGATGAGTATTTTACATTTCGTCTACATATAAATTATCATTTTTAATCTTCTGAGACTCAAGAACTTGAAACCTCTATTGTAACTTATCGTGTGCTTATTTATAAATGGCCAAATCTTGTGCCAATTTTGCTGCATAAGTTGTAGTCAAAGCTACTGAAAGTTCTGTACTTGCAGTAGATGTTTGAGTTGCTAAATTAGGATCAATATTCACCTAGAGTATTTATTTCTCTTTTAGTAGTAATTCTTCAGTTTGTTCTTCCTTTTTTCTAATTTGAAGATTTAGATCAATGATCGACATTAGCATCTCCCCCTTGTTATATTCATTTTATGCAATCTCCTTAGTATGTGGGTCCCCATTTGAGGGTAGCTTGAGTTGTTTTCATAGAGTAGAGATGTTTTCATTATTATTTTTAATGATTTCCTCAACTCCCTTGCAGTATTTTGGGTCATACCCAAATTTCATTACAAGGTCTTTCAATGACTTCATTTTGTTGTCTTTAGCCAATGAAGACAATTTATCAATCTTCAGCTAAGATTGAACATTTGATAGTGCTGATTTCAACTCGAAAAGTGACATGGATGTTGTGGTCATTGTTGAAAATAGAATCTCTCCTGACTGCATGTGCATGTCCATCTGGTCAACTAGGTGAATCTGATTTGCATCAAAAGAGAAGAAAATATTCTTATTCTCAGCATGAGTCTTTGGAAATGGCACTGTTGCCTGTAGGAAGGCCATCTATATCCTTCCTTTCTCACTATCAAATGAAGTGAGAAGTATATGTTGTGATGTAGATGTTTTCTTCCAAAATTGACTATAAACATCAAATTTCAATGCTTCATTCTTGTGCTTGATGTCTAGGAATATGGAGAATATATTTTTCTCTTCAAAAGACTTGGCATCTAAATGCTAGATAATTTCCAGTGGTTCTCTTGGAGGTGATGCTCATGGAGGATTCCGAGGAACATTCGTGGATGTGGAGATTTTAGTATCTCCCAAATCTATGATATCTAGCTTTTATCCCTTTGAAATTAAGGTGGAAGTGAGCTTTGGATTTTTGTGCTGCAAGATAAACCCTTTCATGATTTGTTTGGCATGTGGAGGATCTTCTCTAACTCTATTCTGCTACTTACTCCAAGGCACTGGGGTCTGTATGTTTGAAGTTGAAATTACCTATTCATATGCCTCCTGGAGAGTACCTTACATCCATTCATCTTGGTTCATGTATTTCTCTATTTCTCCTTTGTAGGTATGAGTGTAAGAAGTTGTTTTGAGCTCAACTCTCAGAGTTGGAATAATTCCATGGGGGTCATATCACCAAGTAAAACATGGTTTAAAAATCATATTATTTAAAAATGCATCTACTTCAGCACCAGTTTCTCTGGTATTACAAATGAAGGATCCAATTTTGGCTTTGAGTTTAAACTGAGATTTTCTCTTTCACGAGACAAAATGTAGCTTATCCATATTTAACATTTTTCTAATTTACTCTAAGGAGAAAAAAATCATAGGTACATATCTTAGAAGCTTGTATGATGAGAGTTCATAGCCATATACCCTCATCTCTATGTAATTTTTATACAGGTAACAATCACCTATATTTTATTGCTCACTAAGGTGCATAATCCTTTTAATTTCTTCTCCAATTCTAGGCTTTTATTGACTTATAAGGAGTTTCCTTACTGGATGTATGAATGAGTCTATGAACTCTACAAAAGAAGTGGTTGTCGATGAATGTCTAAACATTTTTTTCCAGTGAATCACTGATTGATTGAATCGCTGTGTATCTTGCTTGTTGAAGTGAATATGAAACATTTCTTCATATTGAAACAAAAACATATAAACAATCACATAAGAATAACTGAAGACTCCTTGTGTGGTGAAGTTCATGAATTTTTCATGTATATTTTCAACCAAGAATTGGTTGTAATTATATATAAAAGATGGTGATTTATCATTACTGAAAATGGATAAGAACCCCATGATGGGTTAATCAATTCTTGCATCGTTTCGGTATCCTGACAAATATGAAAGAAGGGCAATGTAGTGATTGGAAGATATAGGAAAGATGGAAGATGCATATGGGGGAATTTTCTTGGGCAAGCATACATCCTTAGGTAAGAAAATGTCAAATATCTGAGCTCTCTAAGGGAAATATATTTTCTGATAAATTTCCATGAGAGCAGGAGGTGAGAAATGGGATAAGGAACCAGATGAAGGAATGAGTAGCATCCGGTTTATGGTTTCAGGGGATATGCTAAACATAATTTTTCCATTCTGAGCCACCACTGATCTGGTTATAGGATCATATTTCTTCTGACACCAGGAAATTAGATCAGAAAAAGGATGAGTTTTTGGAAATGAAAACATAGGCAACATGGATTCCCAGAACATATAGGGTCCTGGTTATCTATGTGCTTCTGTTTTAGCAACAGATGTAGCTCATAGAAGTCGAATTCACAGTGGAAGTTTGTGACTTTGAAAAATATGTTAGCTAAGGGTATGGGGTCAAGTTTAAGCTATGGCGTTGCAGCAGGGATGTCTTCTACAACCAGTTTGGTGACCTCTGGGATAACTTCAGCCACTGGATTGATGACCTGTACTTCCTCTGTCAGCTATTTCTTGGCTTTACCCTTAGGATTTGTTTGTTTTTAGCTTTGGCCTTGGGTGCCATATTTGACATGGTATGGATTCAAAAAAGGATATGAAGGGTTTGAAAAAAGGTGACAGGGTTTCAGAAGTAGGGCGATTGGTTGCAGAATTCTAACACTTGAGATATAATGCAGGGGTGATATAAATGAATGGACAATGTAAAGTGATATCGAGCTCTCTGCAAATAGTTTTATAGGGTGCGATCTAGGATTTAACGGTATGGAATATTACCGTAGGAGTTGAATGGATCTAATGGGGATTAAGGCATAATGGGATGATTAATAGTCCAAGAGTGGGTTCAGTGGCCATGGGGTGATTAACGGGCATAAGTGGAGTGTTGGAGGGTAACGATCAAATGACCTGGAGGGATGTGATTGGAGAGTGGGCTAACGGTCAAGGTGTGAGAAGGATATCTGTTGGCTGAGGGCGCGGGAGGAATATTCATCAGGAGCAGGAGGAATATTCATTGGGCGTGGGAGGAACGGTCGTTCGACATTAAAAAATCGGAAGTGGATTTCATGGCGGGGGGGGGGGGGGGTAAATTCCGGTTTCTGATTTTGGGCGGAGGGGGTGAAAAGTGCTCTGGTGCCACCAGGTCGCAAATTTGGGTGGTCATTAAAACCATATTTCGGACCCCCCCCCCCCTCGATTTAATGACAAATGGTCAGGCAGTGCGGGGGTTGCGAAGTTATTCTCTACTATAGATCTTGAGCGGGCTCCAAATCTGCTGTTGAAAGTTGTTGACACGTTACTTCTTCGATTTGACCCGTTTTTGTGTAGTGACTTTATAATAAATTCAATAAGTTCTTATATTTATTAGCATTCAAAAAATGAAATTTAAACCCCTTTTGAAGGTCTTAACATCAAAAACTAAGATTTTAATATTTTTGAGCATTTGACGCATTCAAACAAGAAACCATTGTTTTATTTCTCAAAAGACTAAAGAATTCACACATTTTTTGATTTTGTGCTTCCTTAACATTTTATTTTTGCCTTATTTCTTTAGAGCACATCTACTCTAACATTTTATTCTAACATGGATGTAATAAAAATATAATTTTCCTAACATTTTTTAATTTTTCTTTTTCATCCATGTTCTAACTTAGCATTTTATTTTTATTTTTAAAACTACCATGCTAACTTATCAAGCCAAATAATGTTGCAACACACTCTCATTTGAATTTTTTAATTTCATAAATGTGTTTGATATTTTGATGGTGTATTTAGAGCATCCTAATTATGAGGTCAGATTTTGATGTGTTTTCATGAGGGCAGAGTATTGGTTCATTGTTGTGATGCTACTAGTATGTCTCGGTTATAGTGAGCCAAGTGATATTCTGATTTGTATGCAGAGAACTATTCTGAAAGTATATTGTCATTATTAAGCTAATTATGCATTGTTTTTGTTTGCAAGGATTCTAATGCTAAATGATAGGGTTTCATAATGAGATGTATTTCTACCTATTGTTGTAATTTCATAAATGTATTTGAGTTGTTGATGGTATATTTAGAGCATTCTGAGTATGAGGTCAGATTTTGATTTGTTTTCAAGAGGGAAAAGTATTGATTCATTGTTGAGATGATACTAGTATGTCTAGGTTATAGTGACCCAACAATTATTGTGATTTCTATCCAGAGAACTACTGTGAAAGTGTATTTCCATTATTAAGCTAATTATGTGTATTTGTTGTAAGACCCATGTTGAAGACTTTGGACAAGTCATAAGAAAATTTATTTGCTGAAGTTTTTAGTCCTTGGTTGCATTACTTGGAGTATACATGTGAAGAGAGGTTGTTGTTGAAGCATCATAGCAGTACACTTGCTGCTAAAATATTTTAGTCCCTCTCATTTGAATTTTTTAATTTCATAAATGTATTTGAGATGTTGATGGTGTATTTAGAGCATCATGAGTATGAGGTCATATTTTGATGTGTTTTCATGAGGGAAGAGTACTGAGTCATTGTTGAGATGCTACAATCAGGGAATAAGCACAACAATACTTAAAATAAATTACCTAGCATTTATTTTCTAGATCAAAGCAATGAAAAATTAATTTTTTAATTTTCTTTTATAGGTTCTATATCAAAATAATTTGGAATGTGATGGAATTGATGCAATTTGCATTAAGGATCAAGGTCTTATAAATGAAGGTTAGTGCAACATGCTGAAAATATGGTTGTCTTGAATTTATCTTTAATGTTTGAAAAGACTACATATTGAGTCTGCATTGCGATATGCAAAATTATATAAAATTTCATGTCTACAAATTGAGATCCACATTAGTAAATTGGGTATAACTCATCCGAGATGAATTCCATGCATGTTTATTTCATTTTTTATCCATTATGGAACATTATATATATAGTATCATATATATATGTCATCTAGAGTGGGGAAATAGGTATGAGTTCTAAAATGACCATTTTTTTGGAAATGAATGGTTCCACATATGAGTACTAGGCTAGTAGATGGAGTCCAAAAGGAATTTATTGAAACTTGTTTGATGGTTCAATTACTATCACATACAATCGTATGATGTTATTTCTTGAATTCTTCTATCCAAATATTTCTTACTTGGTCTATAGCATGAAAATGATATGAAACCTTATGCCTATCCATGAGGTGTTGTGTTATAACTATGTTAGACAGTAATAAGATATAAGTACCTTTGTTTCTTTCATTGATGATTAATTGGAAGGAAGAAAAAAGGGTCTTAACAACTTCTTTGACTAAATGTATTGGACTGAAACAAAGAAATTTTTAATTGACAACCCAATGTTTTCCATCTTGCCTAGAGTGGCTGAGAAAATGGGAGTTTGGATAAATATTAGACAAAAGAAATAGAAAATGCCGAATAATAGTCTTCAACATTTTATGCTTTGTTGGCCAATAAAATAATTTTTAGACGATGGAGAATTTTTCAATCACCAAAATTTCCACAAGAAAAGTGCTTCTTTTGCTGAAATGATTGGCATGCAATATTTTGGAATAAGTGAGCCAACTTATCTAGCGTTTCAAATTTTAAAGGATAGTCCAGGAAATGCTCCAGGTTGACTAAGGTGTTCACTATAAAACATAGGATACTGGTGGTTTTTCCACTCATACATATTTACCTAGCACCAATAATACTGACTAAGACATGAATTGGTTTCTGCCTAAGATAGTCAACAAGAGATTTATTAGCATCTAATTTGTATGAGTAAATTATATATTTGTTATGTGAGAAATGTTTTCAACTTCAATTGTCAACTTTTCTAGAGAAAAAGAATCAAAATGATGAGTAACTGGTTATCCCTTTTGATAAAGAACAATGCTAAAGGAAAAATGGTGGTTGTTTCTTACTATGTTAGCCACCTATAAAAATTTTCATATCAAATGGTGGTTAAATCATTTTTGAAAGCCTTCAAGAAGCAAGTTTTATTGCCAAAATTGTTTTCTCTTGAAGTCTTATGAAGGCATCATATTCTTTGATTAACCTTCACTACTGTTTCCTTTTGAAACTCAGAAATTCTGCTATTTTCATGAAGAAAAAACTGCTGCAAAAATCCCCATTTATCCCTCGTTTTACTCATTTTTCCCTTCATCATTAACCTTCACTTTTAACCCTTTCTTCCCCATGAAATTCCTCTATTTTTCATGTATTCCCTTCTTCCCTTCATTAAAATCCATTTTATAAGGTTTGAAACTCACTTTTGAACTTTACCGAAACCCCCAAATCCATTGAAAGCCATTGAAAAAATCATAAAAAATACATTTTTTGTATTAAGGCTTAAGCCCCTTTGGGCTAAGTTCTAAACCACTTCCCCACATATGCCCATGCCCTAGAACTAGGTGCTAAACCCATAAGGCACTTATCACATCAGAAACAATTGATGCACGCAAGTCTTTTGGCTTTTATAAAACCTCTGATGCGATTGGCCCTTTTCATATAAGCCCCCATCCTTTGCTTTATTCGCATAACCTTGGGTTTTTTATCGGGCGCTTAAAACATTGTATGAACCTTTCCTGATCATGTTTTCCATTTGTAAATTCATAAAACCCACTTTTCCTATGTTTATAATAAACCCGCCTGTTCAATGATTTTTAATGAAAAGGACTGTCGATCTTACAAGGCCGATCGATGGTCAACAGGATCTTGCATCAGAGATTTTCTAATGGGTAGATTGAAAAGGCCCGCACCATTATTCCAATGTGATTGGTGCTTTATATGTTTGAACCCCGGTCCCTTTATCATTCTCATATATCCTACGACCCCGCAATCAGGCGCCTAACCTCATATATATAACCCGCTCGAAACTGAAAATCCTTTGTATTTCGTTAAATTTTTGGTTTTTTATGTTATAACGTCGCCCTCTATTCATTGGTCGAAGCCCTCCTTCGCTGTTTATTTCTAACCAATCAGACGATCTACGTAATATCGCATTGGGAGATTTCATTGGCACGTTAAATATTTTATCTCACCCCCTCGATTGGCCTCCTCTGATACATTCTCCGTCGTTGATTTGATCTGCAGATCAACGTCCCATAGTCAATCTCTTTGACGCGGCTTATCCCTCGCCTCCTCTGATCTTGAACCTTCTGATTGGAACTGGACTGTCCATACGTCCAGATCCAACAGCCCAGATTGCATCCCTCGACCTTTGTTAAAAACATGAAGCCTCACTTTATAAAGTTGTTTGAGGAGATCTCAGCTGTTGATCTCTGCAGATCAACGGCCCATATTAACCCCTTTCTCCGCCTCATTTATTTTTCCATTTAACCCCAGTTTCAATCTTGACCATTGATCCTTTACATCTGACGGCCCAGATTGATCCCGACAGGCCTGACTCCTATGGGTCCTACCTTCCTCCAGATGTGATCTAAGATGTCCAATATTTGATCCAATGGCTTAGAATAAAACCACCCCGCCTGCTATGATCTGTGCATCTTATCAATATGCACTCTTCCCTCAGCCGTCTGATCTAAGACCTTAGATCTAACGACCAACGCGCATTTTTGTGTAGATTGATGACCGAAGGATAATTCTCAAAAATCACGCGATATGGGTGGGTTTTAAATGCCATGTGTCGAGCGGGAATGCATATCGCATTTGAAAACTGAAAACTGCCTTTTCCCCTTTTGGCCACGTGATACTGTTGGTTTCTCCTCCCGAAACCGCTTTCCCCATTTTTCATTGTGTTTCATCGCGTGCAACCTCCACCGTTGATCTCTACAGATCAACAGTCCCAATGTGATTTCATGTTATTATATCGCCCTTTGCCTTCACCAAAGGATTTCATACATCATTCACCACTGTTGATCTCAGGGGCCAATCTGATCCAACGGTCTACGATCGTTCGGAAGCCCAAATTTCCTTTTAACTTAGTTTTCCTTCGCCAAAGGAATTTTCACTCATTTCCTTTGTATTTATTCTATTTTTATTAAAAGGTGGCCCTTCTCCATTATATTTCCTCGGTCGCTTTCGACCATTGATCTCTGCAAGATCGACAGATCTGACTTAAATCTCCCACCATTTCTTCAACCGCCTCCTATTTGACCCTCGCAAGCAAATCTCCACCGTTGGATGCTTTCATCCAATGACTGTGACCTAACATGCAACCTCTAAAGAAGTCAAACCAAAAAATGCGCATGATTTTATTAATATTTCTTGTTTTATGCATGTTTTAATGGATTTCCAATTATTTCAAAGGAAAAATAAAAGTCGAGGATGACGATCCTCCAGGCTTTCATTCATTGAAGAAAATCATTATGCAGGGTTCAAAACCACATTTCGTCAGTGTATCATGAGCATTGATGCCATAAGAAACCCTTTGCGCACCTGCACATCAACAAGACACGATAAAATTTAAACAAGAAAAGAGTATCAGTGTTGAAGACCTTACCACAGCAAAACTGAAGATTTGAAGGTTGTTTTCATAGTTTTAATGGATTATGGCTAAGATCAACAATCAAAAGCCTAATCCACCAAATTAAACACATTTCAAGAACAGAAGACATAGAATTAGGCCTAATTATGCCTAAACACATAGATCAGAGGGCAATTAGTCCTGTTTAGGAAAAAATAAAAATATCTACCAAACAGAGGAACCCTCCACTACCACATCAGAGGCTAATTTATTCCTCTCAGCTACCTAAAGCCACCTGTAGCCACAAAGAATTCAACAGAGGGCCGAGTAATGACCAGAACATAGCATATCTGCCTCAACATAGTTGAACAGTTAATTCAGCCAAATGACCTTAATGCAAAATATCAGCAGAGTTATTACAACAATGACACAGAGCCTTAAAGTCAACAAAATCTTCCTAGCAAGCTTAAAAATTTAATGTAAACCAATTAATACAGAGAATTATCTGAAATCTTCTCTCTTGAGCCCCTCAAAGGCCCAGAAGCATTAATTGTATTAATTGAACTTAGAAGATCTTTTCTCTCTTTGACCTCCTCATTTTCCTATAAAATATTCTTGAGGAGCTCATTGTAAAGGGTTGGTTGCAGAACTTTGAAATATACTTGTGCTCAAAAATTCTCCTTGTAAATAGTGTTCAAAGGCTCTTGAAGCTATGTTTGTATTCAAATAGGTTAGGCTGAGAATTGAAGATGATTGCTGAACTGAAACATTGGACTTGAAGATTGTAACTGGATTGACATCAATATACAAGTTGTTTCTTAGGATCCTGGTCTATATCACTGGTGAAGTGATCCTTTCTGTGTTATTGTTTTTCCTTTCATGTATGCCATTTTGTCCATTATTCTTTGATAAAGAACATCTAACTGATAAGATTTATCTCAATGTTTTCCTCTAAATTTTTTATTTTAAGAATGATTCAATACAGTTTAAGAAGTTACGACTGCTGGCGTTCCCTCGTCCTACTATTTTCTTTAAACGTTGTTCTTGAATGTTATTTTCATTATTTGCTTAGTAAAGTTAGACTAGAAAAGTGATGGTGTGCCCTATTTTCTAGCTTCTTTCTCCAAAGGTTAAATTCTAAAAGTTTCCCTAATTGTATGCTGAAAGCAGACTAGATTTAAAAGTATATTATCTGATCTTAAGTTGTACTTTGTTTCTCTTATTTGTTTTCATACTTTCTGAAGGTAATTATGCAGATTACTGGATTGTTTGTCTATTGATTTATCTTTAATACAAGCTTGTCCAAAGAGGTTATGGTGAGCCCTGCCCTTTGGTTGGTTTTAAATAGTTGCTTAAAAGGATTTTCTTGTTTCGACAGACTATAAATCCTAGTTGAAATTATTATCTGTTTCCACTCCTCCAACACTTTTATTGGTTCCATTCCATCATTCAATCTCAAAGATCTTGTGATATATATGACTTGCCCCTTGGACCACTCTTCAATTGTTGCACAATTAAAGCCTTATTATGACTCCATAGCCCAATGGAATAAAAACTAGCGTTATATCTATCTTATCAGCCAAAGCTTGTTCTGTTTTCTTGCAACTTCACACCTTTGAAACTATTTCCATTTAGGAATTTCCACTCAACTAAGAATCATGCTCAACCATCCAAAACAAAACAAAACCCTTGCTCTTAATAACTAGCCTAATATCATTACCCAAAAGCCTTAAATATAAATCAATCTTTGCACTCTATAGAGAGATCCCTCTTTGGATTCAGGAGGGCTAGATCCTAGAATCCAAAAGTGGTTCAAGTGTCCTCCTTGCATTTTTGGTCTCACTAATCTGCCGAATTACGGGGAGATAACCTACTGAAAATGGTTGTTGTGAGTCGAAATGATTAAGCATTAGTGTGACAAACAATGCATGTAAAATTTGCTTAAGAGCTTTCTCAGTTGTTGAACTCTAGGTGAATTGTTTATGATTTTTGTAAGATGATAAAGAGGATGCACAATATTTGAAGAAGGATAGAATAGAGTAATTGTACTCTGAATAGCTCTTTGGCAAGTACAAACCATTACATGGACTCTTTTGCGAATATATTTTCCAAATTAAACTCCGAAAATGCTTCCTCAGTCAAGAATATAGGAAATTTATTGGATTTATTATTTATTTTGTGAAGTATTTATATAAATAGTCATCTTCCAATTGTTTGCTTCAACAAATGCTTTTGGAAGTTTTATTTGAAAGAAAATCTTGGATAATTGAGTATATTTTATTTATTAGTCATGTTAGTTGTTGGAATTTATTGACATAAACATATTTTTTGTAGATTATGGGTGATGTTATTGATTTATATCTCTCTTGTGACACGCACTTGTTATATTTTCTATTGATTGAACTTGGATTTGTCACCCTTTTCTACACTGGACTGCTATTTCATTTTACCTTGTAAATTATATTTCTTTGTCATTGGCCCCATAAATGCATTACACATGATCTGGCTGCTAAAATGCTCAGTATATGTTGAGTTTCAAGTGTAGAGAAAATTTTTGGTTGGTCTTTGAGCCACCATCTTATGAATAATTGTGAACCATGTTCCAAATATGGAAAGCTTGTCATCACTAGTGAAAGGTAATTACATCATATTTTCCGAGATTCCAAAATACATATAACTAAAATACATAGAATTCATTCAATCCAATACTTTGAACACGTAGAACCATCAGAAGAGCAACAAACAGTTGAACACATCGGAAGAGCGGCGACAATCGATGAAATTTTCAAAACTATGGACTTGTGACGAACTCTTCAAATGGTCAGAATAATGACGAAAGGTTCATACCTTTAGAATAGCGATGAAAGGAATTGTGACAAAATTTTCAAACCTTTGGAATAGAGATGAAATATTTGAAATGTTGGAAGAGCTATGACGAATTGGAAACCATTAGAATAGCGACAAAATATTCAAACCGTCAAAATAGTGACAAAAGGTTATAAACATCGGAATGGGACGAAATTTTCAAACCATCGGAATAGCGATGAAATATTTGAAACGTTGGAAAAGAGATGACAAATTGGAAATGTCAGAAGAGCAATGACAACTTGGAAATGTCAGAAGAGTGATGAAAACTTGGAATAGTCAGAATTGCGACACTACCAAAAAACGTCGGAATTAGTGTCGCTATATTGATAGTTATTAGAAGTGTCAGAATTGTGACAGGACCGAAAGCAATTTTTTCCCCACCTAAAAGTGTCTCTCTAGGGATGCCTATGTGTCGCAAGAGCAACATTTTGGCTGTCGGAAATTGGGCCAAATGTGCTAGTGACATAAAAATAGAATTAGAGTTGTGAAATATTTAAATTTTTTTTTAAGAATAGGTATCAACATAAAAATTTAATTGATGGGCATATAAACACATACAAACATGAGTAATAGAGGACTAGTCCTATAGCATGCACATGAGTAATTATGGAATTTTTAAGCTCAACTTTTTATGGAAAAGGACCTGCATAAATGGGACTACAAGACAAGAAAATTTAACACAAATTTGAATCAACCTTTGGTAGATGCAACTAAATAGATATAAAACAAGGATGTTATGGGCCTTTCGTTTCAGTAACTAAAATAAAAAAAACCACAAAGTAGAAATTTTAGACTCTAAATAATAGTCATAGATCAACTATTAAGATTAGACTGTTCAACCACAAGAATTTTTTTTTAAGATTACATAAGGGAATAAAGCATTTGGAACATAAGCATGGTTTGGTCCTAAGTAACTACATTTAAGAACATCTAGGAATTTTGTTTGGGGGATTATTTTGGAACATTATGAGAAATAACTCATGTACATAATTAAGCACACTTTAGTGACAAGGGAAAAAATTAAGAAAGAATTTTATACATGATTGGAGACTTCCACAGTTATTCATATTGTTAGATATTTTTGGAATAGCACTTTGTAATATGTGTGATTGATCCAAGGTTTTGGATGGTAACTCCATCCATCATCAAGGACCAAAGAAATCATTTTTATCACAAGGATATATTTGGTTACTGATTATGGATGGAGTTACCATAAAAATCTTGGATGGATCACACATATTACATAGTGTTATTCCAGAAATCTCTAACAACATTTTAACAGTTAATTTCTCATATTACCATGATACTTCTTCTCATTGATGCAGGATTTTGTTCATCTCAATAATTGGAGTAATAAAATCATGTACCTTTTTGGTTAAGGACTAATGAGTGATCAATAGGTATTTATCTTAGAAATCAACGGATGAACTTAATCTTCGAAGGACTTGGACAGAGGAATGGAAATGGGAAATTAAGTTTCTTTCAAATGACTCTATTTTTCTACAATATCACAAGGATAAACGTTTTTTGACTTCAAACACAAACATAATATATCCCAATGATAAATTATAGATAAGGGTGACATGGAGTGGGGGGTAGACAAAGGATTCCTTATATCTATTCAATTCAAGTTGTAATTGATCTAATACTCTTCTCCTTCAAATATTGATCTTATTGTGCATACGAATACATACATCGTATCCTTCATGTACCTAAAATATACAATTAGGATTCTTATTTGTTGTCCCAGGTTGTGTACTATTTATAAAGCCTACAATATTCCCTAATGATTTTGACCTTATGTCAATATAGATAGACACTCCTTTATTTTTATTGTTGCCTCTTAGTTGTACATAATTTGCAGTCAATCCATATCTCTGCATACCTCACATATATTTGAACAACTGCAACCAATATTTGTAATTGTAATAGGGCCTGATGAGCTCCATCAATTTAGTTAATCCACCGTAAGGAACCTATGTCGTACATGGAAAATATCCCCAAAAAATGTAGAGATGATGGGACAATGCAATATATCCTCTCATTGAGACAAAAAATTGTGATTACTTGAGGAAGGTTATTGGGCAGCTATCGTTTCACTAGATGTTGGCACTTGAAGGGAAACTCGACATTGTTTATGCTCTCAAAGTCATAAGAACATCACCCCCATAAATAAATAAACAATTCCACACATCTATATAATTTTATTTTTATCTTTTCACGCAGGGCAAAATTTAAGGATGGAAATTTATCTTAAAGTTTAGAAACCTTGGTGAATCTTATGAGTCTGTAATATGTAGACTATAAAATGTTTGGTGATATTTTATTAAATAGATCCAAATTTCTAATTATTTTTTATATTCTCTATAATAATTTGGAGATTTTTAGGATAACATAGTTTTATACTATAAAATTTTGGCGAAACACTTTTAGAAAAAAATCGAAATTGGCGAATCTTTTTATTGGAAAAACCATGGAAAATTAGCCCACTTGTGAATATTAGCCCCTAAAATTTTCCATGTTTTCATGCCTAGTTTATCTTTTTCTATTAGAAATAGTATATCTTTGACTGTCATCCACTCTAGTTGAACTTCCCTCTCTCGATGAAGAAAAATATGACAAGCACTTGTTTAGTTATACCTTTGATCCATCCAATGTGTCTCTGTTTAAAATTGGTATGAAATTAATAATTCAAGAAGACACACCACTATGATTACTTATCTAAGCTTTTCATCCACTCTAGTTGAACTTCCCTCTCTCGATGAAGAAAAATATGACAAGCACTTGTTTAGTTATACCTTTGATCCATCCAATGTGTCTCTGTTTAAAATTGGTATGAAATTAATAATTCAAGAAGACACACCACTAAGAGAAAAGAAAGGCCACCAGCTAGAGGAAACACTGGATATGGAAAATATTTGCAAGAAAAGAAACAATATTGTGGACTTGAAGCATTTCTCTTGGATTTTCATCATACAATTTTTTTGGCCGTATAGATACCTTCCATGAAAAACAATGTGGTCCATATGGCTCTCTAGGAACAATATGTTATTTTAGAGTAAACATATATTACTTATCTAAGCTTTTCATATGATTAGTTATCTGTACAAATATTTTCTTATTATTACTTACCATCAAAATTCCTCATATCAATCTTTGGAATGTAGTAGTTCCTTGGTGTTGACTTGAACCCTTGATGATGTGGACCTTAGATTGAAAATTAATAATTATGGTTCTATGATTTTATGATATCATACTCCACATATGAGATTCATTCTCAACAACATGATGCTCCTAATGTTCCTGATTTCTCTAGATATTCATATCCCTTATAGGGATATTTTTTAATAGATTTTTTGAGTTGAAAAGGAAAAGAAAATGAATTTTTTCATGAAATAGAAATAGAAAAAGAGTTGTACATGCTTTCTATTTCTCCCCATTAATTAGTCCCCATTATTTTTAATAGAATACCCTACTTTCAAATGTGAATAAAATACAAGAACATTTATATTAAATAAGTCTATGGCATAAAATATAGAGATCTTTATAGAGGAATTTATAAAAATAGTTAGTGAGGAGCCTCATTAATTTCCAAGGTTTGTGTTAAAACTACCCAATGAATGGTATGAAATGTAATATTTCTGTTGTGAATCCCCAATAAAGACTCGTTAATACAAATTTTTTTCTTAGGATATACGCAATTGTAAATCTAACCAACATACTTGCATGGAAACACAAAGGCAAAATAATCTAGCATTCAAAAGTATGTTGGGTCTGATGGCTAGGAATTGTCTTTGGAAGAAATAGAACCTATGATTATATTTGTATATTTCAAAGGAAAAAATTAACCATGCTTCCTAAAAAAATTAGATTTAAATGGTTAAACTTGTGGTTAAAGAGAAAGAATACAATTTACTTGTTTTGTGTCTTGGGTGCATGGAATCCAAGATACAAAAAAAGGGAATTTCTGTACTAAAATGAAGGTTCTCTGGATTTATATATTAAGGTAAAAACAACCCTATTTCTTTATCTTGAGAAATCCTAGAAAATATCACCACCAATCATTATAAAAGAGACATGAAATACAAGATATAAAATCTAATAAATATAACTAAATAAAAACATGAACTGATTATGCAATAAGGAGGACCTACATGGGAGTTTCGAAGCCAAAATGAAAAATTTAGAAGCATGAAAAAACAACCTTACCATTTTACAGCTTTGATACTCAACCTTTCATTGTGGCCCTAGAAGATCAATGTCTTGTCTGATGTGGAGCTATCATATCAATGTCTCCTCAGATGTGACCCTGACACATTAATGTCCCAGTGCTCGAATGGGCAGGGTTTATGGTGACAAAGACCTGTAGGGGAATATTTCCATGACTCTATGATGGTTCAAATTGTGGATTGATGGTATGACCATGAGGGAAGGGGGTCGCTCAATGAGGAGATAGATCACACAATTTTGCTATGGGTGGGAGTCTCGGCTGAGGGTTCACTTGTTACAAGCTAGTTGAATTTCGCCACAAAGGAGAAAAAAGGTGAAAGAATATGATACAAATTGGATAATTATATTGTTTTTCATCAATATCGATGTATTTGGAGTGAAAAAATTGTAGGAATTAGCTCACAAGATCATTTTAACAGGCAGGAACCAGTTTGGCGAAACCATGCCTAAAACCTTCTAGGATCATTTTGACGCATCAAATGATTTTTTTATGGGTAAAAATTTTCCACTTTAATGTTTCACATTTTCATTCTATTATACACATAGATACCTTTCCAACGGCACATGAAACACATCAATCAGAGTCGGTGTGCAAAAATTATCCCACTCATAAGTTGACCTTCCTGTTTTCACACCTATAGTTTGGAAGGATGTCACATTTGACCCCTTTATTAATGAAAAAGGGGCTATCCACGTGTTTGTGATGTCAAAATATTTATAATATTCTATATTGTAACTCTAGTTAAGAGTTGATGTAGTCAAAATTGACCACTAGTAGGTTGTTTTATAACTGTGCCAATAGGAGGAAGAGGCATTCCATTATTTCGAGAGAATTTTTTTCCAAATCTAAGAAAAGTTAGACATGATAGATAGGAGGTATAGAAAAAATAGGGGATATGTGCATTGTAGTAGCCCATGGTCTATAGACATTACTTCTTTGTACCTACAGCCATATTTCCAAACAAAGAAAGAGAGCAAAGTGGCTTCACCTTCCATTTGGTTTTTCTCCTGAAATGGTTTCCTAGAGATCATATATTGTGTCTTGTGTGTGTGTGCTAATTTTTTTGTTGTCTACTTCTTTTTTTTATAATTTTCATTCGCATGCATGCACTAATTACAGTTAAATCCATAGATCTTAAAGTTTAATAAATTGTAATAATCTAGATTTTTTAGAGTTTTAATATAATATTATTAGATATGTTATAAAAAACTTTCCAATGGAATATCCATAATATTTTATGGATAAATTTTTATTGGAGAAGTTTTCTTTGGGTATTTTATGGAGATTGCAGGGATCTAGATCAGTGAGGATGAAAATCGTAAAACCCTAAACATGGCTGATGAATCTGTAGACAAACCTCATGATCCTGCAGAAGTGATGTTTTCATGGCTCTAACAACAAGTCATGGATATTAACCACTATTTAAAACTCCTCACGGAAGCCTTAAGAATAGGATGGGGATATTTGGAGAAGATGGGGGTTCAAATGCAGAGGAGAAATTATAAGGGGAGTTTGGAGATCGGGAAGACATAGAGAACCAGCCGAGGAAAGAAAACTCAAAATATCAACCCAGTTCGAGTGTCGTGAATCAATCCCTATTTAAAATGGAATAAAAAAATTATATCAATTCACACCATGGTGAGATCGACACTCAGAAGATCAAACATTGGCTGCAGAAACTACAATTTTATTAAATTATGCCTCATATCGAGGAAGGGAAAAATATGCCATTCGCGTGAATGAAATTAGAGGGCCATGCACTGACTTGGTGGGAGATCAAAAACAAAACCCTGAGGTTGGAGGGATACCTCTAGTGACTAAGTGGGAGGATTTAAAACCCTCATTAAGTTGCAGTTTTATCCCATTGGGTATGTACAGAAACACCAGATCTAGTGGAATTAATTCAAGAAAAATTTGGGTGAAAGTGTGCAAGAGTACACCACAGAATTCAGAAAGATGGCTATAATCCTAGGTATATCTCTAAAGAACCAAGATATACTCCTCTGGTATTTGGGGGGTCTGCACCACCATTTGTGTGACAAAGTGATGCTTTTCAAACCCAAATCAGTGGATGAGTCTTGTGTACAGGCACAATACTTAAAGAACATAGGCTAGAAAAGAGTGCCATCATGTGGATCGAAGCAGAAGGATAAAAAAAAATATTCTAAGGAGGGGAAGAAGAAGTAAAAAGGAGGAAAATATAAAAATATGGCAGCCACAACACATTAGCGCAAAGATCCTAGAAACCACTGCAAGCACTACAACATTGATGGCCATACAGAGGAGAAGTTATGGAAATTTCATCCAGAGCTAAACTCGAAGAACAGGAAGAAAGATAATAGGAAGAAGAATCTCATGGCCACTAATTCAAGAAACCAAGTTGAAAGTAGCTCATATATGGATGATAAGATAATTTTTACATCAGTGAAGAAGGAGGTGAATCTAAGTAGCCTTGAGCAACAAGAAGAGAAAGAAATGACCAAACTCTTCCATATAAAGATATAGGTCAAAAATACAAAGATTGATGATTTTCTTCACTCAAGATTGTAGGAGAATCTAATTGCAGCAGATTTGTTCAAGAAGTTTCGGTTGGAAGTCCGTGATCATCCAAACCCATATCCACTAGGATGGGTAAATAACGATGTAGAGCTGAAGGTAACAAAAAAATGAATATCAGTGTTGATTTTATTATTGAATTAGATCTGGATGTGGTTCCCCTTTATTTATGTGAAGTCATGTTTGGTAGTCCATACATGTACATTTGTGATGAAATATCCACAAGAAGATCTGACAACTCATCAAGGATGGAAATTTTTTCATTATCTATGCGCATAAATGCAAGTGAAACATTTTTTTGGTAAGTGTCAATGAAGCCAAGAAATTGATCAGTTCTAGTAAGAAGTATGTTTTATTTGTTTTAAGAGAAATTCTATCTGAAAAGGATTCAATAAGAGTAAATGCATCCATGGAGTCGTGTACTAAGACACATAAACAAAAATTGTAGGAGTTTTTACATGCATACAAGGATGTTTTTCGAGAGCCTAAAGGGTTACCAACTAAGAGGAAAGTGGAGCATGAGATTTAGCTATTTCCAAACTCTCGATTTCCAAATATTGGGATGTATAGGTAGTTTTTTATAGAATAAAGTGAGGCGAAGAAACAGTTGCATCAGCTTCTGGAACAAGGTGTCATTCAAATGAGTACATCACCATGTGGGTAACCCATAATCATTGTGCTAAAAAAGGATTCTACTTGGTGGATGTGTATATATTACAAGGTGTTAAATAAAATAATGCTCAAGAACATATACCCCTTGACCAGGATAGGTGAACTACAATATCAACTACATCAAGTAAATTATTTCACCAATATGGACTTGAAGTCTCTATATCACCAAGTTCAAGTCAAATAAGAAGATACATGGAAGACCACCTTCAACTATGCAAGATTTGTATGAGTGGTTAGTTATGCCATTTTTCTTATGTAAAGAACTAGGTACATTTATGAGATTAATGAATGATATATTGTTCCATTTTATAGATTCATTTGTTATTGTCTATTTGGATGATATACTAGTATATGGTGCTACCTGGGAGGAGCATATTTCACATTTGACGTAGGTGCTAGAAACATTGAATAAGCACCAACTGCTAGCAAATCTAAAGAAGTGTGAGTTTGAGAAACAACCTTTGGTGTATCTTGGGTATGTGATTGGTGGAGGAGATTTGAAGATATATCCTTCCAAGATGGAGGCCATCATGAAATGGCTGGTGCCTACATACGTTTATTAGGTTAGGAGTTTCATTTTGGTAGTAGAGTACCTGGGGAAATTCGTAGCCTCATTTTTAGTGGTAGAAACACCTCTCCATGCCATAACAGTAAGAGGAAAGAGCTTCTAGTGGGGAAAATTTCAACAGAAGGATATTTTGAAGCTAAATAAGAAGATCATTCAAGCCCCAATTTTAGAATTACCAAAATTGCACCAACACTTTTATGTGGAGAGAGATTTGTGTGGGTATGCTATGGGAGTTATCTTTATGCAAGGAGGAAGGCCCGTTTTCTACCATTCTCAATTATTTCATGGGGAAGTTTTCAACTACCCTACCTATGATAAGGAGCTCTATGCCATGGTGTAAGATGTGAAGAAGTGGAAGAAATAGCTGATGGGAAAGGAGGTAGTAATCCACACAGATCACTAGTCATTACAGTAGTTGCAGGCCAACAATAAGGTACAACAGACCAGGCATTATAAGTGGATGGGTTTATTACAAAAATTTTATTTGGTAATCAAGTATAATAAGGGAAACATAAAAACGTTGGTCGATACGCTTTCAAGGGCACCCACACCAATGATTACGACTTTGGTGACTCTTATGCACAAGGAGCCATTCACCGATGATGTATACAAAGAGGCATATTCAAAATATGAGTAATTCAAGGAGGTTTATTAATATTTGTAGAGACAAAGTCATGTGCATGATGGCAACAACATTGTTGGCTACCATATCCAATATCAGTTACTCTACATGATGGATAAGGTATGTGTTCATAAAGGTGAGTGTTTTTAGCAGATTGGAGAGGCTCACACCTCCAAATGTTGCAGGGAACTTTGGTGTAGGTAACAATGTGGCTAACTTGCAGAGGTATGTGTATTAGCCCAATATGTAAGAGCAGGTAGCCAGGTTTAGAATATAATTCATGCTCTTTTGTACCCACAAGCCTAGCAATAGTAAACAGGGTCTATATCATCCCTTACTTGTACCTTCTCATCCTTGGGCAAGCATTTCCATGGACCTTGTGGGAGTTTTACCAACAACCAAGAAGGGACATGAGTACTTGTTCATGGTAGTTGACAGGCTCAAAAAGATGTGTGTTTTGATGCCCTATAAAAATACCATCAACGAAAAATAAGAAGAAAAAATATTATTTGGACAGGTCTAGCTGCACTTTGGGATACCAATGAGCATCATTTCGGATAGGGACACAAGGTTTCTCAGTGGATTCTAGAATAAATTTTTGGAGAATGTGGACACAGAGTTGAATATATCTACAACATTCCATACACACGCAGATGGCAAAATAGAAGTAGTCAATATGACTTTGGTGTAGCTTCTTAGTGGTTTACAACCAGAAGCATCCGATGACTTGGGTTGAAAATATGGTATATATACAATATCCTTATAACAAAGTAGTCCACAATTCTAGAAGTCCCCATTTGAGACTTGTTTTGGATATTCTCCACCTTCACCCTTGGATATTGCATATGGGAAGAAAGGAGGAGTGAGGGAAGATATTATAGGATATGCTTTGAGGGCTCAAAATTTTATGGAAAATATTAGGTAGATCCATATATAGGTATAGGAAACACTTCAGAAGTCGCAGGAGAAGTAAACTTTAATGCATGATCAACATAGAACAGATAAATCATTTAAGGAGGGAGGCATAGTATGGTTACAGTCGAACAAGGAGAGGTTTTAGGGGCCTGGTAAGAAAATCAAGGCTCTAAGGTATGGTCCCTTTGAAATACTATAAAAGGTGGGTGATAATTCCCATTGAATGATTTTACTACTATATAGTCACATTTACTCAGTTTTGAATGTAGAGAATTTGAAACTTTATGAGCTTTTTGTTTGGTCTAAAATGCAGATGCAAATTAGAGTTTCATTTACTATCAATCCTAGTAAGTAAACTTAGAGGATCATCCAATATATATGGACTTAGAGAGAAACTAAACTAAGCTAGGTGAATAAATGCCAAAGCTCTCTTACAGAAGGTTGTTCATTAGGATCTCCAACACCTATTTAGTTATTTAATCAAAATGAAATCTAAAGACATTGTGATAAGTGTAAGAAATATTAAGGCTCCCTTATAGGAGATTTTTCATTAATATTTCTAATCATCTTAATGAAAAAAATATTTAAACTAATGAAATTAAAGCATTTAAATCTAGTTCTGATTGATTGCATGAAATGTTAAACCTCTCTTACAAGAGACTATTCATTTATATCTCAAGCATATAAATAAGAAACTTAAACTAATGAAATCAAAAATTAAATAACAAATTAGATTCATTGAAGGAAACATTATTACTTTCTTACGAAAGGTCATTCGTTAATAGTCCAAACATATGAACCTAATAATTTAATCTAATGAGATTCACAAACAAACATAAAATAAAATCCTCCTAAAATAAAAGTGTACTTGCTAGGCAATGGGGATCCTTCCAAGGATTCACAAGCACACAAAAATAAAATTCAAATTTAGAGGATCAAAGAAGCTTCGTCTTATTCATCATCAATTTCGAATTGCAATTGCAACCATTACATTGATCCTCCACTCTAACTTCTCACTACCAACCTAAGACTACAAATCAATATTACAAATGAAGATTAATATTACAAATGAAGGAGATAACACTCCTATTTATATAGAAGCTATCATTTCAAACTCATAAATGTAAATCCACTATTCCCTCCTTTTACCCACATATTTCTCAACCAATGGTGACACATAGCCCTATCCTCCGTGATCTCCTCCATGAGGTCCATGATCTCCTCAAATTCGAATTTGAACATATAGTGCCACATAAGGGTGCCTAGGAAGCTTCTTTTGTATGTACACATGTCAACAAACTCATTTTAATTGTTAGGTATAAGTATAAGCATATTATTTTCTAAAGTTTAACAACAAATCCACTTAAAATGTTAAGAATTAATAAACTTTGGAAAAGCATAGTTATAACCCAATGATGAGGTAAATGTAATGATGTGGAGGTGGAATGAAGGTGACATGAAGGTAATATGGAAGTAATGTGAAGGTATTGGTGAATAATGGAGTGAGAATAGGGACTATTTTTAGGCCCAATATACCCCCAAACTGAAGGTATTGCATGTCCTCATGCAATCTATTACATTACTTTTTGATACTTGAGCTTTGGCTTAAACTCTGCATGATATCTTTTACTTAACTTTTGCAAACTGTTTTTGATGAACTGTAACTTGGTTGGTTCTAGTGTTTCAACCATATTTTGTTTGTTGCATTTAATTTTAATGTATGATCTTTGCATATTGATAATGTGATTTTTATTGCAGAGTATTTTGTTGGAATGAATCATGGTTGGTTCTTCTGTGACAACCATGATTGTGTTGGCATCCAATTATCTTTTAAGTACTTTTTGAAAAGCCATTTATATGCTCATGATGATGTAATAGTAAATATATTTTGAAAGTATGTGGGCTTTGAATTTGATATGAATGTTTTGAATGTTATATGAATGTGGCAACATATGAATGTGAATGTATTTCCCCCCTCAACTAATGGTTTTGGCAATTTGAGAAAATGATGAAAGGAAGTGAAGTTTTTCCAAAAACTATCATTCTAACTTTTAAAGGAATTAAATGGTTAAAAGTTAGAAAATATCATACCTTAACTTACTCTTTCAAAAATGGCTGAGAGTTTTGCATGTGTGGCTGCAAAATTCTATTCATATTCTTCTTTACTTGGTTGTGAAAATGGTGGATCAAATCGAAAAGTGAATCTTTTATTGTTGCTGCATCTGCTGCTAAATCTGTTGCTGGATCTTCTGTTGAATGTTCAAAATCTATTGCTGAATGCGGCTGAAAATGTATAAGGCTTGGAAGGTATACAAAATTTAGAATTTAAACTCCCCCCCCCAGCCTTATTTATTGACTTGTCCTCAAGTCATTTACATCAAAAACTGAAAAGGAATGAATGTAATTATGCATCCTCCGCTACAAAATGATTGGTCTTCAAGTCTTCAATGCTCATTGGCACAATTATTGTCATGTGAATAAATATTTCAGTGTCGAACATAAAAAAAAATTATTTACTTTGTGGCCATTGATAGATGCCACTAGTCAGCACGAGAGCTCCCATATTTAATGTGTATGAGAGTCAAGATGCCCCGAACACATTTTTCTAAGTATGAATGATTTTGTTGTTGTCGAATACTCATAAGATCTGATGAACAAAGGACATTGATGTATTCACTTTTTTTATTAGCATTATAGCTTGCCCTTAAGGCATGCAAGCTTTAAGGTTTTTTTAGAAAAATATTTAGACTCAAGGACTATGGACTCAATGGTGTATGAAAGGAAGGTTTTATTTGCAAGTGTAGGAAAAAGGAAACTGACAATGAATATGTAAAGTGGACCAAACAGCTTGTAGATGAGCTTTGTTGGTTTTATTGGTGGGTTATGATTGAAGAAAATGTAATGAAGTGTATGTGGTAATGGAAAATTGATAATGACTCTTGTTGGGAAAAAAAATGAATTATGGCATGAAAACTCTCAAATATAGCAAATCTGCTCCTTAATTCTGGACTTCCTTCTAAAATAGCTGAGTTTGACCAGCGTTGACCAACCACATATAGACGTTGAATTCAAGTGTGGGTAGGTATTTCACGATACTTGTACATTTAGGAACAAATAGCGGCTCTTTGAATTTTGCTAATCTTTCATGCAACATGTCAAACCATTAAGCTATTACAGGAAGTTGCAAGAACTTGTAATTTTATGGAAATTTTGTTTATGATCATGGAATGGTTGTTTAGAATTTCTCATGAAATTA
The DNA here is from genome assembly GCA_034641835.2 of Pinus albicaulis. Taxonomy (NCBI): domain Eukaryota; kingdom Viridiplantae; phylum Streptophyta; class Pinopsida; order Pinales; family Pinaceae; genus Pinus; species Pinus albicaulis. The sequence goes on along the minus strand of CM076582.1, from coordinate 673,532,965 downwards.
GTCTTGGGAAGACCAATTTTCATCACAATTTAATATTCTTAATGATCACTTGATTATCTTGTAACCTGCGAAAAAAAAATTGGAAGAAAGAAAACATAAGTGTGTTCAAGAAGAAATGGCCATTTCCTTCATGATTCTTACGAAAAAATTTTGTACCAAATAAAACAGATTAAGGACAATCAAAGTGTTGAAATTAACTCAATTCATGATATTAGTATCAATCCATTCTTAAAGAGATAACCATGAAAAGTAAATTTACTCCTTGTCTGTGTCAGATAACACATGTGCATGGAAAAGAGCTTGGCATTATAGATTTGTTGTGTCCTGCAGATTAGTAGGTTATAAAAACACACAAAAATATGAAGTTTCCATGGAAATTATCATCCAACTAAATAAATTTCATTTGTGATATGTGAACTCTGTGCAAAGTCTTTATTTATTTATTTATTTTTTATTTTTATTTTATTTTGCACCTGTGCCAACTCTTGCACCCTTAACCAATTCCTGTAATTCTCATGATTCTCTCAATTTTCATACCACCAAATTTTTTTTTTATTCCGATATCATTCTCATAATTTATTATGCCAATATTCACCCTTTAAATCCTTCAAAACAATAATTTTCACAAAGGACATAACAATTTTTTTATGTTTATTATATATATTTTTTTAAAAATGATAACAAACATAACATAACAATAACAATCATAACCTAACATTATAAAAAAATATATTAACATATTAATACAATCATATATTAATATATATCCTAACAACATTACAAACATTAAATATATACAACAAATTACAATTATAACAATTAGTACAATTATAACAACATATTAATATATTAATACAATTAATCCAATTAATATATTAATATATTAATACAATTATAACAACATAACAAACATTAACAAATTAGAACTAAAAATATATAACTAAATATAAAAGTAAATACAAATAAAAAAGAACGCAACACGACAGACCGGTAAGTCAACTTCAACTTCCAGCAACGTGAAAATTGAAAAACCACCGACGCGCATCGAAGGGTGCAGAGGCTCTACTGCCTCATTGGAGTTTCTGCAATGCCTCATATGTACCTCCTTAGTTTTTTTCCCTGTTCCGTCAATTGACGCATGTGCAGTGCAGAATCCCGTGTTTGAAGACGACAACGCATGCAACGGAACTAAATGTCCGTTTAATATTCTGACTAGTCTGTCAAATCTGAGAGCTTCTATTTTTCTGGGTGGACTATGTCTTTAATGATAGTGATGCTATTTTGTTGAGAAAATAAAAAAATAAAATGGCCCGATGGTCATTTTTCCGTCCATTGACGAGTGCGAAGGAATGAGACAGTACATTTCTCCGGCGCAAGTTTATAGCCCAGAAGTTGCAGCCCCCATATCAACTTCTCAGGAAGCATTGACAATTTAGAGGCAGGGTAGTTCAAATCCCATAGAGACCTGGATTACTCCACACAGATTTTGTCATGGTAATTACGTGGAAGATTCGACGTGGAACCCTCCATTAAAGCTACTTTTGATCCATAGGTTGCCTCGAGTATTTATCGATGCTTCGAGTATTTATCATTTGGATAAAACCTTGCAGGGTGGGCTGACTGTGTTGGAGACGCTAAGGGGGATTCCTTCTTTAACGTGTAGACTTCCTCTCCATTTTCATTAACATAAAAAATGAGATACATTGCTGCTAGTGCAAGGTCTTTGGAATCACTCCTAATATGTTATATGTTTGTGTAACTGCCTCAGATGTTACCTATAAATAGTGCTCTCTCTCAGATGTGGTTCCACTGGTAGAAATATTAAATTGACAATCAGAGTACTTTGTATATTTTTACGCCAAAGGAATTTTTTTTTTTAAGGGGAGGTTGCTCTCCTAATCTAACTCCAACGCCTTGAATATTTCAGAGAATAATTATTTAGTCTTGTTTTCTGGGTGACACGACTCCAGCTTTTTGAATAATTCAAATATGGCTCCTCCCCGAGACCAGTTAAATTCAAGGGCCCCTCTCCATGGATCTCTACAGTAAAACTAAGTTGAGGAAATTGCATAAGGTTTGTCATATCAAGGTGCATTTAAAAAAAAAACCTAATGCAATTGTGGGAGAAAATTAAGAGCACTTGCATATTGTACACAAAATGTTTGGTCTTGCAAGGGATGTCATTTTCTGTAACTATCCATATAGTGCAAGGCATTATATATGCGAGTCGATTCCTACTCACGGCTGGTGATGGAGATGAGGAATATTCTTGGAGTGAAGTGAGAGATCTAGTGACAACCACTGAGAATGAAGAACATATTTCCACAAGAGAAAGATTTTTTTTTTATTATGACTCAAATGATCGGTAGCAGATCTGAAATTAAATTTCGAGAAATATTTTTTTTCTTTTTTTAATAATTCAATATATTTTCTGATCTTCCTGATCGCTTGTAGCGCAGGAAGAGAGCATACTAATTTCTTGAATTAATTGTATTTCTGCAGGTTAGCGTGGATGGATAATAAACACAATTAAGATCTGCGATCAAAACCTCACATTGTCTATACTCTTTCTACAATGTCGCGGGGGTGTTTAGACTCTTGAAAGATAAAGATTTCCGATAATCAAGCTCCTGGCTTACCCATGATACAGAAAGAAGATATAGAAATGCGATGATGAAGCAACGCTTACTGTGCCACTGAATTTATTCATTTATTCATGATGATTTTTTTATTTTTTTTTTATTTTTGAAAATAATACTAAAAACTTCTAATGAGATCTCATTTTATTTTTCTAATCTATTCTATCTAATTTTCTTGAAAGATTTTTTATTTCCTAGGTAAAATAATGCTTCCAATGAAGCCACATAAGGACTAATAATTTGAAAATGCTCACATCAAGATTTAAAAATTTTACCTTATGATTTGCAAACATGTGAGTAACCTGTTTGATCCTTGGATTTGGTGCAAGGTTCTTTTGAAACCAGTCTTTGATATTATCTTTTCTATCCAAGGAGTACCTGTTTATCATATTCAAATTCCTCATTCATAGATGAATTAGTAAGAAATGGAGGGTTTAAAACTGAATTTGAAACTAACTAAGTATGAAAATAAAAATCAAAAATCTCAACTTGAACTTCTTTATGAAGATCCTGCTATCACCAAGTTTCACAAGATAGTCCATGAAAAGAAATTGCAATAAAATGACTTCCTAAGTATATCTCTAAATCATCCTCCCTGGAAACGACACCAAAATGTTTGGTCTAAAATGAGGATGCAAATTAGAGTTTCATTTACTATCAATCTGGGTAAGTAAACTTCGAGGATCATCCAATATATGTGGACTTAGATACAAACTAAACTAATCCAGGTGAAGAAATGCCAAAGCTCCCTTACAGGAGGTTGTTCATTAGGATCTCCAACACCTATTTAGTTATTTAATCAAAATGAAATCTAAATACATTGTGATAAGTGTAAGAAATATTAAGGCTCCCTTACAGGAGACTGTTCATTAATATTTCTAATCATCTTAAACAAAAAAATATTTAAACTAATGAAATTAAAGCACATAAACCTAATTCTGATTGATTGTATGAAATGTTAAAGCTCTCTTACAAGAGACTATTCATTTATATCTCAAGCATATAAATTAGAAACCTAAACTAATGAAATCAAACATTAAATAACAAATCAGATTCATTGAAGGAAACATTATTACATTCTTACGAAAGGTCATTCATTAATATTCCAAACATATAAACCTAATAATTTAATCTAATGAAATTCACAAACAAACATAAAATAAAAGCCTACTAAAATAAAAGTGTACTTGCTAGGAAATGGGGATCCTTCCAAGGATTCACAAGCACACAAAAAGAAAAGTCAAATGTAGAGGATCAAAGAAGCTCTGTCTTATTCATCATCAATTGCAAATTGCAATTGAAACCATTACATTGATTCTCCAATCTAACTTCTCACTACCAACCTAAGATTACAAATCAATATTACAAATGAAGATTAAGATTACAAATGAAGGAGATAACACTCCTATTTATACAAAAGTTATCATAACAAAGTCATAAATGTAAATCCACTATTTCCTCGGACCCACATATTTCTCAACCAATGGTGACACATAACCCTATCCTCCATGATCTCCTCCATGAGGTCCATGATCTCCTAAAATTCGAATTTGAACATAGAGTGCCACATAAGGGTGCCTAGGAAGCTTATTTTGTACCTAAACATGTCAACAAACTCATTCTAATTGTTAGGTATAAGTATAAGCATATTATTTTTGAAAGTTTAACCACAAATCCACTTAAAAATGTTAAGAATTAATAAACTTTGGAAAAGCATAGTTATAACCCAATGATGAGGTAAATGTAATGATGTGGAGGTGGAATGAAGGTGACATGAAGTTAATATGGAAGTAATGTGAAGGTATTGGTGAATAATGGAGTGAGAATAGGGACTATTTTGAGGCCCAACACCTTCCATACCAAGTTAGGAAGAAGAACATGTCTGACCTTGTGTGGAGGATTTTTCCCCAGACGGTCAGGAAGAGTTGACAAAAGATATTGTTGGACACATAATCCTCCTAGTTTTATTGTGGGATTGGAAGAATCAAGAAGAATCCAAGAGACCACTTGGAATGTGAAACCAAGGGTCACTCCAATGTACTATATATGCATAATTTGTGAATAATAAATGTATCCACGCTTATATTTATTATTTCTTGTGCATACCATGCGTATCTTTAACATGGTATCAGAGCCATGATGTGTGGCGTTTGTAAACCATTTCTTTCCTCCTTGAGGATTTTATTCCATTTTAACCATTTCTCAGGATAGAGGTTGTTAGTTATGTCAGTTTTTGCATTCCTCTGATGTGAGAATACCAGCCTCTGTGACTACAAGGAGGAATATTGTCTGACTTTTCAAAAGTAGATTTAAAAACTCTTCCTTTTCTCCATGACTTTCCTCTGTCTGAAACCTCTACTGAAAATTATGCGCCAGTCAAAAATGCATCTCTGTAAATTTTTCCGTTTCTCCCTATGCTTCTGCCAAACCTGAGTGACATTACGCTCCATTAATTCAGCCTTTGTCATAAATCCAACCATTTTAATTTTCAAAGTGAAGGTACATGTATTGTGGCATGTAATCTCCATTTTATTCATAGGAATTTCATTATTGGGTCCGTCTACAAATCTCTACCGACTCTCTCTATCAAACCTATAGGAAAATATCAGAATGAAAACGTTTGGAACAATGATGTCAAGATAGGGGCCATCACCATTAATCTTGTGGATGCATCTCTGGCTAAGTTCCACTCCTCCAACACATGCACACTCCACCTTAGCCTCTTAGTCACCGAATGCTCCTAGGTTTAGTGTGGGAGTTGAACAGTCAATAGAAGCCCAAGAGACCACTTGGAATGTGAAACCAAGGGTCACTTCAATGTATTATATATGCATCATTTGTCAATAATAAATGTATCCATGCTTATATTTCCTATGTCTTGTGCATACCATGTGTTTCTTTAATAGATACATTTTTTCAAAAGAAGCCCAAAACAAAAGACATGGGAAGCATGACCTTTTTCATATTAGGTTGAAGGGACAACTTACAAGAAATGCTAAATGGTACACGAGAGAGAAGGTGGAGGAAAAATTTCCTCATCTCATTCAGTAAAATATTTCTGGGACCAAAATCCTCCAAAAATGGGAAGGTGAGATCCGAATTGGATCATTATATTTTTGGTCAACCATCTCAATGAATTTTTAGTAGAAAAACTGGAGTAATCAACTTAGGGGACCATTTTACCAGCGAGACCCAGTTTGGCAAAACAGGGTCTGAAACATTTCGAGAGAATTTTGAGGCATAAAATGATGTGTTTAGGGGGGAATTTTTTTTTACTTTAATTTGGAACCTTTTGATACTATTATACACATACATACATTTAGAATGACATAATAAGCACGTTAATCAAAGTATGTATGCAAAATTTATGCGACTTAGAAGTTGACCTTCCTGTTTTCACACCTATAGCACTATTCATGGAAAAGGGGATAGTCATGTGTTTGTGATGTAAAATACTCTAGAAGAGTCTATATTGTAACTCTAGTTCGAATTTTATGTATTCAAAATTAACCACTAGTAGGATATCAGGTTGTGTTATAACTGGGCCACTACGAGGAAGAGCCATTCCATTATTTGAAAAGAATTTTGTTCCATAGATAAGAAAATATAGGTAGGAGATAAAGGAGGTAGAGAAAACAAAGATGACATCTGCATTATAGAAACCCACGAGCCACATGAATTAATTCTTTTTACCCGCGGCCATATTTCCAGATAGATAAAGAGAGCGAAGCAACCTCACCTTCCAGCTGGGTTTTTTCCAAAAAAGGTTTCCTAAAGAGCATATCTTGTGTCTTGTGTGTGTGTATGTGTGTGATTATTTTGTCATGCTCTACTTTTCTGCATAATTTCCACTCACATGCATGCAATAATTATAGTTAATTCCATAGATATTAAAGTTTAATAAAATTTAATAGTGTAGAATTTCCATATTTTTAATATAATATTATTAGATCTATTGTGATAAACTGTCTAGTGAATATCCATGACAGTTTATGGATTAGAAGATTATCATGTGAAAGAAGCCTCAATTGAAGATAAGAACAAGGCCATATATATTATATATTATATATAATATAGCCTAGGTGAAGAGGTAGCCTAGCCAATTGAAGCCAAAATGAACTATCAATTTTGGTTCACATAGGAGGAGTCAAAATGCTTATATTGCAAAACAAAACAAATCAAAATTGCCTGAAATTTAGGTTCTCTTTCTTGGTTTTCAAATTTGTTTTCTAATTTGTATTTGAGTCTAGAAACCCTAGCAAGCCATAAATACATGCATCTACTACATCCATGTCAAATTTCATTGTGTATGAGAAAAAATTGAAAGAAATTCAAAGTTGACCATGTTATCACTCCCCCTGTTTCTCAAGGCTGAGTATGGAGATTTAAGGAGGTAGCCTCAAAAAAATATTTAGGTCTTGTAGCTAGCCCTACCAAATAAAAGAGGCCTCTCTAATTGTAAATTTTATAGTGAATGAGGTAATTGTAGATGTAATGATTTTAGGCTAGATATAAACTTAGTTTAATTAGGGTTGTTTGTTTTTAATTTTTTGTTGGATATGAATGACAGTGAAGGAACTAAGTCTAGGTTTTAGGTCTTATATCAAAGGTACAGTTGCAGAGATAATGATGAGGCTAGGTAGGTATACTTAATAACATACTTTAATTTTCATTGTGTATAGGGTTTAAAAGAGATAGAGTCATAATGAGCATGTTACATGAATTCATTCATAAGAAGATGAGAAACACATTCATAAAAATCTTATAAAGAAAAGCATGAAAAATAAGATTTTTGTTCATATACTCGTAAGATCATCATATAGAATCATAAATATGAAGGAAATAAAAAATAGAAATTCAATTTTATTGTGATTACTGAGAAAAAAAATTCTAATAAGCATACCATTGGAGTCCCAAAATTATAGCTGCAACATATCTTTGATTTCACTGAAAAAGTTTGTACAAAAGTTCCATACTATAAATAAAAACTATACAACCTCTAAAATGACTTGAGTTGTACATATATAAAATAGAAGTGATGACACCTCATTAGGTAAAAACCTGATACAAAATACATCATAAATGGACCTGATGAGTCATTACCTAGAATCTAGGGAAGCTAGAAACAATACCCCCAAATTTAAATAATAATTGGGAGTGTATGTCTCATTGATTAATTACATGATTCCTCCAGAACGAGAGGCAAGAAAAAAATATATTATCCAAAATATACCTCATAGGATAGCTACAACCTTTAAATTTTGACCATTATGGTTTGACAACTTTCCAAAAGGAATCCAAGACAGAAGCGTTGCGCCAGGTAGTAGAAGTGTTGTGCCTCCCAGTAGAAGCGTCACACCAATTTGAGGGTGATTTTGGCTGAGTTCAAGGCCTCTTATTGCAAATATGAAAATTGGGCTAGGTAGCCCTATGTGTCCTCTATCCATCCCAACCTTGAAATTGAGAAAATACCTCCTATAAGAACATCAAAAATTCATTTTACCAACCTTACTCGAGAAGCATAGCGCATGGGAAAAAACAATGGCATAAGCATGAAAAATAGGTTGGTTTTTGAGGTTTTCTCCAAAACTGATGAGTGTCATAAAAAAATGAGACCACATCGAGAAATTATATTTCAAGAGATATCCATCCATATAAAAAATTCCTCATTTGGATGCTCTAAGGAAAAGTGGCGCATCACTGCGTGACACTTCTGCAAAGGTCAATTTTTCATATTTTCCAAAAAATCACAAAAAGTACTCAAATTTCCCAAAAATTTTGAATTTTGTTTCATGGAATCCTTTAATGATAAAATAAACATCTAGGGATTCCTTAACTAATAGATTCAAGTTATATTTCTCCTTTAGCTTAATTAGAGTTTCTTTACTCTTTTTCCTCAAATTCTTTATCCTCACTTTAGTGATTTGGTTCCTACTGAAATAGTGTCTCTCCATATGCCTCTGAAGGTTATTATCTCATTCTTCCCTCTTCAAAATGTTCTCAAGATGAAAATTTACCCTAAAAAAACATAGTTCTATGTCTTTCTCAATTTCAGCAGTGATAAACTCATCAAAGGTTAGCTGACCTAATGGAGGAGATGACCCTCTTTCTTGTTATTTTTTCTTGGCTAACCCTCTTGTTATTGGCTTCCTTGCCTTTATTTGAGCCTCTATCTTCTAATTTATCAACATATACTACTCATTTTCCTCTACCTTTGTCTTCCTCAAGATTTTACTTTGGTTTTCTTTGAAGCAATTGTTTCACCCTCAATTGCATGTTTTCTTGCTGTCGATAGGTAACCATGAAATATTTGCTTGAGAGGTTTTCCTTTAACTCTGATATATTTGGATAATTTTCCCTTATTATCTCCTCAGCTGTATTTTCTTTCACCTGCTCTTCCATGTCAACCTCCATAGGCACTTTTCCCTCATGCTGTTGTAATGGTGACTCATCTTGATGTATAGGTGGCTCAATGTCATGAATAGGTGGCTGCTCCATGGTTTCTCCTTGCTCAACTATAGTTTTAGGTGAAAATACACCTTTAGTGGTCTGAGGAGAAAAAACCATCCTCTTAACTTTCTCATAGGTTTGAGTCATTTCAATCCTAGGTGCCTTTGGAGCCTATGCTTGTTTACTTGAAGAGCCAACCTCCTTTGGGTGTCCTGATGCTGATGGTATGTTCTGAATGATGGGAAGACTAGTAGTAGGCACTGATGCAACTATCTCCATGAAAGTTTCCCAAGACATATTTATTGCTGAGAGCTGATGCAAGAAAATAACCTTGACCAAACCATGGTGGAATAAAATAGGGTGATGATATTTTCCTTTACTTTGTACCTTTTAAATCATTTTTACCAAACTCCTGAATAGATAATTAGGAAAATTGAGTGGCTTGGTGGCAGTGAAGTGCATCAATAACCTTATATGGTACTGGTACAATCTTGAGAATATCCCTTCACATGTAAAATACTGCATGATTAGCTTCATCAAAGGGGAATAATTATGAAGTAAATTCCTGAAAGGAAATATGTGTTGGGGAGCATCTTTGCAATGAGGTTTTAAGAACATTTTATGGTTCTCAATGTCCAAGTCCATCCCCTTGAACCAGATTTCTCCATTGTTCGGGATACATGTTGATAAGGGGATAAAATCTGTTGATATGGTGAATTAAATACCTTCTATGATTGACTTATCTCCTTTGAAGATGGTGGAAAAAGGGCTTGTCAATTGAGCATGACAGCCTACCTCCTTGATTCTCTCACAAAATATCAAACAACCGTTGTTTTCAAAACATATCTTTACATAAGGAAAAGCATTGATGTTGTTCAAGTTGGATGGCTCAAACCAAGAGTACTGACCTCCCTTATGGACCCTCTTTTCACCATCCGTGATGTTTTTCAAAAAGGAAAACCCTATCTCGATGTAGTGGACACAGAAGGTGGAAAATTAATAAAAAAGGGATAGTGGTAGAGTGGTTTTATGGATATAAATGAGGGGGAAGGGAGTTAGGGAAAAATCCCTAAAAATTTGGGGAGGTAGGATGATGAGTTGGCTACAAGATGCAAGTGGAATATTTGGAAATGGGCATGTGAAAGGTGCCCAAAAGGTCAAAACACAGTGTTTTCCTAGTTTCCCTGGAAAACTGTAGTGAAAACTAGGGTTTGAATGAAAATGGAATAAAAGAGGGATATGAGTTATAGGCAGTGTTTGGATAAGGTATATGGATGATATATGTAGGTTTTTACATATTGAAATTAGGGTTTTTCCAATTGAAACTAGACAAGCATGGAGGAAACCAAAAACATAGTGAAGAAAACCCTAAGGAGGGAAACCATGCTTTTCTTAAGAATTTGACTTGAAGGAGGTATGAAGAGCATGGAATTAATGTTTTTGAGGTTTATGAAAATTTTCGAAAACTGATTTAACCCTTGGATGTTTTTTTTCAGCTTGGAACCAAAATCATAACACCCTTTCCAGAAGCATAGCACATTCTTCCATAAGCATAGTGCAGCTTTCAAGAAGCGTAGCACTAAGAAGTTGGATCAGTTTGTTGTTGGTTATATTCAGCCTTTGATAGATGTGGAGTGTTGTGATGATAAGAGAGGATCTATTTGAACATAAAAGGATGAAATGACTTCAAGAAACTTCATTTCCTTTTATAACTCACAAGATTTTCTTTTTTGTCTTCTGGTGAAATCATACATAATTTGATAAAAAATTTTCTTTTTGAAAACTTGATCATGTAACAAAATCTTTGAGAAAATAAAAATTTCCTTTACTTTATTTCCTATATTTTCTAAATCCCAATGTAAATGACTTTTATGGTGAAAATGACATCTTGCTCACCTTCTTTCATGATGTGATTGGACATTGTGGTGGCGAAACAAAACAGTCCAAGATCATACCTAGATGGATTTATGTTGACTAACCTATGACCTTAGGTGATAATGGATGACATGAAATTTGAAATGATGATGACCATGAATGGAGTGTTGGAGTAGCATTTTGGACCTAGATAGATTTATTGAACAAAATTTTAATTGAGAATTTGTTTAAGAAACATAAAATTTGGCCTGGGACCACTACCAAGTAAACCTCAAAGAGAACATTTGATCACTGAACATTTTACACTAACATTGGCTCCAGAAAGGGATGGAAGCTCCTGCAGGAGGTGTCAATAATGTTTTAGATCGTGTAACCTCATCCATTGGGCAATGGAGTCAAAACTGGGAACTAAAATAACTTCGAAAAACTGAAATGAATAACTAAAACATAAAATGACTTTGACTCAAAAACTGACTTGAATTTTTGAAAAAATTAAAATAAAAACATCATCTGATCATAGAAACCTCATGGCCTTCTCCTCAAGCTTCAAACTTCTACAATAAATTCCTTATTGTTTAACAACAAATAAAAGTGATATTTACAATGAAAGTGAACCTTTATCTTCAATATCAAGTAAGGTAACATTTGAGGAACCTTCCAGTCACCGGTCCTCCTAGAATTTCTTGTCCATCAAGATCTAATAAAGAAAAATGCCTTATTACCCCTGAATGTTGTAGTCTTGTAGGGACCTTTCCATAGGTTATCAAACTTACCATGCTTTCCTTTATCTTCATTTCAGGAATCCCATCAAAGAACAACATCTCCTGATTTGAAATCATCAGCCTTGGTCTTCTTGTCATACATCTTCTTTATTTTCTACTGAAGTTTTGAAGTGTGATTGAAAACTTATTCTCTTGACTATTTCAAATGAATCATTTGACTGATTCTTCGTTGGATGTCATTTGCCTCACTGTCGATCTCTTTCATAATTTTCATCACCGGCACTGCTAAAGAAGTGGCAAATATTGTGTTGACACCATACACTAGCTGGAAAGGTAACATGTTGATTGATCTTTTCATGCTAACTTTGTCTTCCCATAGAGCATTTATGAGCTTGTGTGCCAATTTATTTTGTTCTCTTGCAAAAATTTCTTGATTATGTTCACCAAGGATTTGTTTGACATTTCAGCCAACCTGTTGCCTTGAGTATAGTATGTTGTAGAATGCCTGAGTATTATGTGATATTTATCACAAAAGTGAATCATATTTTTGATCTTAAAGGAGGTTGAATTTTTAGTGATAATTTTCTGTGGGTAGCCAAAATGAGAGAATATTTCACTCCAAAAATGGAATCATGAAGATTTTTATAGCTTGTCTCATGGGGAGGGCCTCAATCCACTTCGTGAAGTAATCGGTGGTAGTGAGTATCCACTTATGTTGATCTGATGACGGAGGATGGATCTTTCGAATGAAATCAAGTCCCCACTGCTGGAAGGGTGATTGAACTACAATTGGTTTCAAGGGAAGCAGTAAAAGCTTTCTCTTTCCCTAAAACATTTGACACTCATGACAATTCATGATAATTCTATAATTAGAAAACAAACTTGGCCAATAAAGCCATCCCTTAGTATCTTTTTTTTCGTAGTCTTACAGAAAATATGACCACCACAATCACCTTTATGAAAGTCTTTCATCACTTTTTCAACCTCACCTTCCACCAAACAGTTCAAAAAAACTCGGCCTGATTCTTTCCAATACAAAACATTGTTAAGAATGTAATACTTAAGAGCCTTCATCTTTAAAGATCTACCTTTACTTCTAGGTAAGCCGAGAGGAGGATTCAAATGTTGTAGCACATGTATAATATCAACACACCATGGCGATGAAGAGAAAAATTCATATACCTAATGTTCTCGTCCCTAGAGACAGCCTTGAGTTGTGAAAGACCAGTGCCTAGCACATCTTATATACCAAGGAGCGTGTGATATAACAGGGGGAGTTATCAACAAAAGGATCTCATGCTATCTCCTGTAAACAAGGAGGTTAACTTGAATGGGACCAAAAGCTTTAGAAAAGGGACGCAGGGAAAGCAATACTGCAGAGCCAAGGTGCGAAATTCTAATACAAATGCATCAGACAATTTAGAGGCAGCTTACTATAAAGAGGGCCGGTTTGAAAATACCTCACAGAAATAAATAATCAGAAGGTGATTACTGCGTATGAAAGATTGAGATAATACTAACTGTCCTTGAGATGATATCTAGATACACAATATCACCATGTAATGGGCTTATCAATTTAAGAATCCATACATGACAATAGCGTTTTAAAAATAACCTCCCAAAGAAGCTAATATAGTAGAAATATGGTTGAAATGAAAAGTGAAACAGTATATCATGCCTGAGCCATATTTAAAGTGCTTGACTATTTCAAGCATGGGTATCAACTAGGATAAATCCATACCAAAAACTAGTGAGCCACTCGCATTCCAGAACATGATACAAGAAAGGCAGATGAAACGAAATGAACAATTAAACTAACACATAAAGGGAGAAGTTACAAACTGTGAGACACCCAAGAACAAAATCCTCATTAAAGATGGAACTCCTCCTCACTGAAACCCAACGGGCTCTGTGAATTCATATAAAAGTTCGACAAAAATTCATACAAAACTCTCTTACTGCCTAATTTTCTGAAAATCTGAACCCTTGATAATCTGTTCCTGGGGGTTTTTATAGGAGAAAAACTAGTAAAGGGAGTGAATGATGAACATTTAATTTGTCTCATTAAGATAGGATGGCAGAAGCATTCACGACCACGCTGATTAATGACTCTGTAGTGCTGTATGTACTCTATAATCTAGTTCAGAGATCTCTGTCAGGTCGAGATTGACCTCGGATATGTTCTTGAAGTCCTTTCTGGCTGTAAAGCTCTGCGCTGGTCCTTCTAGAATAAATGAACTAGGTGGAAAATCTACAAGGCCTCCATGCTTCATAACTGCTGACTGACAGGCGTAGAAACTTTAGTCATTGTGTTCATCTGTTTAAGGGCTCGAGGAGGTATGGAGGCTTTAATGGAAATATGTACTGCCTGGAGAAAAATGTCCCGCAGATATTCAAACACAGACCTCGCTATTGCGTGTGCTCTTCAAGTCTTTAAACCGTGCCTTAATCTTTTGAACACGGGTTTAGCACATTAAATCTTCAATTACAGGCTTAAGTCCCTCAAATCTGTCTCTACTGATTCGTCTTGCCGCTATTGAAATGATTATCTCTACACACTGAATCACAGTGGCTATGACTGTAGAGGCAAAGTGAATTTTCCACTCTGAACACCCTACACAAATACAATAAACTCATTATAAAAATCCAAGGGAGGTGGCAGAGAAATGCTATGGAGGCTTGTAGATGGTGGTACGATAGTGAAAATGGGAGAAAATATCTGTGAGACAGTGAAGAAAAGAGCAAATGAAGGCTTGGGCGAAAATGGAATAAACTCCAATGTGAAACATTAAAGTTTAAATTTTAGCGGAATGATGCGATGTTAAGGCACAACAAAGGTTTGATCCTTTGAAACATACGAAATGAGTTTGGATATGGTGGGACTCTGCGATGGCGGAGGGTGATTTAATATGGACCGTTGGATCTCAGGAGGAGATCAATGGTGGTGATTAAACGATGAAGTTAGAGGAGGTTCACATGAAGAAAAATGGACCGGGGCGCAATTCCACGTGGGTCGTTGACCTCAGAACAAATGGACAGTCAGGATGGAATCGGAAAACCACAATCGAGGGGAGATGGAGGATGACACAGTATGACCTTTGCGATTGCGATTAGAGTGATGTTGCAATTATGCGACAACCGTTGGATCTGGTGATAGATCGATGGTGGAGAATTAATCGGCTAGGAGGAAGGTGGATGTGATGAGCGGGAGCGATGAGATCCGGGCCGTTGGATTAGGGCTGAATGACCGGCTATGATTTAATCGCATCGGAGCAAAGCGGGGGCCAAGATCCGATGGTTTGAGTTGTGATTAGTGCAGGACCGTTAGATCGAGGTGTGATCGACAGTCACAACCAGATCGGGGGATCGCAATTGGGGGGCACAGGGGGTGATGCCTCAAGACTTTTGCGATTGTGATTGGGGCGACGATGCGATGGAGCGACTACCATCCGATCTAGAATAATATCGACGGCTCTGATGAAATCAGAGGAGTGGATGGAACTGGGCGATGGGCGCACTGCGATTAGTGCTAGGCCATCAGATTGGAATGGATAGACGGCTCAGATCACGACGGGGTTGAACATAATGAATATGCTATCGCATCAGGGGTTTCGACCTTGAAAAGAAAATTGTGCTTCACCCCGCCCTTCCAATCACGATTAGCGCCTTTTAACCTAGCGCTTGGTCTTAGTGCTGAGACTTATGGAGGGGAAGAGATTAAGCGGCTAGCCTAAAAGGGGCTTAGCCTGTCAAAAGGTTAAAAGTGGGTTTTTGGCCCGTTTTTGATGTATTTAAGGCCAACAAGGGGTAACGGTAAGGGGGATGAAGGGATTTTTGGCCAAACAAAGGGTATTTGTGAGGTTAAAAGAGGAATTGAATAATCAACGAGGGATTAATGAGGAATTAAGGGAGGGGGAAAATGGTTTTGAAACAGAGGATTAATGGGATTAAAACAAAGCAAATGGAGGCATTTTGGGAATTTTTCTTCATAGAAACAGAGAGGTTTTTTTAACTAGAAATAGCAGTGGGATTCATAAAAGGAAAAAGGGCATAATGGGATTTCGAGGATGATGTGTTTTCAGCAGGAATGCGTTCCTTGAAAGATCAGAGACAGTTTGACCCCCCGTTTGCTTGTCAAAATTAATAGGGGGCTAACATGATCAAAACCTAAGGTAATGAATCAACCTCTTTCTCCTCAGATTATGAAAAAATGAAATTGATGTCCAAGGCATGTAAATTTGAATCTGCCATGAGCTTAGCCAAACCTTGTTCTTTGATCATTTTTTTAGGTTTGATTTCCAAGTCATACTCCAACATGACAGCTATCCACTCGCCACGCTGACCTTCAGGATCATTTTGTGTTAGCACATCTTTGACAGCAACGTTTGGGACATATGCAATAACATGAGAGTGAATAATATAGACTTGAAATTCTGTCAATTCTTTAACTAGTGCTAATGCATGTTTCTCGATGATATTTTACTTCAAGGTTCCGTCTCTTATGGTTCCACTGAAGAAAGTGATGGGTTGTCCCGTTTTCTAATCTTTCTTTTGCATAAGGACAAACGAGTATGTTCAGAAGAAAAGGAAACGATGATGAGATCAAGTGTATAACCTGGTTCGATAAGAATAGGAGCATGAGATAATAAAAACTTAACTTGATTGAAATATTTATTTTTGTCATCGGACCAACTCACCTCACGGTCTTTCTTCAACATATCAGTAATTTCTCTTAAATGTTCTGCAAGGTTAGGAATAAACCTTCTCATGAAATTGATTTTACCATTGAATCAATGGATTTCCTTCTTTCTTCTAGGATAGTCCAGATTCTGAATTACTTCAATCCTTGAAGGATCTATCTGGATTCCATCTTTAGATATGATATGACCAAGAAATTTCCCTTTTTCCATAATTAAAAAACTCTTCCTTGGATTCAACAATATGCCAATTTGTTTTCACTTTAGAAAAGTTTCCTTCAAATGCTACAAATTCTCTTCATCCATCCTGGATTCTAAGGCCAACAATACCAGATAATTTGAAGTACTGGCATATTTTTTCACAAGATTCTGAAATCTATAATTTTGTGAATGTTGAGGGAGAATTTCAAAATTTTAATATAGATACTAATTGTACAATAGATTATACAATAAATAGTGAGTTATATGTAAATTAGGTAGATAAAACTAAACCCACTAGATTTACTATAGAAATAGATAAATTAGAAATAGTAGAAATAAAGGAAATAACAAATGATGAAACAAATATTTTAAACCTTAAAGAAAACTTTTTGCCTAAGGGATTAGCCCCATTAGAAGATCTTTTTGATTCCAATGATGTAGCTAGAAAACCAAAAATGGAACCCTTAAGATCAAACATAGAAGAATGTAATATAGGAATAGAAGAAAAATGTAATATAATCAAATTATCCAATGCATTACCTCAAGAAGAAAAGTTGAAATACATAAGTTTTTTTAAAGAATTTAAACATGTGTTTTCCTGGAGTTATGAAGACCTCAAGTCTTATGACACCAGCATTAGACAACATAAAATACCCATCAAAGAAAATCAGAAACCCTTTAAACAAAATCTTAGAATAATTAATCTAGTTCTTATGCCATTGATTGAAAAAGAGGTGTATGAAGCACAAATCATAACACCTATTAGATATTATGATTGTGTCTCAAACTTAGTTCCCACTAGAAAGAAAAAATGGAAATTAGAATTTGTGTTGATTTTTGAAACTTAAACAAAGTGTCACTAAAGGATAACTATCTTCTCCCCAAAATGGACCATATTTTACAGAGGGTAGTAGGGTCATCCATAATTTCATTGCTTTATGGATTCTCTGGATAAAATCAAATCTTAGTTCAACATGAATATCAAGCAAAGACATCATTTACTACTCCTTGGGGAACTTTCATATATTTTAAAATTCCCTTTTGAATGATGAATTCTAGAGCTACATTCCAAGGAGCTATGGACAATATCTTGCCAAAGAAATTCATGAATTTCTAGTTATTTATCTAGATGATATAACAATATTTTCAAAAACAGATAATGAACATCTAGATCATTTGAGAAGAGTTTTCCTTAAATGGAGAAAATTTGGAATTTCCTTGAATCCCAAAAAGACACTCTTTGGACTAGAAGGTAAACTCCTAGGACACATAATTTCAAAAGAGGGAATTAGAAAATATCTAGCTAGAATAGAAGCTATTTCAAACATTGGTCATTGTAGAAACATTAAGGAATTACGGGCATTCTTAGGTAAAATAAACTTTCTTAGAAGATTCATTTCTAATTTAGCAGAACTAATCAGATAATTGAATAACATGTTGAAAAAGGATTCAACACTTGAGTGGACAATACAGGCTAAACAATATTTTGAAGCAATCAAACAAGCCCTTACAAAAACACCTATCCTCATAATTCCTGATTTCAAAAAATATTTTACAATTTTTTCTTTTGCTTCAGAACACACCATTTCAGTAGTCTTGCTACAAAAGAATGATGAGGGTTATGAACAACCCATTTCTTATTTCAAAAAATACTTAAGAGATGCAACATTAAAGTACACTATAATGGAAAAGAAAGCACTTGCTTTAGTGAAAGCTATTAGCAATTTCAGAGTGTACATTTCATACTCACACATAATTTCATATGTTCCAAATTCAGTTGTAAAGGACATTCTGACTTAGAATGGGCTTGATGGAAAGAGAGGCAAGTGGATTGCTACTATATTGGAATATGATATTGAAATAAAGCCTAAAAAATTAATTAAAGGCAAAGGTTTAGCCGAACTCATGGCTGAATAGAACTGTCGAGCCTTAGATATAAATTTCATTGCAGCAATAGATGATCAGGAAGAGATGGCGACTCCACAAATCAATGAAGCATTTTTAGATTCACCTTGGTATATAGATATCATATTTTTTTTACTTAACCTACAAGCTCCTCCTAGTTTATCTATAACTAAAGGCAGATTCTTAAATTTAAAATAAATGAAATATTGTATCATAGATAATGCTTTATTTTGGAAAGATCATGGTGCCATTCTATTAAATTTTTTATTAAAATATGAAGCTGATAAATTTATGCAATAATTTCATGCAAGTGACTGTGGAGGACACCTTTACTAGAAGACAACTAATGATAAAATTTTGAGGGTAGATTTTTACTGGCCCACTCTTTTTGCAGATGTTAGAAATTATGTGACCTCTTATCACAAATGCCAGATATTTGAGAGAAAGAAGAAACTCCTACCATTACCCCTCAAACCCATATCTATAGAAATGCCATTTTAGCAATTGGGTTTAGACTTCATTGGTGAAATTCACCCACCCTCCTCTCCCCAACATAAATGGATTTTGAAAACCACTAATTATTTTACCAAGTGAATAGAAGCCATCCCTTCTAGACAGGCCATTGATTCTGTCATTATCTCATTATTTGAAAACAAAATCCCTTCTAGATTTGGATCATTAGGGGAATTTTGAGGTCTAAAATGGGCCTCTTAAGGAAAATGTACAATCTAAATTCACTTTATGAGAACCAATCACATTTTAGGGGGTGACATCATCCCTAATGGTTTAGGTAGTGTTATCCATGTCAGCCCCCATTAAAATTTCTAGCCGTCAGTCCCTCCTAAACCTTTAAAATTCCTTATCGTGGCCTAAGAAACCCTTTCTCCGCTTACCGTTGCCCTCCTCTGCGCCCAAATTTCATAATCGAAAGCCGAAAAAATCGCTTTTGAATTATTTAAATTCGATCCCCTTTAGCCCTAGCTCCCTACAGCTAGTCTTTCATGTGACCCGGGTGCATAACCCTATGCCAAATCCAAAGGTGCTTATCATCTATGGTTGTCATGTGCATTCTCTTTCGTCCGATCTGATCATAAATCAACGGTTCATAATATTCCCGCCGTGGTGGACCCCACGCCCGCACTCATTGTAAAAACCGGCCTGTAAATTTCGCACCACTTTTGAAGGGCTGGTGGTTTTCCACAAAGCGCAGCGATCCCATTAATCGCATGACACGTGTCTCAGCCACTGTTCCAAAACCACCCCCATTTCACGCATTATCTCTCGGTCATGGACGTGCAGCGAAATTTATGAGAACCGTTCGATCTTGGGCACTCAATCCAATGACAATTATTCTCCAAAGTTGTGCAGCTTTTAACTCCTGTCTACATCACCCGTGCCCCACCACCTCACCACCGCCCGACACAATATTAACCATCGATCCATTTTTTGATCATATGGCCCAGAATTATTCGCGCACCCTGTCGGCTGACCATGTCTACCTCCACGTCACCCCTTCCATATAGTCTCTCGTACACCCACGTATCATTCGCGTTCACCTCCACCATTCCCATGCATCGTTTACATGTCTATGTTGTCTATTTTTGCCTCGTCCACACAGTGTTGTCTCATTGTGTTTTTCGTCGTCACCCTTCATTCCTCCATCACCTTGCTTCTCCTCATCGTTTCACTCATTCCATATCACCACTCCATGGTCACTGCCTCATCCATTACCCTGGTGCCTAGTTTCCTTTAACCATTTTGTGGGTTTTTCAGGTGTCTCTTGCCAGAGAACTATCATAACTTTCGGCCACCATCACAGAACTCGAGAACGCATGACAAGACCAGGTTCAAGGAGAAAAATTCGTAAAGAAAAATCCGGGATCCGCTATGACATGACCAACATTAAATAAAGCATGGGTTAAGATCTGTCGAAACCTCCAGAGAAATTCAAAATGCAAATTTTATAGGTGGAGATATTAATAGTCACAGCAAACAACATCAATGAAAGATCCAAGGAATGCAGTGCCTGGCATTGAACAATTTAAATTTCAATTTGAAATTTAGAAGACAGAGAGTACTGGTGCATCAGAATCATATCCCCAGGTTTACATCAGCATATTTTTCCTCAGGAAAGTACATAATGTTTCATATCTTATTCTTCATGTCTTATCCCTGGAGAAAATTGCACCCACAACATTTACTTCGTGGAGCAGCCACAGAGTACCTGCAGCATCCTAGAGCCATCAAATAGTATGGGCGCGAAATGTTTCCCCCGTTCCGTTTTAATGGACCAATTAATTGTTTTCACCTACTTCTTTTATTGGTTTCTCTTCTCCTTCTTCTATAAAGAGGAAGAAGAAAGAAATTGTAAGGGTTCCAGATTTTTATCAGAGAATTGTGCAGTGAAAGGCACTTTGTATACATTTTGTAAAGCTTTTGTATGAAGGCTCAGAGCCCATAGGGTCTTAGTGAGGAGGAGTTCTATCTGTAGTAGAGGATTCTGGTCTTTGGTATACCACAGTATGTAACCTTCTCTTATGGGATTAATACAACACTTCATTTCATATATCTTCTTGTATCGTGTACTGGAATGCAAGTGGCTCACTGATTCTAGGTAAGGATTCATCCTAGTTGGTGCCCATACTTGGATCAGTCAAGCACTTTAAATATGGCTCAGGCATGATATGTTGTTTCCTGTGCATTTCATCCACCTTTCTGCTATATTAATTGCTTTGGGAGGGTGCTTTTAAAACGCCATTGTCATGTATGGATTCTTAGTCTGATAAGCCCATATATGATTTTTTTGTGTATCTGGGTATCAAACCAAAGTTAACTAGTATCTTCTTATGTTTCTTTCCCTACATACACCTACTGATATTTTATTTCTGTGGCATATTATTTGAATCGGCCCTCTTCACAGTAAATTGTCTCTTAACTGTCTGATGCCTTTACATTGGGGTTTTGCATCTTGTTCCTGCAACATTACTTTCTTTGTGACAGTTTCTGTACGGTCTGGTCCCATTTTAAATCAATCTCCTTGTTTACAAGAGATAGCAGGTGAGTCTTTGGATTGACACCCAAGCTTTATTATAATCTCCCTGTTATGCTAATATGTCCTAGGCACTGGTCTATAGCAACTCTAGGCTGTCTCTAGGAGTGAAAATAATTGTCGACAACATCTTTCTAGTGCTGTTGCCAGGGATCGAATTTAAGAATATCAGTTTCCCTGGGCCTCGACAAAATCTTATTTACTCTCTAATCAGGTGAGCACAGAGAGTTGAAGAGTTTCATATCTCTCACCTTGGTGACTCCACGTTATTTCTTATTTGATAAACCCGTTGGTAGTCCTAGCTCCTCGTAAGCCACATCTGAGGTCAGATACATCACAGTCAAAGACACCTTCAGTATCTGACCCTGAGAAGATTATACATAGAAGAAGCTGGAAAGAAAGGAAATCAGTTTGTACTGAGATCCCTGAACGTTCTGTAGAATATTATCCATCCTCTTCTTCTCAAGAAATCCAAGTAGAAAATCCCGACTCCACTGAGGAAAATCCTGAATACTACTCAGATAGCCCACCCCGGGGAAGTGCTAGAACCACTGAGAAATTTTGTCCTACCCCTGAGGTCGAGGAAGTCAAAGAAGTTACAGAAGTAGCCCCTGTTAATCGTGAATTGTTCACATCTACACCTCAGGCTTCTGTACAGAATATTCCTGTTGTAATACATACTCCACTTCCATCTACTCCTCTTCCTCCATTTTTACATCAGATTATTGCACAACCCCCACCTCCTCCAATGGCTAATGTCCCATCCTTTTTGTTGAACAAATATGCTCCCCTAGCACTGCCTCAAGTGTTAAATGATATGCCATAAGATTATTTGAAGATCATTCCCAGATTCATTGGGGAAAATGAAATAGATGCTCAGAAACACCTTGATACCTTATGCTCCTTTGCAGAAAACTTTAATGTAGAAAATGTGGATGTATTCTTAAGATTATTTGTGCAATTTCTGGACGGTGAAGCCAGAAAATGGTTGAAAACATTAGGAAACCGTTATGTAACCTCTTGGGATGATATGGAAAGTACCTTCTTCGGGAAATGGGGAGAAAAGAAAGATCATGGGCAATGCCTTACTGAGTTCAATACACTTAAGAGGAAATATAATGAAGGGGTGTCAGAATTTATCAAGAGATTTAATAAGTTATATCTAAATCTCCCTGCATATATGAAGCCTCATCAGAATTCTGCCAAAGTTGTTTTCATAGCTGCTTTCGACTCTGATTTTGGTTTCTCTCTTAGGGAAAGAAAGCCTGCCACCCTAGACGATGCTCAATCAGATGCTCTTGAGTTGGAAGCAAATTTTGCCTCCACTGGAAAATTAAAAATGAAAGCTGAACAAGATACTAGAAGAAGGGGTAAGGAGGAAGTATCTACCTCCAATCAAGATAAAGATTCAGATAAAATTGAAGAAATGAGAAAAATGATTAAGAATCTTTCTAATAAACTAGTCAATATTGAATTGGAAACCAAGAACTTAGCTCCCAAGAATTTTCAGAATACTCCAAACAGAGGTTATGATCCTCAGTATAGAAGACCACCCCTGCAAATACTGCCAAGAGAAGCAAGGGAGCAGCATGATCAGGTACCACACCCATTGTACCTGGAAGGCCCAGTAGATGACTCCACTAAAGATGCTGCCTATGAACTGCAAGCTACAAACCTTGCTTTCTCAAACAATAATGAAGTAGAATTCCCATTGCATGAAGAAGAAGAAGAGATCAGAGACACAGAAGATGCATAAATTGACCATTATTGCAAACAGTTTAATGATTTCATGCAAGCACATTTTAACAGGAAATATGATCTAAGATCTTCAAGGAAGAGAACTCAAACTCAGGACCAAGAAGAAGAGCCTCTCCAGAAGGGAGTACCTGCTCAAAAGGAATCCACGGTGCAGAAAGTTACAGACAAAGGTAAGAGTCCTCTAAACAAACCTTTGCAATCTAATGATCAAATTCCTTCTTCTTCAAAAGTAGTCACCCCTACTAATGTTGAGCCTATATCTAAAGAAATTAGACCTTCAGCAGAGAATAAAGAGTCAAAATAAGTTGTAATAGAAAAGTCCCCTCTTGTTTTTAATCTACTAAAAGAACTTGAAAATTTCAAAATCCCAGTCCCCCTGACTGAGTTGTTGAAACATCCTGCATATCAATCTCAAGTTTCTTCTTTCATGTTCCCTCCCGAAGCACCAGTTATTCCATATAGTCTGAACCTCCAAGAAGAAAGACCCATGGTAGTCTTTGGCCCACATGTCGAGGAGGTAGACTCCTCTACTCCTCCTTTCTATGTGTCTCTAGTGATTCATGACCTGCTGTTACACAATTGTATGTTAGATTCTGGAGCTTCCCATAATCTTATGCCTTTGTCAGTCATGGAACAACTAGGACTACAAATCACATGTCCATATAAGGACCTATATTCATTTTATTCCAAAAGAGTCAAATGCTTGGGGATGATTAAAGATTTAGTGGTCAATCTGGCCCAAATTCCAGCGAAAAGTGTAGTAATGGACATTGTGGTGGCCGACATCCCAGCCCGCTTTGGCATGCTGTTGTCAAGGTCCTGGGGAACAAAAATTGGTGGGTCACTCAAGTTAGAATTAACATATGCCACTATTCCAATTTTTGGTGGCCAGGAGAGGAGGTTGTACAGAGAAACCAGATTTGTCAAGATGGTGACTAAGGCTGACAGCTCAAATAATTCACCAGTCTACAGCAAGGAAGGAGATTTCTCATGTTTGATGTTAGAATAAGATAAAAATTATGCTCAGGAACCTTCCTTCTGCCAGATAAAGACTGGGCAGCTTTCAGGGAACCAGGAAGCAGGAGTATGGACTTTACATTTTGATGGAGCAAATTCAAGAGAAGGAAACGGGGCTGGAGTATTATTAATCTCTCCTACAGGAAAATGGGTGCCACTGTATTTTAAATTGGAATATGAATCTACTAATAATGTAGCTGAATATGAAGCACTACTATTGGGATTGCAGACAGCCAGGAGCATGGGCATACAGTGTTTAAAGCTCCTGCGAGACTCTGAACTGGTGGTCAGACAGGTCAGAAACCAATGTCAAGCCAAGCATCCTCGACTGAGGGCATATAGGAATGAAGTATGGGACATGGTGGAGAACTTCTTCTTGGCATTTAATATCCAGTTCATGCCCCGAGAGCAAAATAGAATGGCAGATTCACTTGCTGTGGCTGCTAGTACATTCCATCCTCCCCAGAATCCTCTCCTGAGGTATGAAATTTAGGTACGTTATAGACCATCAATCCCAGATAATATTAAGAATTGGCAGGTATTTGAAGATGATGAAAAAATGAAGAAATTTCTGGAAACAGTGGGAGAGTTCTCTAATATGGAGATCGATGATTGTGAAGGAGATGAGGCTGAAAATGTTTCAGAGAATAAGTGGGAAGAGAAAATGGCAGGAAGTAAAGTGTTGCAGCTAAAAGGAAATGTGATACCTAGAGGGCTGGTGCCCCTGGAAAGGCTGTTTGATAAAAATGATGTCCCGTTGCAGCCTAGTAGAGTAATAGAAGAAGATCAGGTAGAAGATCTGAATCTGGGAACTAATGTTGAGCCTAAAATTGTAAAATTATCCAAGAAATTCCCATAGGAGTATAAGGAAAAATACCTGAAATTATTTCAGTCATATAAAGATGTGTTTCCATGGTCCTATCAGGACCTTAAAACTTTTGATATTAATATAATGCAGCATAAAATTCCTCTGAGGGAAGATGCGAAACCTTATAAGTAGAAGCTCAGACAGATAAATCCTCTGCTACTTCCCTCCATTGAAAAAGAAATCAGGAAGCTGCTAAAGGCCAGAATAATTGTGCCCTTCAGATACTCAGAATGGGTTGCTAATTTATTCCCTTTCAGAAATAAAAATGGAGAAATAAGGCTATGTGTGGATTTCAGGAATTTAAACAGAGCATCTTTAAAAGATAATTATCCACTACCCAAAATGGACCACATACTGCAGAAGGTGGTTGGAGCCTCCAGAATGTCAATGATGGATGGTTTCTCTCGATATAACCAGGTGGTTGTACTCCCATAGGATCAAAAGAAGACTGCTTTCATCACACCATGGGGAACATTTATGTATGCCAGGATGCCTTTCGACATGATTAATGCAGGGGCCACCTTTAAGAGGGCTATGGATATTTCTTTCGTAGGGGAGCAGGATAAATTTATGGTGGTGTACCTAGACGATATAACAGTGTTTTCAAAAGGTGATGCTGAACACATCAAGCACTTGCAAATAAATTTTGAAAAATGCAGAAGGTATGGCCTCTCTCTCAATCCACAAAAGTCTTTATTTGCATTAGAGGAAGGCAAACTTTTGGGGCATATTGTAACTAAATATGGGGTAAGGATAGATCCCAAAAGAGTAGAGGTTATAGATAGTATTCCTCTCCCCAGAAATAAGAAAGAAGTGCAAGTGTTTTTAGGGCAGATAAATTTCCTAAGAAGGTTTATTCCTAACTATGCTGAGATAGTTAGGCATATAACAGATATGCTAAAGAAGAATAGTGAGGTGAAATGGTCACAAGGATCACAGGAGGCCTTTGGTAGAATCAAAGATGCATTTTCTGAAGCCCTTGTGTTAGCTGGGCCAGATTATACTAAACCATTTATGATCTTTTATTTTGCATCACCTCATACAGTAGCTGGAGTTTTGTTACAGAAAAATGGAGATGGATATGAGCAACCTATTGCCTTTTTCAGCCAAGTTCTCCATGATGCATAACTGAAGTATAACATATTGGAGAAGTAGGCATATGCCCTAGTCAAATCCCTCGAAGCCTTCCGCACGTACGTTTTTCAGTCCCACATTACTGCATTTGTCCCCACCACAGCTGTCAAAGACATTCTGATTCAGGGAGACAGTGAAGGGAAAAGAGGGAGATGGATTGAAAAACTATAGGAGTATGATTTGGACATCCATCCAACTAAGCTAATTAAAGGGCAAGGCCTTGAAAAAATTCTATCAGAATCAAACTACTAGGCTCTGGGCATAAATTTGTCTATAATAGCAAATGAAGAGTCCGAGAGGAAAGAAGAGCAGCAGGGACTAGAGATGGCTACTCAAAGAGTACACATAAAATATCTCACCAGTCCATGGTACAAAGAAATATTTGAATATCTTTTGACACTTGGCTATCCTCAAAGTTGTGATAAAGCAAAATACATGTCTTTAATATTGAGATCACAGAAGTATATACTTGCTAATGGACAACTGTATTGGAGGGACCCTTCAGGCATACTACTATTATGCCTCACAGGAAATGAAGTGGAAAATATAATGATAGAATTCCATGAGGGAATTTACAGAGGACATTATAGCTGGAGAGCTACAGCTCATAAAATCCTGAAGGCTGGTTTCTACTGGCCAAAATTATTTGGAGATGTTTTTACTTGGGTCAGAGCATGCGATAAGTATCAGAAGTTTGCTGAGAAACAAAAGTTGGCAGCTCTACCCTTGATTCCAGTTCATGTGAATGAACCATTTCAACAATGGGGATTAGATTTTATAGGAGAAATACATCCCGCATCAAGTGGCCAACATAAATGGATATTAACTGCCACAGATTATTTTACAAAATGGGTGGAAGCCATACCTGCAAGGAATGCTACTGACACCGTCATCATAAAATTCATGGAAGAAAACATCATATCCAGGTTTGGCTGTCCTGCTAGAATAGTGACTGATAATGCACAGGCCTTCAAGTCTACAAAATTTATAAATTTCTGCTAGCAGTATAATATTACTCTGAAGCAATCTACAGCTTACTATCTGCAGGGAAATGGCTTGGCAGAGTCTTCCAATAAAACTTTGGTGAGGAACTTGAAGAAAACAATCAATTAGAATCAGAAGAATTGGAATTCCCAATTGAAGTTTGCTCTATGGGCTAATAGAATCACCAGTAAGAGAGCAACCGGGAAATCTCCATATGAGTTGGTATATAGGCGAGCAGCAGTATTTCCTGTGCAGCTGGCTTTACCAGTGGCACGCTTCATACAAGATGGTCAGGAGGAACCAGATGATATGGTCAGAAGAATCCATCAGTTGGTGGAATTAGAGGAAACACGAAACCAAGTGACCCAGAGATTAGCTGAATATCAGGAGAAAATGAAACATGTGTTTGACCAGCATGCAAAGGACAGGAAATTGCAGATTGGAGACCTAGTTCTGACATGGGATGTCCGAAGAGCCGAAAAAGGAAAACATGGCAAGTTCGATCCACTCTGGTTCGGCCCATTTAAAATTGTGGAACAGGGAGGTAATAACACATTTATATTGGAGAATTTACAGGGTGACGTGCTAGATGCCCCTGTAAACGGACAATTTTTTAAACCCTACTTCCAATTTTGATTAAGGAAGAACAAGCTTGATGTACCATATTGTATATAAGTTTTGTTTCAGTTTTGGTTTGATCTAGGAAGGCACGCTGATTAAGTATGAAGTAAAATGTAGAAGTGTCAAAGAGATAAACAAGCTTGCAAGATGATCAGGATGGTCTGCAGGTTCTCGACATATCCAGGGATGAACGTGCCGTCCCCAGCTGGAGCCGATGTTATCCATGTCATCCCCCATTAAAATTTATGGCCGTCAGTCCCTCCTAAATCTTTAAAATTCCTTATCATGGCCTAAGAAACCCTTTCTCCGCTTACCGTTGCCCTCCTCCGTGCTCAAATTTCATAATCGAAAGCCGAAAAACTCGCTTTTGAATTATTTAAATCCGAGCCCCTTTAGCCCTAGCTCCCTACAACTAGTCTTTCACGTGACTCGGGCACATAACCCTATGCAAAATCCAAAGGTGCTTATCATCTATGGTCGTCGGGTGCATTCTCTTTCGTCCAATCTGATCATAAATCAACGGTTCATAATATTCCCGCCATGGTGGACCTCGCGCCCGCACTCATTGTAAAAACCGACCTGTAAATTTCGCACCAATTTTGAAGGGCTGGTGGTTTTCTGCAAAGCGCAACGATTCCATTAATCGCGCGACGGGTGTCTCAGCCATTGTTCCAAAACCGCCCCCATTTTGCGCATTATCTCTCGGCCATGGACGTGCAACGAAATTTATGAGAACCTTCCGATCTTGGGCGCTCAATCCAACGGTGATTACTCTCCAAAGTTGTGCAGCTTTTAACTCCTGTCTACATCACCCGTGCCCCACCACCTCACCACCGCCTGACACAATATTAACGATCGATCCAGTTTTTGATCGTACGGCCCAGAATTGTTCGCGCACCCCTTCGGCTGACCGAGTCCACCTCCACGTCACCCATTTCGTATAGTCTCTCGTACACCCACGTATCATTCGTGTTCACCTCCACCATTCCCATGCATCGTTTACGTGTCTATGTTGTCTGTTTTCGCCTCGTCCACACAGTGTTGTCTCATTGTGTTTTTTGTCGTCACCCTTCATTCCTCCATCACCCTACTTCTCCTCATCATTTCACTCATTCCATATCACCACTCCATGGTCACTGCCTCATCCATTTCCCTGGCGCCTGGTTTCCTTTTACCATTTTGTGGGTTTTGCAGGTGTCTCCTACCGGAGAACTATCATAACTTTTGGCCACCATCACAGAACTCGAGAACGCATGACAAGACCAGGTTCAAGGAGAAAAATTCATAAAGAAAGATCTGGGAGCCGCTATGACATGACCAACATTAAATAAATTAGGGGTTAAGATCTGTCGAAACCACCAGAGAAATTCAAAATGCAAATTTTACAGGTGGAGATATGAATAGTCGCAGCAAACAACATCAATGAAAGATCCAAGGAATGCAGTGCCTAGCATTGAAGAATTTAAATTTCAATTTGGCATTCAGAAGACAAAGATTACTAGTGCATCAGAATCATATCCCCAGGTTTAACTTCAGCATATTTTTCCTCAGGAAAGTACAGAATGTTGCATATCTTATTCTTCATGTCTTATCCCTGGAGAAAATTTCACCCACAGCATTTACTTCGTGGAGCAGCCACAGAGTACCTGCAGCATCCTAGAGCCGTCAAATAGTATGGGCGCGAAATTTTCCCCCCATTCCGTTTTAATGAACCAATTAATTTTTTTCACCTACTTCTTTTATTGGTTTCTCTTCTCCTTCCTATATAAAGAGGAAGAAGAAAGACATTGTAAGGGTTCCAGATTTTTATCAGAGAATTGTGCAGTGAAAGGCACTTTGTATACATTTTGTAAAGCTTTTTTATGAAGGCTCAGAGCCCGTAGGGTCTCAGTGAGGAGGAGCTCTATCTGTAGTAGAGGATTCTGGTCTTTGGTATACCACAGTATGTAACCTTCTCTTATGTGATTAATACAACACTTCATTTCACATATCTTCTTGTATCATGTACTAGAATGTGAGTGGCTCACTGATTCTAGGTAAGGATTCATCCTACTTGGTGCCCATACTTGGATCAGTCAAGCGCTTTAAATATGGCTCAGGCATGATATGTTGTTTCATGTGCATTTCATCCATCTTTCTGCTATATTAGTTGCTTTGGGAGGGTGCTTTTAAAATGCCATTGTCATGTATGGATTCTTAGACTGATAAGCCCATATATGATTATGTTGTGTATCTAGGTATCAAACCAAAGTTAACTAGTATCTTCTTATGTTTCTTTCCCTGCATACACCTACTGATATTTTATTTCTGTGGCATATTATTTGAATCGGCCCTCTTCACAGTAAATTGTCTCTTAACTGTCTGATGCCTTTACACTGGGGTTTTGCATCTTGTTCCTGCAACATTACTTTCTTTGTGACAGTTTCTGTAAGTTCTGGTCCCATTTTAAATCAATCTCCTTGTTTACAAGAGATAGCAGGTGAGTCTTTGGATTGACACCCAAGCTTTATTAAAAGCTCCCTGTTATGCTAAGATGTCCTAGGCACTGGTCTATAGCAACTCTAGACTGTCTCTAGGAGTGACAATAATTGTCGACAACAGGTAGCATTGTTTGATTTAAAGGTACTTTCTTGTCACATTCTCAATGGTGGATAAAATCTCATGGTTAACCATGATAGTGTTCTAAGCATTTTTAAAGTCAAATTAAAATACTCATAATAAATGTCATTTCACACTTTTTGAATAAAAATATAATATTGTCATTTCATATTTCTTGAAAGAAACAATGCATATCCTTGTATAGTTATTATATTATATTATATTGTATTTATATTTATATAGTATATTAATTACATGTTATTATACAATTTTAATAATATAATTTTAATTAATAGCATATAATATAATTCAGAATTTATAAATTTATATTTATATTTTATTTTAAGTTATTTAAGTACAAAGGACAAATGCATTAGTTGTTCAATGATAATGAATTTTTATTGAAAAGCTCATTCTTATTTATAGTCACATCAATACAATTTTTTTATTAATTTTATTTTGGTACAACTTTTGAATTGAATTTAACTATGCTTACATGGATTGCGGTGCAAAAAGTGAATTGCAAATTCATAAATATAATTTTATTGGTTTATCTATTATTTTATTATTTCCTTAGGAGGCCCATTTTAGACCTCAAAATTCCCCTAATGGCCCACAAAATCTCATTACTGATAATGTAGCTGCCTTCAAGTACAAGAAAATGATTGAATTTTGTAACAAATACCACATTAACCTTTACCATTCCACTGCCTATTACCCTCAAGGTAATGGACTTGCAAAATCCTCAAACAAAAGCATAGTTAATATCATCCAAACTATTAGAAGATAACAAAAAGACGTGGAACAAAAGGTTGGTCAATGCCTTATGGGCAGACAGACTAACTACAAATAAATCCATTGGTACCTCTCCCTATCAATTGGTATATGGGATGGATTTTGTTTTTCCATCCTCTTTAGGAGTGCCAGTGATGAAAATGATCCAAGAGATGCAAGTAGAGAAAAATGATATCCGAAGAAGGATAAATCAGACAATACATTTGCAACAAACCAGGGAAGAAGTTTATGTCGAATCACAAGTAATACAAGGTAAAATAAAAATTATTTTTGACAAGAAAACCAAAGAAGATGATTTTTTCATAGGTGATAAAGTACTCAAATGGAATTCCAGAAGGGAATATAAAGGGAAACATGGAAAATTTGACTTTCTATGGAAAGGACCATACATCATTTATGGTTACATAGGTAATAATGAATTCTTCTTGAAGGAGTTAGATGGAATAGATCTACCAAGAGGACCAGTCAATGGTAGAATGTTGAAGCAATAATTTTCTCCATATTAACCATTATTTTATTTATTTTACTTTGCTCATTGTAAATAACATTGCAAATTTTAGAGTGGATTGGATGATTATCATTTGAATTTGAAGCCCAAAGAGAAGGCCCTAAGATTTAACATGTATAACATCATATGATTGAATAAAGGAGAGCTCAAAAATTAGTTTCAAGGCAAGAAAGTCAAATTTCCAAGACTAGTGAGCTTAAAGTTCTTCACATTTCACCGGGAAATTTCATCCCTAAGTGGAGCCACTATTAGGGTACTATAATAATAGGGATGATAATTTTGAATTGATTATGTTTTACTCTTGTAATTTTGTGTATACATTTCTTTCTGCAAATGTTTTCCCATATTAAAAAAAAGTAAAGAAGGTAAGTCCTAAAATAAAAATCAAAGGACAAAAAGAAAAAGATCAAAAAATAATATAAAGTATGAGCCCCACCAAAAAGAGATAAAAATAGATCATGAAAGTGCTGCAAATTCAAACGCCACTACCTTTACTTTACTTTGCAAATAAAATTGTTTTCAAATTTTCAAAAATGCCACAATCCATGATGATCAGACAGTTTAATCTTGATTCATTCATGTTTTAAATTTCATGTCAAAATAGTTAGAGAATAAAGATCTGGCCAAACAATTTAATCTTAGGAGATCAGTAGCTAGGTAGAGAATAATTATGAGCTCATGAGTTTAATCTAGGACATTGGAAGGTATAAGGTTAGAATTAGATTAGTTTTCTTATCAAAAATAAAAATAAAGTGTCAGCAAGGTCAAATGTACCCAATAAATGAAGAAAAAATGTTAGAGTAAATGAAGGGTAGGCAAAAGTACTTTCACAAGTCATGGAAAGCATCAATTGGCTCATTTCATATTACTAATTTCCTTCTAAACTCATTTCCCCTTGTAAAATAACCCTTTCCCCTTATTTTACCCCTTTTTCCCTTCTTAAAACCCCTTTCCCTAGTTAAAAATCTATTTCCCTTTGAAAAGTAAAATCCCCCTTACTAATTCCCATTTCCATTTAAAAACACTCCAAAATCCACTTATCCTAAGTTTTAAATGTTTAAAATATTGGGAACCACTCTAAAATCACTCCCCGATATCCTTTTAACACTTATTCTTAGTGTATTTTGAAATCCCGCATACATATTCACTTACCCCTTTTTTAATAATTCTTCGATTTATATATTACATTAAACCCTCTCTACCACTCATATATATCCCTCACTAATTATCTCAGGCCCCTCTTTATATTAACTCCCGCTCAAATATATTTCCCCATACCCTTTATGTTAGTTTAACATATAGTTTTTGTTATATTACATACCCCTTCGTATTATTCATGCTCGGTCCCACCTTTCAAGATCCCCCCAACTCATCCCTCGACAACCGTCAACCATCCGATTGGCACTACCAAGATCCGACCATGCCTGAACCTTTTCGAATTTTCGAATGCCTAGAATTTAAATTGAATTGGGAGTGAAAAATGGGTGGTTTCACACCCCCGCTCCCCTACCGTGCATCAGTCTGAGGTTGTATCACGTCCCTCAAACTAAAACCACTTAACCACTTTTTGTGATGCGATAACTACCAATCCATCAACTGAGCTATATGATGAAACCACCCTCTTGTTTGAATTTAACCTTCGCGCCCTATGTTTAACTATCATTGGTTAAAAACATTAAAACCCTCCCTTTACCATTTATTCACCATTTCTGTTGAGAATTGCAGAGAAGAAGCCAAAAAGAAATCTTGCCAACATATTTTGAAGCCATTCAGACCGGTGCCAACCTATATTGAAGACAACCTAGACTAGAATTCACATCTTTGCAACCAGAAGACATTGCCAACTTAGATTTGAAGCCTTATAAGACCAAGGGAAGCCCCTGTTGCCTAAAAAACCATTTCTGCAGAATGAAATCACCTTTCCATATGTGTTCCTAAGTTTCCTGAAGCCATTTATTAAGAAAAAAGTAATAAACTACTAATTGAACAAATTAAAATGGCCTCCCAGAGTATTATAAATTTTAATCCTCTGCAACCCCCAGTTATATATTGTTAACATACCCCGCTTGCAGACAAATACTTCAAAATCTGTGACACAGTCACTAATTTCAACCTCTTGGACATCCACTGCTGGAGCCATGAATAAACCTTTCTTCATCCATCAGTGGAAACCCCAAAAAGTAAACCTCCTTATTCAGCCTCAATTGTTTCAGAGAGAACTAGACAGACTGTGACAATGTTGTCTTGCATTCTAGGGTACTTCACTGATGAATATGTAGATGCTTCTATCTTAGGTTTTTGTCTATTTTCTTCCCAGGACAGCCTCGAGCTTCTAAATTTAAATTTACTCAATACTTATCAGATGCCATCCATGACTAATTAGTTAAATTACCAGAGGAAGGAGTGTTTAATTATTCATCTGTTTTGTTTCATATGTTCCTATATTTCCAATCTGAAAGGTTTGCAGTAAGCCTCCAAAAACTAGACACAGAGGGTAACCCCCAATCTATAGTCCTCTAGAATTCCTTAATCAGAAATGATTCCACAAAAATCACCTACAAGGACTTCATTGATTCATTTTCTCATTTAGTTGTCAACATGCTAAGCAGTAGCAGTCAACCTAGGATCAGTGAAGAAATAAAGAAATTGTTACAGTTGTCAGAAAAAAAAGTAGAACATGAGACTGATATTTATACCAGAACCACACTGAAATTAGGGTGTACGGATGCCAAAACACTCATACATGCTGCCCAAATACCTCCCAATGAGGTTATTTTCACTAGAATACATCAGGCAGATCCTAAACTCAGATGAGGTTAATTTTCTGTCAGCAAAGAAGAAAATTTAGTTTAAAATTAAGAACCAACTTGGTCCTCTCATTTGCAATAATAGGAATGTTAGTCAACAAGCAGATAAGTGTTTAC
This sequence comes from Pinus albicaulis, assembly GCA_034641835.2. Classification (NCBI taxonomy): domain Eukaryota; kingdom Viridiplantae; phylum Streptophyta; class Pinopsida; order Pinales; family Pinaceae; genus Pinus; species Pinus albicaulis. The sequence goes on along the minus strand of CM076582.1, from coordinate 673,498,220 downwards.
AGGACTTCAAATTTAGTAGTAGTTTCAAATGGCAGTATGATACTTTGGGAGTTATCAGCAAGTTAAGAGTAAAAATTAAATTGACTCCTTTTTTCCATGAGTCTAAACCAGAGATTGAAAAGTATTACAACCAATCATAGTGGTTGGAAAATACTTTACAAGAGGTAGTGAAGCAAGGTGATGCTAGTTCCATATTTCATACTCGAGCCCCAGAAGACAAGAATTCAAAGAGGCCAAGAGAAGAAGGTTCATATTCTACTGAAACCACTACTGACACCAAATTCAAGTTAATGTATAAGAAAAAGGCCAAACTGAATCCAATAATTGAAAAAGAAGAAATAGTTGAGATAATTGAAATCATTGATACATACATAGTGGTCAAATATAATTCACCTCCAGCATTTTCAAAGGAAGCTCATCAGCCATCAACCTCTAATACACAAATAATTCAGAAGCAACATAGTGTAGAGGTATATTCATTATGAAAACTGGTGGACAAAGAACATGATATAATGGAAAAATATAAAGAAATAAAATTGAGAAATGATTCATTGAAAGTTTTTACCTATGCCCAACATTGGAAACAAACTCCCAGTGACAAAAACAGGTTTCTTTCAGCCTTTGATTATAAAAATAGGAAAATTCAAATGACCTTTTTGCAGCTAATAGTGAAAGCTCCAAAATAATCATTAGACTACAAGAAAATAACATTTGAATTTAAAGCTAAAAATATACATCCAACAGATCAAATTGAGTTCCATAAGCAAGTTGGAGAATGATTTACTCCACTATGACTAGAAAAGCTATGAGTGTTCAAAAACTTCAAAATTCTCTAGAGAATATCAGAGCATAGTTAAAACTAGAGAAGGCATCCTCACAAGTAAAGGATAACATAATAAAATCACTTGAAGAATTGGTTATGAAGGTTGTATATGATCCAAATTACATCAAAGCAGCTGAAGAGCTCATCAAAAATAAAATGCAGACTTTGTTGCATTGAAAAAACAGTTGAAATTACCTCCCATTGAACATCCACAAACTAAGGAAGTTTTGGAAAATGAATGTCAGAAAGATGAAATGATGAGTCTCATCATTTATTTGACAGCTCAACTAAAAGAGATGGATAATAAAATGGATAAATTGGTGCAGGAAAAGAAGGCCATCATGGAAGCAATTCCTGTCACTACCATTACTATAGTTACTACAACAGTTCCATTTACTTCATCAGCTCCATTACCTACAGTAGTTCCAGTAACAATAGAATTTTAACCAGCTACTACATTAGAAACGGAATCAGCAGAAACTCATCCCAATTATGAGGCAGGTAAATTGATTAAAGCCATGCAGGACATGTTAATACAAACTACTGAAATTAATAGACTTAAAGAAAAAATAAAAATTCTGGAAGATGCAAAGAAGTTGGCTCAAACCATGTATAAATCACAAAATCAGAAATCAAACAGATTGAATGAAAGAGTATAGAAGTTAGAGAAATAATTAACACTAAAAGAGTCACTTTCCCAAGCAAAACAATAGTTGTGGGCCAATATCATTAACTCTGTTAATGATATTTGGCCTTCCATCCAATTCATATTTGATCAGAATGATTTGATAAAAGAATAAAATGAAGATATTCAAAAATTCAAGGAAGAACTTGGGAAGAAACAAAGAGGCCACTAAGATAATTAAGTTTCTTAATTCTAAGAGCAAGAAATAATTAGAATAAATTGGCATAAGTGGCATAACAAAAACAATATTAGAGGTAATAAAGGCAATTTCCAAAAGAAACTTGAAGATAAGTGTCAAACTATGGAGTTAGAAATAACCAAATTTATGGTCAAATTTGATGCTTTGAGGAAAAAAGGTCTGCCTAATCCTTTGGTGATCAATGACAGATTAATGAAGCATGAAGACTATGACAAGAAAATCAGAGAAGTGGCTAAATAATAGTCCAACAATTCCTCCATGAAAGGAATTCCTACAGGAAAAGTACACTATCCAACATTTGAAAATCTCTTTTACCTATAGCATGAGGTAAATCATCTCTTTATAAACAAGCCTGCTTTTGAAAAATACACAAAGGCTTATGAGATTTGCAAGAGAATGGTAAAAATCAAATTACCAGATGAAGAGGTTTGGGAAAAACTGTATGATTTACTGTGACAGTGAAAAGTAAAATAAGGTAAAACAACAGTCAGGTTAAAGTAAAAATAGAGCATGCAGTTTAAAGATCAAAACATAGTTAAAAGAGAATCAGATGACAAGGCAAAGTGAAAGACAATAAGTGTAAAGATACAACCAGTGTAAAGCAATAGTCAGAGAGATAAAGTAGCAAAAGATAAAAAAAGAAAACAACAATCCAAATAAGCAAGGACATCTTGCATATAGTTACATAGGTGTCTCTATCTTCTTGCATGAAGATATTTTATTTCCCTTGAATAATTCCTAAATCATTTTTAGGATATTTTGTATTAGTTTTTGTATAAATACTTCATAATTCGAAGTATTGAGGGTGGATTCCTGAAAATTTCTATAGTTTTAATTGATCCAAATACCTGAGGGTTTATTGTACCATTGTCAAGTCAGTAGACATGGCAAGTAATAAAGGCATTATGTTACAGGATTCATGTGTTGAGCCACTTCAGTGAAGTATCTTTCAATTTTTCATGTTTTTCCTTAAGTATTCCATAAACTTGTATGTTTTCCAATTTAAATGTTATAATAGGAATATTATTACAGAATTTGTAAGTACACTCTATTCTGAAACGTTATTCATTTTAATGTTTTCTTCTAAAAATCCTTAATTTCTCTCCCATATCGATTGACCTCTTTCACTTCCTTCATTATCTAGTTTGAGGAATCCTTAACTGCTCCTTGATCCCAATTGAAAACCACTTCACCATCTAGGCTAAAATATCTGATTTTGCTCAGCTACCTTGCCCTGTGAACACTTCCTTTAGAACTTGATTTTTTCCTATTTTCTTGATACATTGACTCCATAGCCCAATAGAAAATAGATAGACTTCTATCCATCTAAATCAATAATTCCACCAAACAAATTAAATCAAACCAAACCAATCTTTCATAACTATCCTAAAATAAATTAAAACAAAAAAGTTAAATCATAAAGAGAGAGCTCTCTCTGAGCATTAGGAAGGCTAGATCCTAGTCTCAAAAGTAGGTTGATAGTGTTAGGGTCCTATAATAATAGGGTTTATAATTTTTGAATTGGATTTGATAGTCTTGTAAATATGTACATACCTTGCTTTCTACAAGTTGTTTTCCCATATTTTGAAAATAATAAAAAATGAAAAGAGGGTAAAAGTCCTAAAAGAAAGATCAAAGGAATTTGAAAAGAAAAGATCAAAAAGAATAAAAATGGACCCAAAAAGAGAAAAGAGATATAAATAAGACATGAAAGTGAGAAAGTCAAAAATGCCACTACTATTTATTTTTACTGCAAGAATAATGATTATGTGTAGATTTTTCAAAATTCCATAATTCATGATCAATTAAATAGCTTAATCTTAACCTTTCATACTTTGAATTTCATGTTTTAGATAGAGAATAAAGATATGTCAAACAATTTAAAGTTGAAAAATCAGTAGATAGTTAGAGAATAAATGAGGAGCTCAATAGTTTAATCTGAGCCCTCAGATGAAATAAGGTAAGAGTTAGATAGATTTATGCTTTAAAAGAAAAATGGATTTAGGGTTGCAAGCTTAAATGCACCCATGAAAATGAAGTAAAAAATGTTAGAATAATGATGGGTAGGTAGAAATCGGTTTTGAAAAGCATGTAATAAAGCATCATCCGGAAAAATTACTAATTTCCCTTCCCCCACAATGATCCAACATTCTAAATATTCAGTTAAAGAGGCTCAGATAATTTATTTGACTTATGTTGGCTTCCTATTCAACCAATAATTTTATTTCCATCTTCTAGTATTCCAAGTACATCTTCTAGTGTTACAAGTACATCTTCAAGTACTTCAACCTCATCTTCGAGTACATCTTCAAGTACTTCAACCTCATCTTCGAGTACATCTTCTTCGAGCACTTGAAGCTCATCATCAAGCACTACTCATTTACCTCCCAGTCAAGCTAGAATCTTAGCCATTGCAGCCAGATATGCCCCTTTGGTCTTACCAGCTCAATTAAATGCCATGCCATAGGATTAAGAGAGTAAAATATTTCTGTTTGATGGTACTGGTCAATATACTGCTCAACAACATGTAAATAAAATGACTGATTACTTTGAATTACATGAAATTGATGTACAAATGATATTGTTTGCACAAACATTAGCAGGAGATGTTAAGAAATGATTTAAAGCTTTACCTGCCAATCATATAGCTGATTTAGCTACTTTTCATCAATTATTTATAAATATATGGGAAAGAAAGAAAAACCCTTTACAAATATTATCTGAATATGAAAACATTAGAATAACTCCTAATGAATCTGTGTTGGCGAAAAAGGAGGTCTATGAGCAAGACCCGGGTTTAGGATAGAGTCCAACAAGGTTTCCACAGTAGTCTAGCACAATGCCGACATTTTCACCCTACTCCAAGGAGTAGAGCGTCTCACCCAAGGCGTGCTGTGACCTTAGTAATTTTAGGAGACATATAAAGTATCAAACAGTTACAACCATGAAGAGAAACTAAAGGAACTTGAAACAACAAACAAATCTCGCTACTTTGTATAAGATATTACTCATTAAGCATGTTCAGGATGTTGAATTAAAATTTAAAACGGGGCATACATTCACAATAAGCAACTAATTAACACTTAACTCAGAACATCAAACACATCAAGAAGCATATTTGATTATCATTATCAAATGACATACATCACTCCACAGAGTCTATTAAAGGGTGGTTCAATACAACATAGATCTAACAGAGCTCTCCTACGGCTCTCTCACTCGTCCCTCTGCTGGTCTAACTCCTGTCTATGCTGGCTGATTGCCTATTTGTTCTTCTGCCAACGTGACTGTCAGTCTTTCCTCTTTTCCTGCTCCGTTGTTTGCCGCTTCTTCTTGATTACTTGGAGTTCCACTGATTGTCTTTATCTCCCATACCTGCCATCTTTGCTGTTCTCCGCAACTGTCGCGCCACCTATCTTTCG